>BLSH010274677.1:12861-47080 GCA_018402905.1 Glandirana rugosa
CTTGCCCTAGTTTGAAGATGATTTTAGAACAGTTATATGGCTTCTACCGTTAATTAATACTTTTCAGACACAGTTTGAAGATGATCCACATTCACCTCCATTTTTGCTTTTTTTATGTTTTTATTTTTTAAAAAATATTTACAGTTATTTCCCTGTCCCCATTTTTTTGTAGGGCACTTGCCCTACCCTTACCCCCATTTTACTTCCTTTTGCAGCCCTCTGGGGCTTTCCAGGACTTTCCTACAGCCATTTTTGTGCCTAAAAGTTCGGGTCCCCATTGATTTCAATGGGGTTCGTTGTCCGTGCGATCGTTCGGGTTCCGTCCGGACCCGGACCCGGACTTTGTCACGAAGTTCGGACGGACCAGCAGAACCCGAACTTCCAGGTGTTCGCTCAACTCTACTCCTAATACTTACCTGAGCCAGTCTTTATCCAGCGATGTTGCAGGTGTGTCTAAGCTGCCCGGGACTCCCCTTCTCATTGGTTGAGACAGCAGCTCCCACTGCTGATAATCAAAATCATTCAGCCAATCAGGAGAAAGAGAGGATGGGGCCAGGTTGCGGCTCTGTCTGAAAGGACACAGGGAGCTGTGACTCGGCTCGGGTACCCCATAGCAAGCTTTTTGCTGTGGGGGCACTCAACAGGAGGAAGGAGCCAGGAGCACAGAAGAGGGACCCGAGAAGACGAGGATCCAGGCTGCTCTGTGCAAAACCAACTGCATAGAGCAGGTAAGTATAACATGTTTGGTATTAAAAAAAAAAAAGAGAGACTTTAGAATCACTTTAAGCTAATAAAACTTTAAGATCAGCAACAAATTTATTTTATTATTACCAAGTATTCCAAAAATTCCAGAAATATTCCAGGGCAACTATATGAAGAGTTAGGTAAAACAGGCCACCTGCTCTTCAAACCCACTACCTCTCTTTAATATACGCTTAAGCTAGAACATGGAGCATCTATCCATTTTTTCCATTTTTTTTTCCAACTTCATGGATGTGTCTAGTTAAACATAGGTGTGTTTCCAGAATCCAGTGCCCAAGGTTAGGAGGGTTGGGCAAGACCCAAAGAGGAGCTATTAACTTACGGGCCCTAAAAAGTGATCTTATATTGGTCACTACCTGATCATGTTTCAGATTGTCAGGATCTATATACTCTAATAGGCATAGAATGGGATTTGGAATCAACACAGTGAAATTTGATTTTTTTTACCCTTTTTATTGACTGTTTTATAGCAGAAAGTAAAGAATATTGTTTTTTATTTAAAAATTTTCAGTCTTTTTTCATTTATAGCACAAAAAATAAAAAACCCAATGGTGATCAAATACCACGAAAAGAAAGCTTTATTTGTGTGAAAAATGATATAAATTTAATTTGTGTACAGTGCTGCATGACCGCGCAATTGTCAGTTAAAATAATGCAGTGCCAAAAAGAAAAAGCCTGGTCAGGAAGGGGGGTAAATCTTTTGCAGGTCAAGTGGTAAATAAAAGGACACTTACCTCTCCAGAGATCCATCTCTGCCCTCACCCAGGCTGGTTCTTCGCTGGTCTCTGGGTCCCCAAAGGCTGAGGGGGGGGGGTCAAACGTCTCCTTGGATTGCCTAGGTGGGTACCGGTCAAAACCAGGTTCCTGCTCCCCCCAAAAAATGTCCAAAAGTTGGAGAGAAAGGGGAGGAGGTGGAAAAGTGGAACTTCCCCTTTTGGTTAAAGTTCCATTTTAAGAAATGCATGGGGGGGGGGGTCATATTATGTATTCAGAGAACCCAAGAAGATATAGGGAAAAGTCTGAACAACTTTGGCCCCAGGCTACACAAAAGTATTAAACATTTGTTTCATGGCACCATATATTTATAAAATGTATATTTTTAAGTAAAATTATGGTTATGCTTACACTCAAAACATATTTATATGTTTGTAATACAATTGTATACAGCAGTTAAAGTATTTTGGCAACAGGAACAGCAAGGTAGCCATTGAAACATTTTTTTTATTTTACAAAGATCTTTCACTTGATTATTTTAGCAGGCTGTCAGAGTGATCAATCATAAAACCAGGCAATACAGTCCTAGTGACACCACAATCAAAAGCTCCAAATGTGTAGTCGGAAACATGCACAGCAAATATTAGTGACTAGTTTGTCAGATATACAAGTGTCTTTTACATATATTTATACTACGAGCAGTCAAGAAGTGGTTAAAAAAGGAAAATTGCAAATACAGTTCATACATATTATAGAAAAGTCTTGTTTCGAGCTGAAACTTTCACAATTCACTAGATATCTTGCAACAGTAAACTAGTTTGCTACACAGGATTTATGACCAGCAGATAATAGAATTCTTACAATTTCCAAACTGGTTCATTAATTCCGTTTCCACCAAGAAGACACAAAACTTGGTGATCTGTTACCTTAGATAGAGCAAATTTACAGCTGTAGCTTTCACTCAGCCTTTGTCTATTTTTCTATTTCAGCAATAAATGAGAGAATATAAACATGTCTCTGGAAATCATGACTTAAACTCTGCCTGTTTTGATATAAACTGAGTGTTATGTAGCTTTCAATTGTCCATTTTCTACTTCTGGTTAACTTTGCTGTTGTGTATATTATAACCTAGGGCTAGAGATTTGTCAAAGGCTATCAGTGGTTTACAAACTGTGACATTTCCACTTACCCTCTGACAACTGAATGAATGCTCTAAGAAGAGTGTATTGGAAAAAAAATAATGACATATACCATATACTCCTTGATTGTAGTAAATTCTAGATGCAATTGCAAAGCCTTATCATTGTGTCAAAGATAATGTTAAAAAATATATACCATAAAACACTTTCATATTAACTCATTACCTCCTATATTACTCTACATTCAGCCATTTTTAGCATGTTTTGCAACAATAGAAGACAACTACTGTTGGTCATGAATCATATGATAATCCTTGTCACTCAGAATATATACTTAAAGTGTAAGCACCAGCAAGCACACTCTGCTGTCCCATATGGATAAAGCAGCAGAGTGTGCTAAGGCTGCCTTCCAGACAGGGTTTTCTTTCAGTTTAAAAAATATAGTCCAGAGCTGCAAACATTATATATTTTCTGAAAGGAGACACCATAAAGAACAAAATAGTATTAGTTCAATTTTTATGTCACAAAAAATTTTTGCAAATGTTTATGAAATGCAAAATTTCAGTACAAAATACATTAAAGTGACTTTAGGGTACATAAACGCAATATATTACCCAATTTTTGTTAAAATGTAAAAGGTGAGGTTGCTCAGGATAAATATGTCAAGCCTTAAAAATGTGTGCGCCATGAAATGGTGACAAACTTAGGTACCTTATATTTTCCATAGGCAACATTTTAAAAGCCACTGCATGTCATCGGTTTAGAGGTAACTGTAAATAATGGATGTAGAATTTTTGCTCTCATTCTGGTGTGAATTGCGATATGTAACATGCAGGGCTGGCCCAAGCCATTGTGCTGCCTGGGTCCAAGAATGAAATGCTGAACTCCCACCACCCCCCCGCCCCAACAAAAGAAAAATCACACCCACCAAAAGGTCCCCACATCCATTATTTTATATCATGATAATTACAACTAAAAATAAATGTATCAGAAAGTCAGATTTACATGCACATCGTCTGTATGCAAAATTATATGGCATACCATTATGTTCAATTCCAAGGGGTGGGCTAGGGCAGCATGGGGCAGGCTAGGATAGTATAAAGACAGGCTAGGGCAGTATATAGACAGGCTAGGGCAGTATATAGACAGGCCAAGATAGTATATAGACAGGCTAGGGTAGTATAGGGACAGGCTACGGTAGTATATAGACAGGCTAGGGTTGTATATAGACAGGCTAGGGTAGTAAATCGGCTCGCTAGGGAAGTATATAGACAGGCTAGGGCAGTATATGGAAAGGCTAGGACAGTATATGAACAGGCTAAGACAGCATAGGTGCAGGCTAGGGCAGTATATGGACAGGTTAAGACAGTATAGGGGCAGGCTAGGGTAGTATATAGACAGGCTAGGGTAGTATATAGAAGGGTTAGGGCAGTATATGGACAGGTTAAGACAGTAAAGGGGCAGGCTAGGGTAGTGTATGAACAGGCTAGGGTAGTATATAGACAGGCTGGGGTAGTATATAGACAGGATAGGGTAGTTTAAAGACAGGCTAGGGCAGTATATGGAAAGGCTAAGACAGTATAGGGGCAGGCTAGGGTAATATATGGACAGGCTAGGGCAGTATATAGACAGACTAGTGTAGTATATAGACAGGCTAGGGTAGTATATAGAAAGGCTAGGGCAGTATAGGGGCAGGCTGGGGTAGTATATAGACAGACTAGGGTAGTATATTGACAGGCTAAGGCATTATAGGGGCAGGCTAGGGTAGTATATAGACAGGCTAGGATAGTATAGGGACGGGTTAGGGTAGTATAGGGTCAGGCAGAGCGGCCTGGGGGGCAGTTGTCTTCATGACACACAAAACTGCTGGAAGAAAAATCTTGGTCATCAATTTGCTGGGTAAATAGAAGAGAAGGAGAGATGGCTGACGGCTGTGGTTCAAATTGCTGCCCTCTCAAAGTGCTGCCTGGGTCCAATGGACCCACTGGGACCCATGGTAGGGCCGGCCCTGGTAACATGTGTAGTGCAATCAGCGTTTACGTGCGTAGGTGCCCCCGATGCCTGCATTTACATTCTTATGTACATGCATGTGAGAATGGGAGAGCCTCAAACTCTTTTTTGGGATGTATTTTAAGTGGTTGTAAAAAAATTTAATTTTTTACACTTTATTTCACAATTTTTTAACTGAAATTTTTTTACACCACATATTGGACAAAAAGTCTCCTATGTAATGCATTTCTGGTGACAGATTCTTCTTAAGTCCACCCTAAAACTAAAATCATTGCATCAACAGACATCCACAATCTAACACTAACCTATCTAGCCCTGCAGAGAAAAAGTGAGTACGCATACCTTTTTTGAAGCCGATCCAATCTGGTCTCCAGCAGCGAAAGCTCTGCAGAGGACACAGCTGAGAACGGCTGTGAAATGAATGGGAAGTGACATCACCCATAAACTTACTATGGGGCTTCCTTTGTTAGACGTCTCCTCAGCACCCACCTCCACAGCGAAGCTGCAGATGACAGCTCAGCACGGAATCAGGTCGGATTGTCTTCAAAAAAGGTATGTATGTTGATTTCTTCTTTACAGGGCTAGATAGGTTAGTGTTAGATCATGGATGTCTGTAGATGTAGGGATTTTAGTGTTAGGCTAGACTTTTAATTTAAGGAGACATCAGGGGTCTAAAAAAACCCTAATGTCTCACCTGTCCTCCAGTGAAACTAAAGGCCCGTACACACGATTTGAAATTCGGATGGGAATTGTCATTCGAAAGCCTGTCCTCCGAAATTCTACTGTTTGTACGCTCATTTCGACAGCCGATTTGCTTTTTTCATCAGACAAAAGCTGGATGTGCAGACTAGTAATTTTTTGTCTGTCGCCAACGCCACGTCCGATTTTCGGGTGGTCTGTACAAAAATCGACACACAAAAGTCAAAAGTACAAACACGCATTTTTGGAATCCAGGAACGACCTGGAAGTGTTCAGTGTAAACTGGCGATCATAATTCACAATTAACATTCGTGAAGCCGCAATTGAAATTATGAAATGCAGCGCACATTATCATCTTTTTAATGTATTTTTAATAGTGAAATTAGTGAAAGTGGCCCAAAGGGTGACGCACCAAAACTAAGCTTCCTCTTTATACGCTCATAGTACGTCATTATGCTCGCCTTTGTTGAACAACAATTTTCGTATAGTCAGTATGCTTTACAAAATCATGGACATGCGCTTTTGACAAAAATCAGAAGCACGGCCGTACGACAATCAAACCGTGTGTACGAGGCTTTATGCAGTGCAGATTGAACTGCATTAATTTCTCCCCTGGCCATGCTGACTGGGAAAAGTGAGACTGAGACTTGTGAGTGACAGTGGTGTGTGTGTGGAAGAAATCCGATGACTGCAGAGCCACCAGATCACTTTGACAGCTGACAGTTGGCTTGTCTGATTTACACACACTCCCAGGGGCTGCAGCATCTGACAGTGTGTGTAAAACCTGCTGCTGCAACCGATGGGCTACATACAACAGTGGCAATAAAAGGGTTAAAATAAGCCTTCTTCCTCTGAAGCCCATCCCGAGTTATTGTACGGACAGAGCAGCGGTTAGGACCTGCTCCGTCAAGTGATATAGGAGAAAATGCTGTCCTGTTCTTTCAGGTTGCACATGTGCAGCGTGTACTCTCTCCTGACTAAGGATGGGCTCAGGCGTGTTCGCAAGTGCACGTGCCCGAGCCCACCAGTAAGTGAACCCTGCACTGTGCTAATCAGAGACAATGAGACATTCCCAATCGCTGCAGCTGCGCATCACGGAAATGTCTCACTGCCTGTGATTAGCGCAGTGCAGGGTTCACTTTACGGCGGGCTCGGGCACATTCACTTGCGAACACGCCCAAGCCCATCCTTACTCCTGACACTTATGATGAGCTCAGCGTCTGTGAGGCATTGTTAAACTATGAAAACATTTCAGTCCAAACATGGATTGAAATTTGGCTTGTTCAGCAGGGACCAGACAAATGTTGATCCATGTATGGCCATAGTGGTTGATCAGTAGTTGATCTACCGATTGACTTCTGTTTATAGCCTGTTGGATTTTAGCAGCGCTGATCTGTGTATTCTGATTGTGGGGAAGTCTCTCCGTTGTCAGAAAACAAAGACACAGCGGATTGATTTACTAAAACTGGAGAGTGCAAAATCTGGTGCAACTCTGCATAGAAACCAATCAGTTTCCAGGTTGTTTTGTCAAAGCTTAATTGAACAATCTGAAGTTAGAAGGTGATTGGTTACCATGCACAGCTGCACTGGATTTTGCACCCCCAGTGGGGAGGATCCCCCCATCCACCTTGAATGTATGGATGGGGGAATCAAGTAATTTTTTTTTTTTCATTCAACCCACTGATTGAAGGAATAAAAATTGACTCATCTATGGCCAGCTTTAGTGTGCCTTCATTTACAGAATGATCTCCCTCTAGCGCAATGTTACAATTTACTTCCATTCCTAAGCTGTTTTATTTTAACTTACTGGCCAGTGCAGAGTACCCCTCGTGATTATTTTGTACATTCCTAAAACATGGACTGCCTATACCATGAGATAAATAACACATAGGTGTGTGTGTGTTTTTTTTTTTTTAGAGAATTTACTTAATCGCCGCAAATTCGATATTTAATATTGATGAACTAGCACTTTTATTATGCAATATGATATATGTCCAAAGAGACACAAGTATTGCATTTGATAACCATGTGTGAATTGATCCCATAGTGTTTAAATTGGTTTGTTAGCTCTTACTAAAATTTGAAATAATTATTATTTTCTATTTAATGAGTTAATGCTGGAATTTATATATATTGTTTAAATATAAATCAAATTTGCTGTTGATAATTTAAAAAAAGGTGATAAAGCACCATTTATTTTGCCAGTGAACAGCATATAGTAACAATTATTTTTCTACTGTCAAATTAAAAAACTCTCTGAATCACAGGAGAACCAGACTCCTTTCAAAGTGCAAACCCAGGAATCAGTTTTTAGCTAGATCCACTAATGGCACAGATGTTGCGATACTAATGCCCAAGTTGTAACTGTAGTTGATCCTGCAGTGTTTTCTCTGTGGGCTACAGAACAACCCCCTCCCCGCATGGTATAAAGAAAAGGAGAGTGGGAGATGTTCTGTAGCCCTAAAATACTTACTGTCCTAAGGTGAGAACTTTCTTAGATACAGTGCAGTCAGTAAGCATTTCACCTTAGGACATGAAATTAATTACTAGCAGAATCACCAGATAAAAACAAAGAAAACACTCCTATATAGAGAAAAATAATGCAGCCATCACATCTAAGGTTTGGAGAGCTGCCATATGTTTAGTTTTTGTGTTGGTGTTTAAATAAGTTTAAAGTATCTTTGTATGGGCCTTTATTATAATCAAAATGTTATATCTATATATATATATATAAATATTAAAAGCATCTTATATACCGGTCGTGTGATCAGAAAACCATCCTTATTCTTAACAGGGATAAATGCACTTCATTTATGCTTCCTAATTGTGGAGACAAAAAGTTTACTACATCTATTTATCTATTTGCAATGTCTATATCTCTTACAGGTAGAGTTGAGCGAACCCGAACTGTAAAGTTCGGGTCCATACCGAACTTTTGGGTGTCCGGGACCCGGACCCGAACCCGGACTTTTCAAAAAAAGTCCGGGTTCGGGGCCGGGGTACTGGTAATTTAATAAAACTTTTGAAAATTGCTGTAAAAAAGTCCTGGAAAGTCCTAGAGGTCTGCAAAAGGAAGGAAAATGGGGGTAAGGGTCGGACAAGTGCCCTACAAAGAAATGGGGATAGGGAAATAACTTAAAATAATTTTAAAAAATCACATAAAAAATCAAAAATGGAGGTGGATGTGGACTATCTTCAAACTGTGTGAGAAAAGTATAAATTAGCGGGGAGAAGCCATATCACTGTTCTAAGAACAGTGATATGGCTTCTCCCAGCTAATTTATACTTTTATCACACAGTTTTAAGATGATTGGAGATTCTACAATCAACTTAAAAAAGTGTGGGGAAAAAGTATACATTAGCCGGGAGAAGCCATATCACTGTTCTTAGAACATCTGCAAACTGTGTGTGTGAAAACTATAAATTAGCGGGAAGAAGCCATATCACTGTTCTAAGAACAGTGATATGGCTTCTCCCTGCTAATTTATACTTTTCTCACACAGTTTGAAGATAGTCCACATCCACCTCCATTTTTGATTTTTTTATGTGATTTTTTTTTAATTATTTTAAGTTATTTCCCTATCCCCATTTCTTTGTAGGGCACTTGTCCGACCCTTACCCCCATTTTCCTTCCTTTTGCAGACCTCTAGGACTTTCCAGGACTTTCTTACAGCCATTTTTGTGCCTTAAAGTTCGGGTCCCCATTGATTTCAACGGGGTTCGGGGTCCGTGTCAAATTAGTTCGGCCGAACCAGCAGAACCCGAACTTCCAGAGGTTCGATCAATTCTACTTACAGGTGAATTATTTGTCTGTGTCCAGAGCATAATGATATATAATAATAATATATATAATATAATCTAACAATAATCAATACAGGTGCATCTCAAAAAGGTAGAATATCATCAAAAAATTAATTTATTTCAGTAATTCAAGTCAAAAAGTAAAACTCATATATTATATAGATTCATTATACACAGGGTGATATATTTCAAGAATTTCTTTCTTTTAATTTTGATGATTATGGTTTACAGCTAGTGAAAGCCTAAAACTCCGTATCTCAGAAAATTAGAATATTACATAAGACCATTAAAAAAAGGATTTTTAATACAGAATTGTTGGCTTACAGAAAAGTATGTCCCTGTACAATAAAGTATGAACTCTATGCAATGCTTGGCCAGGGCTTCTTTTGCATGAATTATTGCATCAATGCGGCGTGGCATGGAGGCAATCAGCCTGTGGCACTGCTGAGGTGTTATGGAAGATGTGATATGTCTGTGTGTGGTGGCTTTTGAAACACTGACACCAGCCATAGTCCACTCCTTGTGAATCTCCCCCAAATTCTTGAATGGCCTTTGCTTCACAATCCTCTCAATGTTGCAGTAATCCTTGTTGCTTGTGCACTTTTTTCTACCACACTTTTTCTCACCACTCAACTGTCCATTAATATGCTTGGATACAGCACTCTGTGAACAGCCAGCTTCTTTAGCAATGACCTTTTGTGGCTTACCCAACTTGTGTAGGGTTTTGATTGTGTAACCTACTGAAGCAGACTGAGAGACTATTCAAAGGCTCAAAAAATGTACAGGAGTTTTGAGTTAATTAGCTGAATAGAGAGTGACACCATGGGGTTGATTTACTAAAATTGGTGCACTCAGAATCTGGCGCAGCAGTGTACGGTAGCCAATCAGCTTCTAACTTCAGCTTGTTCAATTAAGCTTTGGCAATTACACCTTTAAGCTTATTGGTTTCTATGCAGAGCTGCACCAGATTTTGCACTCTCAAGCTTTAGTAAATAACCCCCCATGAGTCTACAATATTGAACTTTTTCACAATATTCTAATTTTCTTAGATACCGAATCTTGGGTTTTCACTAGCTGTAAGCCATAATCATCAACATTAAAGGAAAGAAATGCTTGAAATATATCACGATGCGTGTAATGAATCAATATAATATATGAGTTTTACTTTTTGAATTGAATTGCTGAAATAAATTAACTTTTTGCTGATATTCTAATATTTTGAGACACACCTGTATAATGATAAGTATTTTTAGTTTTAATTTCACTGAAAGTCACAGTATTTATGTACTTTCCTTAAAGCAGTAATAAACTCAAAACCACAAATCTAATATTTTGCAGCTTACCAATCATTGGATATGGTAGCTGTATTGGTTTTCTTTTTGTAGGCCTTTTGTCCTTTGTTTTCCCCTGGTGATTGGGCCAGTAACACAGTATTACATAGACACCACTCTGAATGAGTGAGCACAGGGGGCAGATTTGGACAGCATCACTGTCAGTCTGGGGAGAGGGGAGTGTTAGAAGTACTAGCAGATTTAGATACACTAACGTTATAATGCGTTACAGCAGTTTTTTTTCCTTTTGGGATCAAAAGTTTTACATAAATATATAAAACATGATCATTTTAAGCACCCCTGTCAATGTTAAATGGTCTGTCTCATCCCTGTAACTGCAATAGAGCTGTTTTGCAGAAAAGCAGCTGGAGCACCAGATGAAAATAGAAGAAAGCCTAAAAAAAGGAAACAAATGCAGCCATCACATTAAGGAATTGGTAAGCTGCAATGTAATAAATGTTTATTTTTGGGTTTAATACTGCTTTAATCTATTTTGTTTCCATAAATCACTCTTTTTACATTTTTTTTCTCTTCCTTGAGCCCATTTCTTTTATACCCCTTTCACACTGGGTAGTTTTTCAGGCGCTGCAGTGCTAAAAATAGGGCATGTACAGCACCTGAAACCCCTCTCCCCCAATCTCCCCAGTGTGAAAGCCGAGTGCTTTCACACTGGGGCGGTGCACTTGTAGGGCCAGAAGAAAAGTCCTGCAAGCAGCATATTTGGGGCGGTGCGCTTTGCGGTGTATACACCCCTCCTCCACCGTCCCCTCCATTGTAATCAATGGGTGGGGCTTCTGAAGTGGCTGAACACTGCCTCGGAAACGCAGAGCAGTGGCACTTTTAACCCCTTGTTAACCCCTTCTTGGGGGTTAAAAGCACCCGCTCCTGCCTGCATTGCGGCGCCATAGTGCCGCTATAATAGCGGTAAAGTGCTGCTAAAACTAGCAGCGTTTTACCGTTACCGCCCCCTCGCCTTACAGATGTTTATGCTTCTCATATAATGGTTAATCCAGTGTGTTTGTTGTTATATTCCTTATAGTATAGTTTATTTTTTTTACATTATATACTATTATTTTGGATCTTCTTTGGATTTAATTTGTTTGTCATTTAATGTCAAGAAATTAATAGATAACATAGGCTTTCATGATAGTGGCTGAGATATAAAGGGGTTAGTAGTTAGAAAGAAATGCATGCATTGTAAAGCAATCATCATCATGTGTGTGAATATTGGGTGGTTGGGAATAATAGTTATCATCATTATTGTTTGGCTACAATATTCTGAGGATGTTACATAGTTGGTAAGGTTGGAAAAAGACCCAAGTCCACCCAGTCCAACCTGTGCGTGTGCTTATATGTTAATAGTACATTGTATATCCCTCTATGTTATGGTCGTTAAGGTGCACATCTAAAAATGTTTTGAAATTATTGATGCTCCCCGCTGAAACCACTGCTTGTGGAAGAGAATTCCACATCCTTACCGCTCTTACAGTAAAGAACCCCCTAAGCAGGTTACTGTTAAACCGCTTTTCTTCTAATTTTAGTGAATGGCCGCATGTCTTTTTAAATTCCCTTTCCCGGAAAAGCCTTTTCCCTATAGCTTTTTCCCTACATGTCAAATATTGGTGGTGCACTTCATCTGTTATTTTGGTAAAATTTCTATGAGAGATGCAAGGTACAATGGGATTTAGAAATACATTGAAATATCCAGGCAGAATTAAGGTTAATCCTCTCTAAATGGGGTTAGTTTTTTAGAGACTTTAGCAACTGTATCAACTTTGTTTCAACTTGGCAGATTTACATTTGCCAAGGTAAACATTTTATTTAGTAGATTTCCCTTTACAGCTACAAAACTGACTAATAGACTGGTACAGGTCCCTGGGTTACAAACAAGATAGGGTCTGAAGAATTGTTCTTAAGTTGAATTTGTTGGAACAGGTACATTTTTTAAGTCTGACTCAAGCCAAAGAAATAATTTTTACGTTTTTTGGATAGAATAGGGAAGGGTTAGCACCCCTGTAATGCTTGTTTCGCTGTCTGTGCCCTTGTTTAGAAGATTTCATCTCACTTTCTGTCCATGTGACAATTGGATTTTGAACATTTTGGGTTGTTGTGGAAACAAGGATTGATGATAAAGCTTCAGTGGAAGTTTTTTTCCCCCATGATAACTGTTACAGGAGGGAATTTCCCTTCCTAGGGGTAGATTTCTTCTCACTTCCCGTTGTCTCCCTCCATTTGTAAGTATGAGTCGCTTGTAAGTCAGGTGTTTGTAGCTTGGGGACTGCTTATAATTGGGACACTATTTTACAAAGGCAGTGTGGGCCTATTTTAATGTATCTGCTGCCTACAGCCTCTGTCTGTAGAATAACAGCCATGTTAAAAGTACCAGCTATTTGGGTACTACATGCATGAGAACACATATGACTCTGTACCACAGAGCTTGGTGGTAGCAGAATCTTAGGAAAGTAAATCAGCAGTTAAAGGTCTGGCACCGTTACCAGCTTCTTCCTCCTTTAATAGTCTATTCTACAGTAGTTCTCCAGTGCTTTAAGGTGAAACAAAATGTTGCCTCAGCTTGACTTCAGCTGTAAATGTTTACTGTAGGGAAGTGTTTCTCAACCTTTTACGGTGAAGTACCCCTGCACACCTTAAAAAAAATCCTAAGTAGTCTTGAGAAAGTAATTTCTATTGCTTGGGTGTCATGGTTTCTGTGTGTGTGTGTAATGTCAGTATGTGTTTGTGACATAGGCGTGCGCACAGGGTGTGCCAGGTGTGCCTGGGCACACCCTAATCACCCTGTGCAGATTCCCCCTGAGAAAATAATTTAAAAAATAAAATTGTAAAAAATAAAAAAATAGCAATAAAAACTACTGACACCAATCTCTGCCCTATCGATACCCTCCACTGTTCTACTGAAACTGCCAGAGAATATATACATATATATATATATATATATATATATATATATATATACACACACACATACACACACGCACATATGTGTTTGAGATTTGGGGTGCACACCCTAATGCAATAGGCTGCGCACACCTATGGTTTGTGATGATTTCTGTGTGTGTTTGTGATGGTTTTTGTTTGTGCCCATTAAAGCCTCACCAGTGCCTATTAATGCGGCCTCACCAGTGCCCATCAAATGCAGCCTTACCAGTGCCCATCGAATGCAGCCTTACCAGTGCCCATCAAATGCAGCCTGATCAGTGCCCACCAATGCAGCCTTACCAGTGCCCATCAAATGCAGCCTTACCAGTGCCCATAAAATGCAGCCTGATCAGTGCCCACCAATGCAGCCTGATCAGTGCCCATTAAATGCAGCCTGATCAGTGCCCATCAAATGCAGCCTGATCAGTGCCCATCAAATGCAGCCTTGCCATTGCCCATCAAATGCAGACTTACCAGTGCCCATCAAATGCAGACTTACCAGTGCCCATCAAATGCAGACTTACCTGTGCCCATCAAATGTAGCCTTACCAGTTCCCATCAAATGCAGCCTTACCAGTGCCCATCAAATGCAGCCTTACCAGTGCCCATCAAATGCAGCCTCGCCAGTGCCCATCATATGCAGCCTTGCCAGTGCTCATCAAATGCAGCCTTGCCAGTGCCCAGCAATGCAGCCTGATTAGGGCCCAGCAATGCAGCCTGATAAGTGCCCAGCATTGCAGCCTCATCAGTGCCAAGCATTGCAACTTGATCAGTGCCCAGCAATACAGCCTGATCAGTGCCCAGCAATACAACCTAATCAATACCCAGCAATACAGCCTGATCAGTGCCCAGCATTGCAGCCTGATCAGTGCTCAGCAATACAGCCACATTTGTAATATGCAACATGGAAGGGGTTAAAGTATTTCCAATGGTTACTGATGCATTAGTGACCAGTGACAATAACCCCTTTGTGCTGCATTAGTGACACCAGTGTCATTGTTTATTAACCCCTTCATGCTGCATCATAAAGGGATTAATTAACACTGCCACTAATGCAGCACAAAAGGGTTAATTAACTGTTATTGGTCACTAATGCATCAGTAACCAATGGCAATACATTAACTCCTTCCATGCTGCATATTACAAATAGCATTGTAGATTAATTAACACCCACTCCCGTAGTGTAATCAGCCTCTGTTCACTCACTTGTCCATGACAGTGGACGCTCCAAGCAGGGGCAGCACTCCTCTTCCATCGCCCACTCCCGGCCTCAGAGTGACATCATGACAGAAAGCTCCTGTCGGAGAAGAGTGTGTGAGGTCACTCGTACCACTCCGCTGCAGGCAGCTCTGCAATTGTACAACTGTGTAGCGGCAGCTGTATACAGCAAGCTGCCGCTACATTAAGCCTTTTACCCGGCATCAGAGCGGCAATTGCCATCCTGCCCCCGACACAGCCGGCATACCCCCTGCCCGTGGTGCAAGTACCTCTAGGGGTACACGTATCATGGGTTGAGAAACCCTGCTGTAGTGTAATTCTTGCACTGAGCCTCAAACTTTGTAGCCTATTTCAGTGCTCCAGCATTGTAAAAGTGTCGTACCATGTTTCTGCTGCTTGTGGTCTGCTACAAAATTTCTAATGTTAGCTGCAAGGTAAATCCTGCATTGTGCCTCAAACTTTGCAGTCTATTCCACTGCTCTGGTACTGTAAAAGTGCATACAATGTTTGCACAGCTGTACCTCAACTGCAAAAATTTGAATGTTTGCTGCAATGCCCAAGCACTGGAATAGGCCACAAATGTTGAGGTATAATGTAAGATTTGCACTGCAGCAAATATTAGAATTGTTGCAGTTCAGTTTCAGCTGCGGAAACATTGTATGGTACTTTTTATAATGCCCATACACTGAAATAGGCCACAGACTTTAAGGCACAATGCAGTGTTTACCCTGCAGAAAATACCTAATATTTTGCAGCTCCGGTCAAGCTGGGACTATCTTTCAGGTTTTCCTTACAATTTGTAAACATTGCTATTTCAATTTTACATCTTTTTTTCATTTTTTTTTATTATTACGATTTTAAATAATTACACTTTCATAAATACTATAGGTAAAAATGTTTTCTAGATAATTGCTGAAATTGGCCAAAACAGCTGGCAACTGCTGTTGCAAAGTTACAAAATCTTCTAATGCTAAATAAATATTTTCATATTTTCATATTTTTATTGCTTTAACCACTTCAGCCCCGAAAGGATTTCACACTTTAGGACCAGAGCACTATTTGCGATTCGGCACTGCGTCGCTTTAACTGACGATTGCACGGTCGTGCGACGTTGTACCCAAACAAAATTTGCGTCCTTTTTTTCCCACAAATAGAGCTTTCTTTTGGTGGTATTTGATCACCTCTGCGTCATTTTTGATTGCCGCTATAAACAAAAAAAGTGACAATTTTGCAAAAAAAAACATTTTCTTACTTTTTGCTAAAATTCAAATCCAAAAAAAATAAAAAAAACATTTTTTTCATTGGTTTTGGCCGATTTTTATTCTTCCTCATATTTTTGGTAAAAAAAAATCAAAATTGGCATTTATTAATTTGCTTGGGCAAAAGTTGCCACGTTTACGAATGATGAGAATTCATTTCTGGTGTTTTTATTTTTTTTTTATTTTTTACTAGTAATGGCTGCGATCTGCGATTTTTAGTGGTACTGCGATATTGCGGCAGACATGTTGGACCATTTTGACACTTTTTTGGGACAACTGGCATTTATACAGTGATCAGTGCTATAAAAATGCACTGATTACTGTGTAAATGCCATTGACAGTGAATGGGTTAACCTGGAGGGGGCAGGGAAGGGGTTAACTGTGTTCCCTCAGTGTGTTTTAACTGTATGGGGGCTGGGCTGGCAGGGGGAGGGGAGTGATCATGGCTTCCATATACAGGAAGCCTGTGTTCACAGCCCTTCCCCCTCTGTCAGAGCGGAGATCCATGTTTACATACATGGACCTCCATTCTGTCACTGCAGGGGGGCCATCACGGGTAGTCGGCGGAGTTCAAGTCCTCCCTACCCGCTCCCTTACCCCCCGGGAACACATTGAGTGTGCGAGCATGCCTCCGGCGGCCCGCGTGCGCTCACAATACTCGTTATCGCGTCCGCCGTCAGGTGACAGCGTTTTGTGTTAACGTACAACTTTGCCGCTATCACACTGCGGCGTGGGGTCGGCAAGTGGTTAAGCAACCCTTTCACATAAAGTATTTGTCTAGTGTACAGATAGCTCCATGCAATATTGATTTTGCTGACATCCATCCCTGATGAAGAATGTATACACCTTTGAAACATGCTTTTTTTTTTAAATGTTATCACTGATAAAACATTTTGGCTTCTCCCATATGAGTGTGAACATTTGTTTTTCTCATCTTTTATAATACTGGATTGTTGAAAATATGGATTGTCATATGGTATGACAATCCATATTCTTAACACTGGGTCAAAACACCCTGAGGGCAGTATGTATTTTATTGTATTCTATTCTATTATACACTTCTTATTGATTATACGGCCACAATTGGACCCAGCAGTATATAGTCACAGCCTGGAGTTGTATACTGGCCTAATTTCCTTTGGACTCCCCCTTTTGGGGGACCTTGTGAGGATTCTTCCTTTGTGGCTCACACAGTTCCCATGTGCTGACATATCTGGATACACTGCATTTGAATACCCCTCTCCTGAACAAATTATAAGAAAAATGTGATGATATACAGAACACTTTCACAGTCTATATTGTGCGTACAAGATCGACTATTTCTTGCCACATTTACATTTTGAATCTCGGGTGGTATAAGTATCATTGTTAACCCCTGGGTTGAATTTGCTATATTATGATGCTGTGGATGAGTTCCTACTTTAGTGATTAAGGTTTAATCAACAAAAGACTGGATTTTTAGCAGAAATGTGTATATTGGCATTTTGAGAAATAATCCGCCTTAAAGATCCTATAGATTTTTGATCTACTCCTCCCTTTTCGAGGATGTAGCAAGATCGTTATACCCCTGACATTGTAATACTGTCAATAAATAAGTCACCTGTTGATCAGGCAGAACAGCACAATTAATGACATGCATTTTTGGTTACACACAATGACATCACAGTACATGTTCAATACAGCTATCATTGTCCTTTGTCCCCTCGAGGAGATTGCAAAGATTCAACCCTACATAAGATTATTTTCATCATATTGCAACCATATTTTTGGGATTTATATTTTTCAAGCAATACTTCATTATTATTCATATAGCTGGTTGTCAAGGATAGACGAATACGCAGAATAGCACAAGCTATTATTAAAAGCACATAATGTTCCCTGTGCTTCACATCACTTAAGTTTAGAAGAACTTACAATGTTATAATTTTCTGTTGTTTATACTCCAAAACACAAAAAACAGCTTGCGATAATCTAACTGGCATTGCAAAAGTAATAAGAGTAACCTTGTGGGACAATGCAAAAATGACCTTTCAACAGTATGCTAAACTAGCAACATTGCCTTATCTATAAGATTAATAGTAACATCTTATTAAATATTTTGTCATAATTAAACACAACTCTTGATGCCTAAACTTCTATTATATCCCACTTTAATCCAAGCATGGATTGGTTTACACAAATGGAGATGCTATTCAACAGTGTGAATCTGACCTAAGGCACTATTATTAGGTGATGCTATAGTTTACCATACATCTTGGGACACTGATACCATACATACAGAGGATCTTAAAATACAAATTGTCCTTACATTATAGTATATACAATACTATTTTTTTATTTGCATTGTAAACATAAATTCCTGGCATGGAATCATATACAGCACCAATGCAATTTGAAAAAAAAAAAACTATACCTTTTATTATTGGTTCTTGAGTTCTAGCCATGTGACAGCCAATACAGGAAAATGATGCCATAAGTCTGCTGCAGGAGTTTCATCAGATTAGGCGACCTGTCACATCTTGTAACGGAAGTGACGTTCCGTTGCCGCCATTTTGCTACACCCCACAGTAAGGATAAGAGAAGAGAGGGCGGCAAGCGTACATCTTTTTACACCCACTGGACTTTTTCATTTTACACTTATTTTTAACAGTAAACGGAGCTTATATACTCAAATACAGTATTTAGAAATATGTGACACTGTTTTGATGTGACAGAACACTACTGCTTTTACAATTAATATCAAAACAGTCTGACGGATTTCAAAATAGTGTATTTCGCTATATACGTTCAGTTTACTGTTACAAATAAGTGTGAAATGCTAAACCCCAGTGGGTGTAAAATGATGTCCGCTTGCCGCCTTCTCACTGTATCTTACTGTGGGCCAGTGCTGGGTAGAGCAAGATGGAGGCGACAAAACATCACTTCCGTTACAAGATATGACGGGTCGCCTAATCTGACGAAACACCGGCAAGAAGAAGCATTAACACATTCTCTTTTCCTCTAGTGATTACTGCAAAATTGTGCCATTATAGCAAATCATAACGAGTGGCTGCAGCAGAGAGCTGATTTGTGTGAGACAATATGCATACACACTAAAAACATAAAGGTACCAATGATTGGGACATCTAGGAGAAGAATTTCAATCATGTAGGGAGTATTTAGCATGCCTGCCTATAGTTATAAAAATATATCTCATGGTCGATTTACTTTAAACTATATTGTAATAATTAAATATAAAGCCTTGTACATGCAGCTTCCAAAGTTGAGTACACATTTTTTTTTATACCCGTTAAATGCTTTCCAACACCCTGGGCTGAATGGAAAGATGTAATTTGATAAATATGGAGATGGGGATTGCTGACCTTCAATTATAGTCTTCAAATCATAAGACCTGACTTTACTGCCTGCCTACTTGTTCCAGTAACATCAAAGGTTCCAGTAACTCCAAAGGTATTAAAGTAAAAAGATCAGCATAACTGCCAGGCAACTAGCAGAAAGAGGAGGACGTCCACAATGACACACTGGGGTTTATTTACTAAAAATGGAGAGTGCAAAATCTGGTGAAACTGTGCATGGTGGCCAATCAGCTTTTAAATTCAGCTTGGTCAATTAAGCTTTGACAAAGAAACCTGGAAGTTAATTGGTTACTATGCAGAGCTTTACCAGATTTTTTACTGTCCATTTTAGTAAATCAATCCCACTCTGTATTCCCCTCAATGCAGGTTTCTTTGAAGAAGTATATTTATCCAAAATGGCTCCTACTTTATTATGTGTCTCCCAAATGAAATACCCCTATAGCTCTAACCAAATAGGACTTTCTCATTTTTAAAATGTAAAAGCACGTAAGAACTTAAAAACTTAAAAAAAATTAAAGTGGTAATTTCAGTAGCCTAACTAGCCTACATAAATCAATTCCATGTCATAATATTCAGCAATGGTAGCTTTAAAAACAAACTCTACCTTATATCATTAAAAACCAGTACTTTTGACACAGTCATTTTGCTTAGGCTGAGATGATGACATCAGTCTGCTGAAGCCAAGAGGAGGCAGTTTCTCAGTACCCCCCCTCCCCCCCCAGTGATCAAGCTGCAATAGATTGCAGTCTTTACGTGCCGGTTCACTCAATGTTTGTCAAAGTACGTTAAAAATATCTGCAAACCCCATACATAAACCCTATAAAAGCCTACCATAGATGAATCTTGCAATTTTGTTCTGTTTTTTTCAGGGCTAATTTGGAAGCTTTAGTAAAAAGTGGAATGATTAGCTGGACACTGCCTTTGCGCAATGTACCAATGCAGGAACATTTTTTTCAAAGTACAATGTAGTGGGAAGCATGTTTTTCAGTGCGGCTTAACCTCCCTGTCAGTCTGATTATGTCAATATTTATAATGTCAAAGCAGTACATTGTTTTGCATTGAAATTGAAGAGTCTCCTGGGTATAATAAAATTTGAAAAATTAAATAAAAAATTATAATATAATAAATAATTATAAAAAACAACAATAAAATAATAATACATTTTATTCAATACAAACAAGGGTGCAATCCTAATAGTCACTGTAATATTAGACACTGCATATTGGTTTGAACTGTTTTTTTATTTTTTTTATTTCAAGATTCCCAGCCTAGAGGCAAGATCTGGAGACTTATAGACCCCAGATCTTGCTGTAAATCAGACACTGTAAACATCCCTTGTAATAGGAATAAAAGTGATAAAAAATGTAAAAATAAAGCATCAAAATAGAAAAATAAAAGTAAAATAAACAATAAAAAAGATAAAAAGTGCCCCCGTTCCCATGTGCTCGCTTGTAGAAGCAAACGCATACATAGGTCGCGCCCACATATGTAAACGGCATTCAAATAGTTCTCGCCACTTTCAGTGTCTGATGACGAATTTCCCCATTAGCGCTCAATTCTGCAAGTCATTCTAATTCACTATTGCTGTCTTCTAGCTGGTCCAAAAGTGCTTTTGACGTAGAGGGGCGCCTTTTGGATGCCATGACTGCTCTCAAGTTTCCAGGCAGAAAGAACAGTAAAAGTGCAGGCAGAGTACTGGACAAAGCATTAGGGACAAATCTGAGGTTAAATGATTTGATACAGTAATGTAATCTACAGATTACTATGTATTGTGTGTGTGTGTTTATGTTTTTAACTTTTTGAAATTCCCGCTGGCTCCGCCCCCATGCATCACGACGCTCGCAGGTAATGGAGCCCGGAACCCATATACATCAGGCGGATGATCTGGCCAGAGGACACCGCCAGAGAACATTGTGGGATCACAGGGAGCATGTAAGTACATGCAGAGAAATTTAACAGGGTAATCCCGAGTGTGGCTTGGGGTTACCGCTTATGGTACTGAAAATGAACCCTCAGCCACACTCGGGATTACCACTAGGGAGGTTAAAGGGCAACAATAACATTACACTAATCCTTAAAATAAAATGCTTGGGGGTGCCTTAAACCTGCAAGTGAAGTGGCACACCTGTAAGAGGTACTTCTGAAAAAGTGACATTTAACAAAATGGTGGTCAATGATGTCAACCAGCATCCCCGGCAGGCTTGTTGACATTCAGCAACCAGCTCATTCTGCCTATACTTCACAGTTTATCTACCACTTGGCTGTGCAGCATTCCTTTCCTTCACAGTGGTATATGCGGTGCATGTAAACTAACTTCTCTGAAGAGTGACAACATTACTGGGAAAGATTCCGCCTTACATGTTACGTCTCATAGACTTCAATTAAATTGTTTAATCTGCCATGTATGTAATTATTTCTTTGTGTTCTTCCGAAAAAGGGGGCAGCAGAAGATAGTTGACCTACAGAAGAAAATCTGGCCAATTTTGGGAGGTATGTGAGAAAATACTTTTTCTAAGAAAGATAACATTTTCATAATATGTGCAGGCACTTCACATGCTTTACCATAAGAATAGCATAGGGTTACTTTAAAGCTGAACTCCAGGCATCCCAGGAAGTATTCCTGTATTAGTGCATAACGTTATACCTACTTCACTTTGCATATTAATACTGACCCTTCTCTACAGAAGTATTGGGCATTCTCATATCAGTCCTAAGGTTGTCAAAAACACACCCACTGTTTCAACAACAGTGCATGTCATCACATCATATGCACTGGAAGAGGAATTATATGGAAGCAGAACACAGTGACTAATCAGTTCAGCACCAATTGCTTCGCCAAAAGTTACTTAGCAGTGCAGAGTTGTCTCTGTTCCATCATTCTCCTAATTTTAGCTGTTGCAGGAACCATAGGCTACTTTACACATATGTGTACCACATGGCTGGGAGTTTGAGAAGAAAAATTATCTTTTTTTTTTGTTCTTTTGCTATGTTTTTTTGTACACTGCCTAAGTGAGCAAAGGGGCATTGTAAAAAGTGATTGAAATAATTCCTGAAATGTATCTTTAAGGCTGCTTAAACACTTTTGACATTTTTACTGAATCCCTCTACTGAACAATTCCTTTGGCTACTTAGTCATAAAACTGTTCATCTCAGCGTGACTTTTGGATTTAAGATTTGAGTAGGTACAATAATCGTTAGACCATCTGTTGGGTTTTAAAGAAGTAGATTTTCTAGCATCGATTCCCAAATTCCCAGATTAACACACATACTGTGTCTTCGTTCTTTATCATTCATTCATTCACATCCTGGATATTCTTCCTTTAACCTCCCTAGTGTGCATGACAGGAACTGTCAGTATGTGAGATGCTTCTAATAGAAATGCACGATAATCTGCACTGCTGATCTCATGGTCATATCTATTTCCCAAGAGATGTGAAACATAGGACAGAAAATAGTACTTTATTGTCCGCATAACTGCTTTGAATTCAATAATTATGTTACACTGTTTTACATTATTTTATATCAACAAAATAAAGATATATGGACATTGGTAACTGACAGAATTTCTTTATAGAAATATGGGTTCACGCCCACTAACACAATGGGGTTCTGCCGAGCACCTAGCGTGGACCTCATGCACCTTAACTCTGTCCTTCCTGTACCACATGACCAGGCCATAGTTCTCCATAACGCTTCGTCTTCTCCTGTTTACCATGGGAGACAGACTGCTGAATTAACCCCATGTAGCAGTGTTACTTAATACCCCATAGTGCAATTACAAACCCAGGTTCTTTGGAAAATGCCAGCACCAGCATTCACCCCTTTGAATAACTTCAGACCAAGTTAGAACAGTTAATATAACTTTATTGTAGAAAGGCATAGTGGCAATACAACAAGGATAATGTCCTGTTCCTGAATCTTAAACTAAAAAAAAATGTAATGACCCAGTCATACCTCCATGAGGTGAGAGTCAATGTAGGCATTGTCCATGACTCGGATGCTGTCCGTGACTGCCAGTATGTTTAGAATCCTAGCACCCACAGGTGGGTCTCCATACCCTCTGCAGTTCATACTTCACTCCAACTCCTGACTCTGTTTCCCTCTCTCCAGTCTTAGCGGCCCCCCTCTTTACATCACAGGTGGCCCACCAAAAGCCTGCGAACTGAGCCGAACATGTTTAACCTCTTCCCCAACCTGGGCCGGCTGCTGGACTAACTACACACATTTCACATGCCTACATACTGTACAGTTCATTTTAATTGGTGGCATTAACCTGAAAAGGATAATCAATTTCTGTACATCCTGCTCTCCCCCAGCGCTTTCAGCACAGATAAATACTTGCATACAATCTCATTTGTCTGTGTGGCTTGCCCTAAGCCTGGGTTGGCTACTGGACCAACTACACACATTTCAACCTGCTTACATTCTGTACAGTTCATTTTAATTGGTGGCATTAACTTGAAAAGGATAATCCATTTCTGCGCCTCCTGCTCTGCCTTGGCACTTTCTGTACAGATAAATACTTGCATACAATCTCATTTGTTTGTGTGGCTTGCTTTAAGCTGCAAAGCCTCTGCCCAAAATCTTAGGAGTGGTACCCACAAGGGTGTGCCATGGCAGCCATTATTTTATTGAAAAGCCTAGCCACAAACAGATACATGAGTATTTGTGTATTTACTTTGTAAGCAGCAATTATTTACACTGCTTACATGTTTTCAGCTGCTGAAACTTGGTATAAATGAAACCTTTATTTTAAGACAGAAGCATATGCGAGTTGCCCTGGCACAACCTAGGAGAAATACATGTAGCATTTTGATGCAGACAGCTGTGATATACGTAGACTATTATGGAAAAGACAGGTTTTTACAATAAATGTTTTATTGAAGCATAAAGTTATATAGCCACGTTTTCGGTGCCCTGATTTATCTCATTGCAAGATAGTGGATTCTTTTCTGCCTCCTGGAAAAATACATGCTATGGAATAAAGAAATCCAATAAATCAGTATCTTCATGGTAACATTTTTGCTTGTTCACTCACTACCAACATTTTTAGTATGGATCATAGTCTGGTACTTTACTAGTATGGGCTCTGATTGCTCTACTGGCAACACTTTATGGGCGACAAACTGCTAACAAAACTTTGCTTGTTGATTTGTAAAATGTCAATTCATGCATTCAGCTGAAGTATTTCAATGTTTTCCTGTGACATTAAGCAGCAAAGCTATCATAATTATGTATAATCTGTATATTACAAAAGACAATCTGTAGAATGTATTAATTTAAATTTGCTTTTCAGCATATGCATTATGCTCCCTCCATGCAATGAACAATTTCGAATGACCCAATGTTCTTGCAATTCAGTACTTATATACCAGTTGGAGTTTACCATAATTACCACTCCAATATTTCTACTGATTAAATATTTACGCTCTGCAGTAATCAACAGGAGTGCTAAATAAGCTAAAGCAGGGTTCTTAATGATTGCTTGAAATAGTTATACTCTCACTTCTGAGCTATATATTGGTGCGCATCCAACCTTTCTCATTTGTAAAATGCTTTAATAAGTAATCAAGTTATTATTTGATGTGAATATTGCATAAATGATAATGTTTATTTGACTATAAAATTGTTTATTTGACAATATAAACTACATAGAAACTATATATTGTTTGTGTAACCATAAATAAGAATCAAAAATAATGTGTTGCTTGTCAACTTTTCTACTACATAACAGAATCATTTTAATAGTGATATAGAAAATGTCACAAGTCCAACTAAGGTGCGTCTTATTAAAAATTGTTAAAGTGACTTTATCATCAAAATTAAAAATAAATAAATAAAATAAAAATCCCAAGCAGATAGGCCTGCTAAAGAAGGGCATGAATACTTATCTTTCCCAATGCCCATGCTGCCAATATGCAGCTCCACTTTAGAGAAATCTTCTGCTAAAGTCTGCTGGGAGCCGACACTTCCAGGAATGTTTTTCTCTTTTGTTCCCTACAGCGCTCAATGGTTCCTCCTGACAACCTCTGCTTCACTATGGCAGAGGTCTGCTTAAAAGACCATTATTGCATATTGTCAAACATTGAAACAGTTTAGCTTTGCTGGTTACTTTTTTTAGTGGTGATGGCCAGATGTTTTTCAAATAACAGTGTAGTGCAAAGTTACTATGTTATGCTACAGTGTCACTAAAGTCATTAAAGTTTATTTAAACCCAAGAACAACAATTAAATATATTGCAGATTACCAGTCATTAGTTGTGGTGGCTGCATTCATTTTCTTGTTTTTTTCTTTTTTTCTTCAGGTACAGAAAAACACCTGTTGCCAGAAATATGGGGTCCTTATAACTTTCTGTACACTGAAATGAAATTTCAAACAAGGTTAATAACCTTTCCTGCTATACCCTCTGAACTGCAAAACACCTCCCCCTATGTAATGTAAATGAGGGGGGTGTTTTTAGCCCAAATCAGGAGGGCAGCCTAGGGTGATAACACTGTTCTTCTGTAAATACAGTACCAGGAGTGAGCATTGTCAAACTAGGATGGAAAGTGTGTTAATGACAGGATCACTGGGTAAAATATAGCCCGGCAAAATGAAAATAATGTAATCACCACATCAAAGACTTGGAAACCTGCAATATATTACAGTTTAGTTTTTAATGTTTAGGTACACTTTTATGGAAACAACTTCAAAAGACTTTGTGGTAGATGAGCAGTGTCACTGTTAAATTATTATCTCTCAGGCTAATTTGCAGGGATAAAATACTTTGGAGGATTAGAGAGTCTCTATGAACTAGTAATGGGCTGGTGGTACAGATGATAGAGTCTTGATAATGGAGTTGAAATGGTACTGAAAAAGTAGGTTGGTGGGAAATTTCCAATTCTCTTTTAACAGAAAGAATGTCTTCCATGTCTACATTTGGTGGTGTTGGACAGTGCCTAGTCACCAAAACCAGCCAGGTAATAAAGAAAAGGGTATAGCAGCAGGATGCCAATGCAGTTAATGCAGTCATTTATTAGCACCACTCTGCTGGAAATTGAAAAAACAACCAGCATGTTGACAGAGCACTGCAATTAACAGCATAATGAAAGAAAACCATCAACTAAATGAGCTTTCTGGTAAGTGTCACTTTTTTTCCTCTCGTGTATTTGAAACATTAATTTTCTACCTGTATTTAAGAATGTATATACTTTATTCAAGGCTGTTTGGGAGTCCTGGACACCTTGTCAGTTCAGGGGATTTGGTCACCAGAGCAGAATTATTGGAGGAATTAATAGTGTTGAGGAGTTTTGAATATGACTTCAGTCAGGTTAAAGGCCTGATGGTCATTCCCTTCAGCTGCTTTAGTCTTGTAGATGGATAATGAACACAAATGTCTGGAAGTGTGAGAGGCAAAGTTTGTTATGGGGTAACAAGTAAAATTCTCTTGGAGACTGCAGGCTAACTTGCTCTAGTTTAAGCAATCTTGTTGTGGTTTTCGATATCTAGAGGGACACAAAAATGAGTTTGGTTGGCATTACTGATGGTTATGTACTATGTTAACTCTGAATAAATTATTATAATGGTATGAATATATCATGAAATGTAAACAATTTAGCACTTTTCTCTTTACTGTTAAATGCCACATATACAGTATATACAGTATGTTTAATATACTTGGACGACATTTTCACCACATAAGACAGGTGTCTTAATTCTTCAAACCAATAGGGACACCTGTTCCAGTGACAACTGTCTGAGAGAGGATTTTTACTCACACTAGAAATATTTCTTCCACTTCCTGTTGTATGTTCGGGGCAGGAAAAATAAATCGCTATCAATTAGCTTTATGACCATTCTCACATCTGTGATTCTCCCCCCTCCCCTTTCCATTCCATAGCCACTTCTCCAATCCTTATATGACTACCTTTTTTACTTTTGTTTCTGTGTGTGGATGTGTGTTTTCTACAGAAATAGTTTTTTCTTAACACTTTGCTGAACCTTTGTCTATGAGCACTGCTTGGACCTAAAAGAAGGGGGTGGTAGACCCTGGAAATCTTGTTCTGAAAATAAATTGTTATTGCAAACAAAAAAGCGTCACAGACTTTACTCAACTGTCTTGCTATGTGTACTAACATGGCTTCAAGCATCTTTAGTGTCCCTAATGATACACATACAACAACTCTTGATTACAGCCAGTAACCGATTACAGACAGCTCCAAATTACAGCCAGTGCCTGATTACAGCCAACGCCAGATTATGGCCAGCACCAGAGTACAGTCAGTGCCAGATTTCAGCCAGAGATCAGCCAGCACTAGTGTTTTCAGTTTGACAATCACAGCCAGTGTCAGTTTTTTCAGTGTTGCCAAAATTTTCACCTTGGGAAACATGCTTCCCAAGATGTGGTGATTTAATAGGCATTTGTAATGTATTGGTACTTCAGGGCCACCATAAATAATAGGTAATGGGAAAAGTAGCCCAATTTATGCCCCTTTAAATCCTGAAGATACTCCTACTTCTTGGATTTGGAGCAGCTCTATGCAGTATACAACAAGAAAGTTTCACACATACGGTACCCCCATACTCAGGAGGAGTAGCAAACTGCCTTCTGGGGGAATATCTAAGTATTCTCATGCTGTGTGTGATCTTATTAAAGTGACAACTCTGTGGAAAAAGAATACATTAAAGGGGGTGCATGCGCAGCGCGTGAGATGGTGAATGTGTGATACACCAGCTCCGGTCCCCGTCCTTCCTTTTGAAGCTCCTGTGCCACACTGATCGCTTATAATGCTATAGGAGCCACACCTCCACCTCTGGGAAAACTCTGGCAACCCATGGATAAGATTGGGTTTCAAAAAAATATATCGCAACCCTACATGGAGCCCCGGCAGTCTCAGCCTATGGATCACTTCCTGCTTAGGCCACAATCTCCGGCCTCAGGTACACAGGATGCCCCACCTGAGCTCATAGACCCTCCCAGGGCTGCTGATGGATCATTTTTAAAAGGACACTCACCCCTGCTGCCTGAGCCCACTGCAGCAGTAACTGTGGAGATCCTAGATTTAAAATGACAAGCCTTGAGTTCAGACCCGCTCTCCCAGTTTACACAAGAAAAATTTGACTCTTTTGTTGCCTCCTTAAAGTTACCTAAACTAAAAAAAAGAAAAAAGAATACATTAAAGGGGGCGCATGCGCGACACGTGAGATGGTAGATCCCCGTCCTTCCTTCTGAGGCTCCTGTGCCACACTGATCACTTATAGCACTATAGGAGCCACACCATCCACCTCCGGGAACACTCGGGCAACCCATGGATAAGATTGGGTTTCAACTAGAGTTGAACGAACACCTGGACGTTTGGGTTCTGCGGGTCCGAACGAACTTTGGGAAAAAGTCCGGGTTCGGCACCGAACGTTGCCCGAACGTTATCCCGGACCCCGAACCCCATTGAAGTCAATGGGGACCCGAACTTTTAGGCACAAAAATGACTGTAACAAAGTCCTGGCAAGTGCTAGAGGGCTGCAAAAGGAAGTATAATGGGGGTAAGAGTAGGGCAAGTGCCCTACAAAAAAATGGGGATAGGGAAAATAAATTAAAATCAAATAAACTAGGAGATGATTTTTGAACAATAATGTGTCACTTACAGCTGCAGCTAGAACCTCTCCCTTTAGAACTAGGAGATGATTTTTGAACAATAATCTGTCCCTCTAAGCAGAAGTCTCTACCTAGTGCAGTCAGATCGCTCAAAGCAGCAGTATGTGAAATCTCAAATTACTCCCACAATCTGATCTTTGTGTACGATCCCACAATCTGATCGTTGTGTACGATCGTAACGATCGTTCTGTTATACACCAGCTCCGGTCCCTGTCCTTCCTTTCGAAGCTCCTGTGCCACACTGATCGCTTATAACGCTATAGGAGCCACACCATCCACCTCTGGGAACACTCGGGCAACCCATGGATAAGATTGGGTTTCAAAAAAATATATCACAACCCTACATGGAGCCCCGGCAGCCTCAGCCTATGGATCACTTCCTGCTTAGGCCACAATCCCCGGCCTCAGGTACACAGGATGCCCCACCTGAGCTCACAGACCCTCCCAGGGCTGCCGGTGGATCATTTTTAAAAGGACACTCACCCCTGCTGCCTGAGCCCACTGCAGCAGTAACTGTGGAGATCCTAGATTTAAAATGACAAGCCTTGAGTTCAGACCCGCTCTCCCAGTTTACACAAGAAAAATTTGACTCTTTTGTTGCCTCCTTAAAGTTACCTAAACTAAAAAAAATAAAAAAAGAATACATTAAAGGGGGCGCATGCGCGACACGTGAGATGGTAGATCCCCGTCCTTCCTTCTGAAGCTCCTGTGCCACACTGATCACTTATAACACTATAGGAGCCACACCATCCACCTCCGGGAACACTCGAGCAACCCATGGATAAGATTGAGTTTCAACTAGAGTTGAGCGAACACCTGGACGTTCGGGTTCTGCGGGTCCGAACGAACTTTGGGAAAAAGTCCGGGTTCGGCACCGAACGTTGCCCGAACGTTATCCCGGACCCCGAACCCCATTGAAGTCAATGGGGACCCGAACTTTTAGGCACCAAAATGGCTGTAACAAAGTCCTGGCAAGTGCTAGAGGGCTGCAAAAGGAAGTAAAATGGGGGTAAGAGTAGGGCAAGTGCCCTATAAAAAAATGGGGATAGGGAAAATAATTTAAAATCAAATAAACTAGGAGATGATTTTTGAACAATAATGTGTCACTTACAGCTGCAGCTAAAACCTCTCCCTTTAGAACTAGGAGATGATTTTTGAACAATAATCTGTCCCTCTAAGCAGAAGCCTCTACCTAGTGCAGTCAGATCGCTCAAAGCAGCAGTATGTGACATCTCAAATTACTCCCACAATCCGATCGTTGTGAACAATCGAAACGATCGTTGTGTTATGAAGGGTTTGATCTGCAATCTGTCACTCAAAGCAGCAGTATGTGAAATCTCAAATTACTCCCACAATCTGATCGTTGTGTACGATCCCACAATCTGATCGTTGTGTACGATCGTAACGATCGTTCTGTTATACACCAGCTCCGTTCCCCGTCCTTCCTTTCGAAGCTCCTGTGCCACACTGATCGCTTATAACGCTATAGGAGCCACACCATCCACCTCTGGGAACATTCGGGCAACCCATGGATAAGATTGGGTTTTAAAAAAATATATCGCAACCCTACACGGAGCCCCGGCAGCCTCAGCCTATGGATCACTTCCCACAATCTGATCATTGTGTACGATCATAATGATCGTTGTGTTATGAAGGGTTTGATTTGCAATCTGTCACTCAAAGCAGCAGTATGTGAAATCTCAAATTACTCCCACAGTCTGATCGTTGTGTACGATCCCACAGTCTGATCGTTGTGTACGATCGAATCGATCGTTGTGTTATGCAGAGTTTGACCTGCAATCTGTCACTCAAAGCAGCAATATGTGAAATCTCAAATTTCTGCAATCTGTCCCTCAGAGCAACAGTAGTAGTAATCTCAGGATGCAGGATCAGATGTTAAAATGTCTGCAATCTGTCCCTCACAAAAACGCCTGCAGCATCCTCTCCCTGCACTAACCCAAGAGCATGTGACATGCAGCACTGTGACTCCAGCCTCATATAGAGGCTGAGTCACATGATGCACTGGCCAATCACAGCCATGCCATTAGTAGGCATGGCTGTGATGGCTTCTAAGGGCAAACCAGTGAAACACTTGTTGATTGGCTGCCCTGCAGCTATTCAACATGCGTGATCAACTACCAGAACCCAGAACCCGAACGTTTTTTGAAACATCAGTGTTCGGGTCCGGGTCCCGGACACCCCAAAGTTTGGTACGGACCCGAACGTTACAGTCCAGGTTCGCTCAACACTAGTTTCAACAAAAATATATCACAGCCCTACATGGAGCCCCAGCAGCCTCAGCCTATGGATCGCTTCCTGCTTAGGCCGCAATCCCCGGCCTCAGGTACACAGGATGCCCCACCTGAGCTCACAGACCCTCCCACGGCTGCCGATGGATCATTTTTAAAAGGACACTCACCCCTGCTGCCTGAGCCCACTGCAGCAGTAACTGTGGAGAGCCTAGATTTAAAATGACAAGCCTTGAGTTCAGACTCGCTCTCCCAGTTTACACAAGAAAAATTTGACTCTTTCGTTGCCTCCTTAAAGTTACCTAAACAAACTTCAGTTGATCGATCCAAGCTCAATGCACCTATAACTGCTGAGGAGATAGCAGAGGCTATTAAACCTTTACCATAACATAAATCCCCAGGCCCTGTACTCATATTACAAGACTTTCCTCCAAATTATTACTCTACATATGCTAAATTAGTTCACTTCTCTCATGAAAGGCAATGCCCCTCATTCCCAATTTTTACATGCATTTATCACAGTCATTCTGAAACCGGGCAAAGACCCATCCATTCCTGATAATTATCGTCCTAGAGTATTATTAAATTTAGATTACAAAATATTTACGAAAATACTTGCAAAAAGACTGTCACTTCTACTCCCTTCTAATCCATAGGGATCAGGTCAGATTTGTCCCTACTAGACATGCTGGTGATAATACCAGACGCACTATCGATCTTATAGATCCCGTAACTAAACGCCCTGCTCTAGTCTTAAGTTTAGATGCCCCAAAAAGCATTTGTTCACTTAAACTGGCTCTTTATGTTCGCTACTCTTTCCCACTATGGATTTTCTTGACCACTTATCCATGCTCTACAAGCACTATACTCCACACCTACCTCCCAAGTACAGCTCACCTCCCATTAATCACAATCTTTCCCTCTGAGCAATGGTACCAGACAGGGCTGTCCCCTGTCACCTTTACTTTTTATTCTCAGCCTGGAGCCCTTCGCTATTCACTCCCACCCGGATATTCGGGGGGGTATCCTTGCGACAACGGGAGTTTAAATTATCTGTTTTTGTTGATGGCATCCTACTGACCTTAACTCATCCCTTTATTTCCTTCCCTTCCTTACATTAAATTTTGGCAACTTTTGGCTCCATATCAGGATTTAAGATCACTCCTACTAAGACAGAGGCCCTTCCTATTAATATCCCTCAGACTCTCCTCACCTCCCTTCAGCAAAATTTTAATTACCATTGGTGCTCCAATACACTGAAACACTTAGATGTACATTTGACGTCCGCCTATTCTTCCCTTTATCAGGCTAACATTCCTCTCCTATTCCTGGAAATTAATTGCCTGCTGAAGCACTGGACTACTCTCCCTCTCTCCCTTCTGGGAAGAATTAATGTTCTTAAAATGTCTATAATTCCAAAGCTGCTATACTTGTTCGAGACCCTTCCAGTTTCGATCCCAATATCCCAATTAAAAGCAATCCAGAGAAGCTTTCTGAACTTTATATGGAACAACACTTCCCATTGGATAGCAGGATCAGTGGTCTAGGCTTTGCGAACCAAAGGGGGGCTGGGGGACCCAGTCTTATTAACCACTTGCCGACCGGCGTCTGACGGCGGCAAAGTGGCTTGATATCGCAAAAAGCCGTCAACCGATAGCGGCTGCGATATCACTCACTGTGAGCGTGCTCGCCGCCGGAGGCACGCTCGCACGCTCACTGTGTTCGGGGGGGGGGGCCAGGGAGAGGGTAGGGCGGACTCGTTCACCGTCGGCTACCCGCAATGCCCCCCCGCAGTGAAAGAATGGAGGTCCGTGTATGTCCTGTATATGGAAGCCGTGATCATCCCCTTTCCCCAGCCAGGGCAGCCCACACACAGTTAGAACACCCCCAGGACACACAGTTAACCCCTAGAGCACCCCCTGCAGGTTAACCCCTTCACTGCCAATGGCATTTTTATAGCACTGATCGCTGTATAAATGCCAATGGTCCCAAAAAAGTGTCAAAATGGTCCGACATGTCCACTGTAATATCGCAATACCGCTAAAAATCGCAGATCGCCGACATTTCTAGTAAAAAAAAACAAAACAGAAATTAATTCTCATCATCCGTAAATGCGGCAACTTTTGCACAAACCAATCAATATACGCTTTTTGCAATTTTTTTTAACAAAAATATGAGGAAGAATATAAATCGGCCAAAACCAATGGAAAAAAAAATTTTATATTTTTTTTTTGGATTTGTATTTTAGCAAAAAGTAAGAATTTTTGTTTATAGCGGCGATCAGAAATGACACAGAGGGGATCAAATACCACCAAAAGAAAGCTCTATTTGTGGGGAAAAAAGGACACAAATTTTGTTTGGGTACAACATTGCATGACCGCGCAATTGTCAGTTAAAGCAACGCAGTGCCAAATCACAAAAATCGCTCTGGTCCTAAAGTGTGAAATCCTTCCGGGGCTGAAGTGGTTAAAGTACTATTATGCTTCACATTTATGGGTGATTATTTCCTGGACCTCTAGGTTTGTTACAAATAGGTGGTCTGAAATTGAAATGGGCGTCACATCCCCTGTCCATCCATGTTCTATGCTTTGGCCATCCGCTGATAAATACATGCTTCAGTTGAGAAGCTTATGTTTAGCCCCGTTGTTATTTACTTTGAGGAGTCCCTGAAGCCATTAGTGACAAGGAGATAAGTCCCTACTTTCTGGGCTTATTTGTCACCCTAGCCACCCATATTCCGGACATAGACTGGCATCTTAATAAAGCTAACAGATCTCTAGCCCCTAAACCACCAGTGGGTGCCAACCCCAGAGACATTATTATCTTTGTATGACCAAAAAATGTATAAATAAACAATTTAAAAAAAAAGAATACATTAAAATGTTCTTTCGTCATTAAAAAAAAATGTTGGCAAATAAACTAGATCTTAAAAGAATTGCCATGCCTGTTAGCAAATACCTTGGGGTATCTGCTTTCCAAAATAGGGTCACTCCATTTATGTTTCTATGGTCTGGGCATTCCAGTGACTTTAAAAATAAGCAATCAGAACATACATTTCATAATTCTACGGTCAGATACAGGCCTTATACCCACCGATCCCACTGTTTATTCGGGTC
>BLSH010274677.1:61491-73960 GCA_018402905.1 Glandirana rugosa
GGTATGTGAAATCTCTAATTTCTGCTATCTGTCCTCAGAGCAACAGCACAGACAGCAGTAGTAAAGTAATCTATCTCAGGATGCAGGATCAGGTCTTAAAATGGCTAAAATCTGTCCCTCACGCCGTCAGCTACCTTTCCCTACACTAACCCAAGGAGCATGTGACTGCAGCACTGTGACTCCAGCTTATAAAGAGGCTGGGTCACATGATGCAACGGCCAATCACAGCCATGCCATTAGTAGGCATGGCTGTGATGGCTTCTAAGGGCAAACCAGTGAAACGCTTGTTGATTGGCTGCCCTGCAGCTTCTCAACACGTGGAGTAAAATAGCAGAACCCCGGACCGAACCCGAACGATTTTTGAAATGTCCGGGTCCGGGTCCGTGCCACAGACACCCTAAAGTTCGGTACGGACCCGAACGTTACAGTCCGGGTTCGCTCAACACTAGATGCAACTTATTTTACATATATATGTACAAAAATGGAAAATCTGCACACAGCCCCTTCCACTTCCCAGCAGGTCATAGCTGTCAGTGATAGTGGCAGGATCAAACTGCGTGCCTTCCACTGACTCTTAGTGATCTTAAATCAGGGCAAACACATATAGCACTATGGTTTAGGACCTCAATTTATATACACCCTACTAGCATTGAAAATGGAGGATAAATACAATTGTTCTTACATTGTTAATTGGTCATTCTTATAAACAGCACCAGGAATATAACAGATGATAGCTGAGTTTGAGTTGTCCAACACTGATATGCACATTTAAAATCTGCAGACTTTTTTTTTTCCATAAAGGTTTTATTGGGAATCAAAATTGAGTGCATTACAGAAACATAAATACAAAAAGTATGGCTTTAGACATGGTACTTAAACATAGTTGCTCTAAGGCCATTGGCAACAAAATAGACGTGAACGGTGGTTTTTGAGGTTAGAGCCCCATGTTTATTGGGTTGAGAGCTTGCTAACTGGTTGAGTCGAATTGAAGCTCATAAGGTTCATTTGAGAGGCTCAAAGGTGACGAATTGGCGCGCATAAGGTTCATTTGAGAGGTTCAAAGGTGTCAAAGTTAGAGCAAGAATTTCTGTATTTCTAGTAGAGACTTCAGAGAATCGGGGGATAGCATGAAAGAGAGGGGTGGTGTGGTGGGGGTTGGGGGAAGGTGGATAGAATACCATGTGAAGGGATTCTGTCTAGCCATTCTCTGATGGTAGGAATATGTGGGGTGCCCCAATGAATTGGTATGCAGTGTTTTGCAGCATTTACCAAGTGCATAAGTAAGGATTTGAGATAGCTACTGTTCGGTAAGGTGGTATGGTGCAGAAGAAATTGAGCTAGAGAGAAATCCAGTGTGTATGTAGTGACCTTCCTGATGATGTGGTGCACTTCGGTCCAGAAGGTTTGGATGGTGGGGCAGCTCCACCAAATGTGTAGGAGAGTCCCTTTTTCTCCAGCATGTATCTGGAATGTCTGGGTAGAATTTATGGATAAGAGTAGGGGTGTGGTACCATCGGGATAGGACTTTGTACCCGTTTTCCTACGTGGAAACATTTACGGATCCCTTGTGGATGATTTGGTGGACTTGTTCCAGTCACGCAGCTCAAGAAACAAAACACTCGTTTTTAGTGGACCACCAAGGTAGAAACGGCTTTCCAGACTCTAAAAGGGCTGTTCACGGCAGTGCCCATCTTAAAGCATTATGATCCGGCCTTGCCCTACGTCCTGGAGGTGGACGCTTCACAGACCGCTGTGGGGGCAGTTCCCTTGCAGAGACAGGGCCTCAAGGCTCTGCTCCATCCCATCGTGTTCTTCTCACGGAAATTATCAGCTCCGGAGAAGAATTATGACGTAGGGGATAGAGAACTCTTGGCCATAAAATCGGCACTTGAAGATTGGTAATACTTGCTCGAAGGAGCCACACACCCTATTTTGATATATACAGACCACAAGAACCTGGAATATCTGAGAATCTGAGCCAAAAGGTTGAAGCCACGTCAAGCCCGTTGAGCACTTTTCTTCTCTAGGTTCTTGTTTCACTTAACTTACAGGCCAGGGTCAAAGAACGTTAAACCTGATGCCCAAGAATGTTCAATATCCTGGCAACTGTGCTCCTCCAGATACCATCCTTCTGTCACAAAATTTCCTATTGTCCCAGGAGGATCTGCTGGCACAGATTAGACGGTCCCTTGCTGGCTCAACCGGCTCTCGGGATCCCAGGTTGTCAGTGAAGGATGGGCTATGGTGGTACGGTCAGCGAGTCTTCATTCCGGCGGAGCAACGCCCCACTGTCTTGGAACTATGCCATGATCACCAGCTGACGGAGCACTTTGGAGCCCGTAAAACTTTGGAGCTGCTCTCACGCTCTTTCCAGTGGCTGCTGTCAGAAGAAGACTGCAGGAAATATGTGAGCATGTGCGCTACTTGTGCGCAAAGCAAAACAGACAAAGACAAGGCTTGGGGTCTTTTGTATCCACTACCTGTACCTGAGCGTCCCTGGATAGCTATGGACTTTATTGTGGAGCTACCCCGTCCAAGGGCTCTACTACCATCTTTGTGGTCGTGGATCAAATGACCAAGATGGCCCATTTTTTGCCCATGAAGGGCACACCTACGGCTGCAGAGACAGCGGAAATCTTCATCCGGGAAATTGTCCGACTCCACAGGATACCCCTTAGTATTGTGTCAGATCGTGGGGTCCAGTTCACCTGGACCCTGTGTTCAGCATTGGAAATTGAGCTGACGAATGGCCAAACTGAGAGAACGAATCAGACTCTGGAACAGTATCTACAGTGTTTCTCCTCATTCTCTCAAGATGACTGGGCCTCCCTATTACTGTTAGCCGAATTCGTCTTCAATAACACCGTTCACTTGGCCACCAAACAGTCCTCGTTCTGGGCGAATTACGGCTTCCACCCAACCTTTCTACCTGGCTTGGCTTCTGAAAGTACAGTACAGGCAGTACAGGAAACTTTGAATTTCTTCAGAGAAAATACCCAACTCCTGCAGGACACACTCTCCAGAACCACAGAACTTACTAAACAAGCTTTTGACAGGAAAAGACGCGGAGAGCTGGAACTTAAGCCAGGTGACTTGGTCTGGTTGGCCACCAGAAATCTGAAACTTGCTCGTACTGTGAGGAAGCTGGGACCCAGATTTGTCGGGCCCTTCCTGGTAAAAAGAAAAGTGAACAGGGTGATGTATGAACTGGGCCCACCGGAACCAGTTCTTGTAAATGGAGAGAAGGAGTTTGAGGTCAAGGCCATCTTGGATTGCTGGAAGAGGGGTAACCCAGTATTTGGTGAAGTGGAAAGGTTACGGCCCCGAGGAAAATTCTTGGGAACAAGAGTCCAATATCTATGCTACCGAGCTGATCCAAACCTTTAAGAGAAACCGCCTGGAGGTTGGTGCCCAGCGAGGCATCCGGAGGTTGCCCCTTGGGGCGGACAATGTTAGGGGACATTGGTGCTTTTTGTGGACTTCCACGCTTGTGCAGGAAACGGCACCAAATGGCCCTATTTAAACCTGCAAGACCCAGCAGCCAGTGCTGTCTGTTCTACAGCGTTAGTGGGTTCCTGAGAGCAACCTGTACTTTGAACCTGTATCCTGATCTGTTCCTGTGACCCGGCTTGTTTGACCTTGATTGACCTCCGCCTGCACCGACCCCCAGCTTGCCCACAATGACTCTTCTGCCTGTCCCCTTTGTACCTCGCTGCCTGCCTGTTATGACCCTGCCTGTACCTGACGATTCTTCAGCCTGCACCTTCTGTACCGCTTGCCAGCCAGTTGCCGACTTCAGCCTGCCTCACTACTCTACGGATTGCACGAGCCACTGACGGACCCATCTCACCATCAGTGTCCTTGTCCAGCCCTTGTGCCCCCCCCCTGTGCTCTGGAACCCTCTGTCTGCTCTATCAGGGGTTCCCAAACCAGGGTCGTATTGCTTCCTGCACAAGACAGACTCCACCACCAGGAGCATGACAACACCACACAGATCTACATGAGAGAATAAAGATAATATTATATGTTTTAAACCATTATGATCAAAGTTTTAAAAAAAATCTATAAATTATAAGAAAAGAGCTTTTAAAAAATATAAAAATTATGTTTTATTATTATTATTAATATACAGGATTTACACAGCACCATCAGTTTGCGCAGCACTTTACAACATGAGGGAAGACAGTAAACATGAAGGAACAATATCATCATTTCAATGTTACAAGGAATATAACAGAATATGTAAAAAGGAAATCAAGGCTGCATAAATTCCAAATGAATGACAGATTTTAAGAGATTAAAGGCCCGTACACATGGTCCGATTATTGGCCAACAACGGTCGTCCAACAGACTGTTGGCCGATAATCCGCTCGTTAATACGGACAATTCAACAGCCGATTTCCGATTGCCATCCAACAGAAGTTGCTGACAAGACTATGAAAAATGTTGTTGGTGTACAGAAGTTGGCTCAACAAAAAGTTGGAAGTGCAAACATGCATGCTTGGAATCCAGGAAGTGTTCAGTTGTGTAAACCTGTGTTTGTAATTCACAAATCACATTCACCTGAACATCCTCTTTATACGCTCATAACATCTCACTACTGTCAGTACGCTAGGCAAAACCGCCAACAGCCAATTTGGACAAAAGTTGAACGTTCGGTTGTCCAACAATCTGCGCGCCTGTACGAGGTTTAAGGCATACCCAAAGAAATTCTTCAAATTAATAGTAGAAAGGTCAGGTCCGAGCATGTAGGACCTTTGCAAAATAATCTAGAACAATAGGTGAATAAAGTACCTGGACCAGATGGCTTACACCCATGGAAAATAATTGAGCTTTGTCATTTCAAAGTCATTGTTTCTAATTTTTAGGGACTCTTTAATGACTGGCATAATACCACTGGATTGGCGTAGGGCCAACGTGGTGCCTATATTTAAGAAGGGGTCAAAGTCTTTACCAAGTAACTATATACCTGTTAGCTTAACATCTATAGTTGGGAAGATACTGAAGAGTTTAATAATAGACCACATAGATGAGTTTTTGCTAGAAAAAAAACAATTAAGCAAAAGTCAGCATGGATTCGTGAAAGACAGAAGTTGTCAGACAAATCTGTTTTCTTTTTATAAGGAGGTGAGCAAAACCTCAGACAAATATGTAGTATACTTGAATTTTTTGCAAAAGCGTTTGACACAGTTCCTCACACACGACTAATGTGTAAGGTAAAGTCTACAGTCTTGGAAAAATCAGTTTGTAAATAGATAGAAAACTGGTCAAGAGACTGAATTCAGAGGGTAGTGGTTAATGATTCATACTCTGAATAGTCTAAGGTTATCAGTGGTGTACCCCAAGGTTGAGTGTTGGGACCCTTACTTTTTAATATATTTATAAATGATATAGGTTCTGGGATTAACAGTGCTGTTTCATTCTTTGCAGATGACTCGCAGTACCACTAAAAATTGCTGATCACCGCAGTTACTAGAAAAAATAAAAAAAATTAAAACCCCATAAATAAATTCTCATCTTTTGTAAATGCGTCAACTTTTGCGCAAACCAGTCAATATACACCGATTGTCATTTTTTTTTACCAAAAATATAAGGAAGAACATAAATCCTCCAAAACCGAAAAAAAAAATGTATTTTAGCAAAAAGTAATACAATTCCAATACAAAGAGAGAAAAACAAATAACCGTGTCCCTCTAGTCACTACATACAACCCAGCACTAGAAGGGATAAAAAAGATAAATAAACATTTACAATCCATTATAACAGAAGATGATAGTCTGAAAGAAATATTCCAACAACCCCCAATATTGGCTTTCAGGCAACCACCCAATCTCAGACAAAAACTAATCAGCAGGAAACTTCACTCTGATTATGAAGTCACAAATAATGGAAGCAAACCCTGCAATAAAAAACGTTGCAAACTGTGCAACCAAATCAATCAATCTAGAAGTGTCACACACACAAATGGGACCTTCAATATCATGGGATCATACAGCTGTACCTCTAGTAATGTGGTATATCTCATTCAATGCAGTAGGTGCAACAACGGATCTTATGTTGGGGAAACAGGACAGAAATAGCAAACAATGATGAATTTACACAGACATACCATCACAACCGGACCACACTATTGAAAACCTCAATGTTTTAGTTCTTAAAGGGGATTTCAGCATCATGCAGGAAAGGAAAACGTTTGAACCAAGAATGATTCTTCTTTTTGACACAAAAAATAACGGCTTAGACTTGGATATAGGTTTTCTCACTCATTATTCTAAAGTTTTACCACCCCCTCTGTGACTGTCACCCCCCCTCCCCTCCCCAGTCTATAACTTTGCCTGTCTTATCTCACTATCTTTGCAGCTAGTTTCATTACCATGGCCTTGTACATTGATTTGTATTTGTTTGTTTTTCCTTTCTCTCAGAGGTTTTTTTTTTTTTCTCTTTTTTTAACATTTGGCTAAAACTGTTTTTATTCAGTACTGCTTGGACCTTGAAGAAGGGGACACACCCCGAAAGCTTGTCCTGAAAAATTTTATGTTAGTGCAAATAAAAAAAGTATCACGGACAGTACTCAATTTTCTCTAGCAAAAGGAAGAAATATTATTTTTCTTGAAAAATTGTTGCTCTTTTTTTGTTTAGGCCTCATACACATGGATGTTTTTTGACGCCAGCGTTTTCTGGCGTTTTTTGCAGATCTCCATGTTAGTCAATGGCCCCATAAAAACGCCGATGTTTTTGAGCTGTAGATGGCATCGGCGTTAGTGAGCTGAAACTAGAACCCACGCCCAGTGCGTTCTGAGGCTGTAATGTTTTGGCATTTTTTGACGCCGACGCCGCAAAACGCCAAAAAATGCCAACAAACGCCAACTAATATTGTACCGGCGTTAACCCGCGTTTTTTGACGCCGATGTTTTTAGGTTGAAAAATAGCAGAGGGATGATTTTTTTTAAAAAACGCCTATTGACGCCGACGCTCACTAACGCTCACTAACACCGATGCATAACGCCGAAAAACGCAGATTCTTTTCCTTGGCGTCGGGCCCGACGTTTTGTTTATTTTTTAAGACACGTCCGTGTGTATGAGGCCTTATAGCGGTGATCATATATGAAACAAATACCACCAAAAGAAAGCTCTATTTGTGGGAAAAAATTACGCAAATTTGATTTGGATACGACGTCGCACGACTGCGCAATTGTCAGTTAAAGCGACGCAGTGCTGAATCGCAAAAAGTGCTCTGGTCCTAAAGGGGGAAATTCTTCCGGCGCTGAAGTGGTTTTTTGCCATCTGTGTCCAATTGCGGAGATTTCTCTCCACTTCCTGTCCCATACCCAAAAGTGGGAGGAAATCCCTGCAAATTAAGGGAATTCCTTGGGGACCCCCAGGTCACCAGAACTAGAGTCCCCATTGGAAGATTTTCCTTCTTACTTTTCTTGGGACAACTCAAAATTTGGGATTTTCTTGTACTTTCACTTGCAATAATAATCACATATAGGACAAATTGAGAGGGTGAGTCTCCTTAACAGGGGCACAGACAGCAATAAAACCTGACAAGCATTCTAATCTCTCTGCCCTCTATCCACAACTAAAAAAAGTTTTGCTTTTAGTTATACTTTAAAGTGAATTCCAGGCACATTAACCTCAATGGGAATGCATCTGATTCTTCGCAGATGTGTTCCGTTGTGTACAGGGATTCTCTCCTGCTTCTCACTACACCCCCTCCCCCAAGCCAGCTGATCCGCAGCTAGAACAGAGAGCAACCGCTGAACAGCTGCTTGTTCTCTTTGCAGGGAAAACAGAGCTGGAATTCGCAACGGACTGTTACAGGACTCACTACAGCCCCAGGGGAATAAGTAGCAATGCACTCAAGTAGACCCATAGACAGCCTGAATGAACTCCTCGCAACATGTTTTGCCCACTCCAAACATATATAAAAGTGCAGCGCTTATAACTCAAACAATCTCTTTCCAGTGCGTGGTCACCCAATGTGCTTCTGTGTTTCAGACAGACACAAGTGCTATAGTGTCAGATATCCTCCACCAGCCACACTAAATTCTCACCTTCCTCAATGGGCTCTCATTACAGGAGCCAAGAAGCGCATGATAGATGGCCAAATGCAGGCGGTTTTCCAGAGACAGGAGATAATCATTCTTTTCCTCTTCACAAACCCCTCATGTACCATAACCATACTCCTTCATTAGCGTCATATGTGGAAGTTTGACGTGTGAAGTGTGACGTTTTTTGAACTTTTTTAAAGTCCTGTGTGCATGAAGCCTAAGGCCTCATGCACACAGGACTCTTTTTGACTGTTTTACAGCAGCTGTTTTTAGCTACAGATGTTTTTTTCTATAGTCAATTAACCCTCCATCATGTTATCCTATGTGTTCATGCACACATAGGCTGTTATCAACTGTTTTTAGCAGTGACATTTTTGAGCTGTAAAAAAACCAAGACCAGAGGGTTCTGAGAGACGTTTTTCAGCTGTAAAAATGTTCAAACCCTCAAAAACACACAAAAATGCTCAAAAACGTTGATCCCCAACATTTTTGGACATTTTAGATCAATTCAAAAAAAAAAAAGCTGGCCCTTTAAAAATGCTAAAAAAAAAAAAATACTGAATGCTCTGAGAGAATTTTTCGCCATCAACGCCCCCTCAGTCGAAGATCCCTTCACCCTATGGAATGCACATAAAGTCTACATTAGAGGTTTGCTTATCCAATTGTCGTCTAAACTTAAAAAGCAGAGGGAGCGGCGGCTGAGGGACCTCTTAGCTTTTATCTCTAAATTAGAGAATATTGACAAATCTTCCACCTCACAGAAAACTAGAGATCAAATATATTTACAAAGGCAGGAGCTTAGATCCCTTCTGCTATCCCAACATGAAAAAAATATCAAACATTAACCACTTGCCGACCGCCGATCGGCATCTGACGGCGGCAAAGTGGCTCGTTCCCGCAAATCGCCGTCATACGACGGCGGCTGCGGGAACGAGGTTAGTGAGCGCACGCGCGCCGCCGGAGGCGCGCCCGCGCACTCACTGTGTCCGGGGAGGGCCGGGGAGCGGGTGCGGTGGCTTCGATTGCCGCCGGCTACCCGCGATGGCCCCCCCGGAGCGAGTGAGCGGAGGTCCGTGTATGTAAACACGGACCTCCGCTCTGTGTGAGGGGGAAGGGCTGTGATCACAGCCTTCCTGTACGTGAAGGCTGTGACCACTTCCCTTCCCCAGATAGGGCATCCCCCATACAGTTAGAACACGCCCAGGGAACATAGTTAACCCTTAGAGCGCCCCCTGCAGGTTAACCCCTTCACTGCCAATGGCATTTACACAGTAATCAGTGCATTTTTATAGCACTGATCACTGTATAAATGCCAATGGTCCCAAAAAAGTGTCAAAATGTTCCGACATGTCCGCCCCAATATCGCAGTACCGCAAAAAATCGCAGATTGCCGCCATTATTAGTAAAATAAAAAATAAAAACCCCAAAAATGAATTCTCATCATCCGTAAACGCGACCACTTTTGCGCAAACCAATCAATAAACGCCGATTGTGACTTTTTTTATCGCAAATATGAGGAAGAATATAAATCGGCCAAAAACGGTGAAAAAAAATGTTTTTTTATATTTTTTTTTTGGATTTGTATTTTAGGAAAAAGTAAGAAATTTGTTTTTTTTTGCAAAATTGTTGCTCTTCTTTTGTTTATAGCGGCGATCAGAAATGACGCAGTGGTGATCAAATACCGCCAAAAGAAAGCTCTATTTGTGGGAAAAAAAGGACGCAAATTTTGTTTGGGTACAACGTCGCACGACCGCGCAATTGTCAGTTAAAGCAATGCAGCGCCGAATCGCAAAAAGGGCTCCGGTCCTAAAGCTGGAAATCCTTCCGGGGCTGAAGTGGTTAAAGGCACAATCATATGGATATGGTAACAGGGTGGGAAAATACTTAGCAACCCAATTAAAAGACAAAGTAATTAGACAAAAGATTAGCCATATTCATAACCCTAGAACAAATACTACTGTTTATAACCCAACAGAAACTGCCAACGCTTTTTGTGACTATTACGAGTCCCTATATAATCTTTACAGAGATTCGGACACTCCTCAGCCTACTGAGAGCGCCATTTCGGAATTCCTGCAGGCAATATCCCTCCCTGTTATCGATCCAAAAGATTTGTCAGATCTGAACCAACCATTTACAGAAACCGAAATATCCTCCCTAATTAAAAATCTACCCAAAAATAAATCCCCGGGCCCTGATTGATACTCATCTGAGTACTATCAACTTTTTTCGGATCTCCTATCCCCACATCTGTTAGGAGTCTTTCAGGCTGCCACCTCCTCTGCTAATTTTCCGCCTGAAATGTTGACAGCCACAATCGTTACTCTCCCCAAACCGGGGAAGGAACCTAATAACCCACAAAATTTTAGACCCATATCGCTATTAAATGTGGACGTGAAGATCTATGCCAAGCTCCTTGCAAATAGACTAGGCAAGATCTTACCACATTTGATTAACCCCGACCAAGTGGGTTTTGTACTGGGGAGACAAGCTCCTGACGCAACAAGGAGAATGATAAATATTATACATACAATGCAGGGCTCCGGAAGGCCTTCTCTGCTCCTTGCACTGGACGTGGAGAAGGCCTTCGATAGGGTCCACTGGGGATATCTGAGGGAGGTCCTGGCCAGGTTTGGCCTGCATGGCCAGGTCCTTTCTGCAATTTCAGCTCTTTACTCTTCCCCATCAGCATATGTATTCACAGAAGGAATGTTTTCCCGTAACTTCAAAATAACCAACGGAGCTAGACAAGGGTGCCCCATATTCCCAATAATTTTTGCATTGGTCATGGAACCTCTGGCGGAGAAGATTAGATCCAATCCAAACATAAAGGGTATACTCTCACAAGGCTCCAATTATGTCATCTCTCTGTTTGCTGACGATGTCATCCTCTCAATCACAGACCCGGACATCTCTCTGTCGGAGGTACGTGAAACTCTGCAACAATTTAGTAACATAGCTTACTACAAAATAAACGCTTCTAAATCTCACATATTGAGCTGCGCCATTAACCCCAAAATTAAAATAGATCTTGCCCGAAGGTTCCCTTACTGTTGGTCAGATAAGCCCCTGAACTATTTAGGCATTAAGCTAACATTCCCAGTTCAAAACTTGTACAGAGAAAACTTTGTGCCCTTAATCTCAGATTTGCAAAAATAAATGACTAGAGTTAAATCCCATTTTCTATCATGGTCTGGCAGACTGGCAGCATCTAAAATGCACTTTCTGCCAAAAATACTATATAAATTCAGAACATTCCCTATTCCACTGCCCACTACCTTCTTCACCGCAATGCAAAAAAGTTTGTCCCATTTTGTCTGGGCAGGTAAAAAAGCTAGCTATCCCCCGTGTATACAGCGGAAACATAAAACAGTAGGCGGTCTGAGCCTCCCTGATGTGAAAGATTATTACTTAGCTACAGTACTTGATCAATTAAAGGCATGGTTCAACGATACCTCTCCTAAACTCGGTGCCAGCTGGAAAGGGCTTGGATGAAAGGCAAATCTCCATGCTCTTTCCTTATGTCTGTTGCCATTACCCCACTTAACAAAAACAAGACCACCATACCATCGCGGCCGCGGTCCAAGCTTGGGCCCATCTCTTTAGCAAAAACGAACAGGAAGGCCCAGTTGTTAAAATCCCGATTCCTCTGGAGGCACTTGAATGGTGTATCCCAGATTTAAACTTAGAGCAGTGGCAACATAAAGGGGTTAAAAATCTACAGGAACTATTAGACAGAGGCAAACTTCAATCCTTCCCTAAATTAGCTAGTAGATTTGACTTACCTGAATCCGAAATATTTCCCTACTTGAGACTGGCTTCATTTCTACGACCGTTGACCATGGGAGAATGCACATTGCCAGAATACATCTGGAAATTTTGATGTTCAGCAGATCCCAAGGTCAAGGGTATATCACTAATATACAACGCCCTTAACGCCAAATCGAAATTTGAAAAACCCTCTCCCATGTTAAAATGGGAAGAGGATCTTGGCAAGACCTACTCAGACAAACAATGGATGAATGCCTTTAACCGCTTAACAACCGCCCTATAGACAATTGACGTCTACAGGGCGGTTGCTTAATTCTGGGAGGACGTCTATTGACGTCCTCCCAGAATCGCGGTTCCCGCGGTACCCTCTCCCAAAAAGTTTAAAGCTAAACCGCAATTCCCGCAACATATAATCACTATATGGGAACTGGAACCCTAGACGACTTGTAGTTTTAAAGGTCTACATAAGACCGTTACACGTAAGAGGGTACCAGTTGCCAGCATCTTTACTTCGGTCAGAGTTCATCCCTTTATAAAGCCTAAGTCCATTCAGTTTAGATGATCGATTAAATCCCTTCCTAACTTCAAACGGAGACAGATTATCAAGGACATCTAAAAATTGGGGAAATACAACGGTGACGAGA
>BLSH010274677.1:78883-97074 GCA_018402905.1 Glandirana rugosa
TTCTATCAAACTCCTCTCTCCGACGATAACACTTTTCCTCTCCATTCCATACGTACAAGATCTCTCCTATCACACAAGAAAACCTTTACTCCAATGGACATCAGACCACAATTTCATGTCCCACCCTATAACTCATGAAAGAATAAAGTTACGTTAAAACCAAGCACACCATTGTTTTTCTTGTGAAATTCCCAATAAGTTTGATGTGTCACATGACCCTCTTCCTATTGAAAAAACAAAAGTTGGATTCAAAATGCCCGACTTCAAAATGGCCGCCATGGTCACCACCCATCTTGAAAAGTTTCCCCCCTCACATATACTAATGTGCCACAAACAGGAAGTTAATATCACCAACCATTCCCATTTTATTAAGGTGTATCCATATAAATGGCCCACCCTGTACTTTAACACCAGACTACAGGTAACCTCATTTCCAAAAGAACACACTATCCTCTCTAGAACATGCATACCTTACCTCTCCTTTTCACAATAGCAGCCTCTCTCCTCAAACTATCTTTTCTTCACCCCTCTTCCTCACCCCACAATCTGTACATATCAGCCTCACTTCTCCCCTCTCACTGTTACTGCACTCATCACCTCTTTCTAACTCCATGCCCACATGATAACAAAACCAGGATGCTCAAGCATGTCCCCTCATATCAATCATATTCCCATGTTGCCTCCCTCTCTCTTCTGCTTCTCCTAGCCTCTGGAGATATTTCCCCAAACCCTGGCCCTCTCTCATTTAACCACACACATCACCACCACCCCACACCCTCTGGCAGTAGTCGCAATTTACGCAATTTAATCTCCATCCCCCTTCTTCCCAAAACCAACCTCCCCTTCCGCTTTGCCCTCTGGAACGCTCACTCTGTCTGCAACAAGCTCACTGCTGTTCATGACCTATTTCTCACTAATTCCTTTCATTTACTTGCTATCACCGAAACCTGGCTCCACGTATGCGATTCTCCTTCTCCTGCTTCCCTCTCCCATGGTGGCTTTCTCTGGACTCACTCCCCTAGGCCTAATAGACGCAAGGGAGGTGGAGTGGGATTCCTCCTATCCCCACTGAGCACCTTTCAGGTTCTTCACTCTCCTCCCCCTCTTTCACTCTCATCATTTGAAGCCCACTGTATACGTCTATTCTCTCCAACCTCCTTAAGAATTGCTGTGATCTACCGGCCTCCTGGACCACTGTTAACTTTCCTTGATGAATTTTTTGCCTGGCTACCCTACTTTCTATCTTCTGAAATTCCCACAATCCTTTTTGGGGACTTCAACATCTCAGTTAACACTAACACTACTGCTACTTCTAAATTTCTTAGTCGAACTTCCTCATTTGACCTGATGCAATGTGTGCAGGCTCCTACTCACACTGATGGGAACACCCTCGACCTTGTCTTCTCCTATCTATACACTCCATGCAACTTCTCCAACAATCCTTTTCCCCTCTCTGACCACCACCTTATTAGTTTCTCTCTCTCCCTGTTTTGCACCACCTTCCCCTCCAATTGCCTAACCGTCACCCATAGAAACCTTCGCCAACTCAACACTTCTCTCCTCTATTCTGCTACTGACCACCTCTATGAAAAAATCTCACCCTTGTCCTGCTCCAACCAAGCCACTGCCATCTACAATAAATCCCTGTCCTCCACCCTGGACGAGCTCGCTCCCCTCACCACACACAAAATCAGGCCTCAACCCCTACAACCCTGGCAAACAGATGACACCAGAAACCTCAAAAAGCGCAGCCGCGCCCTTGAGTGTCTGTGGCACAAGACTAAGTCCATCAAAGACTTCAACCAATACAATTCTGCCCTCCATAAATACAATTCTTGCCTCCACACTGCCAAGCAGACCTATCTTACCACTCTTATTAACACCTTCTCATCCAGTCCCCATCAACTCTTCTCTACCTTCAACTCCCTACTTCATCCTCCACCGCTTCCGCCCACTAACACACTCACTGCCCAAGAGATTGCTAATCACCTCAAAAGCAATATTGACACAATTTGTGATGAAATCTCCACTCTACAAGCATCTTCCCCGGTTAACACCCCATGTCAACAAGCACAGTCACACTATCCTTATTCAATCCTACTACTATAAACAAGGTTGCTAAACTCCTTTCTAACGCCCACCTAACCACCTGTCCACTGGACCCTATTCCCTCTCAAATACTACGCTCACCCTCTGACTCTATCCTACACTCTCTAACTCACATCTTAAATCTCTCCCTCTCTTCTGGCATCTTCCCCAATGCTCTTAAACATGCATTGGTCACCCCCATACTCAAAAAGCCAACCCTGGACCCTACTGATCTAAACAATCTGTGCCCAATTTCCTTGCTCCCCTTTTCCTCCAAACTCCTTGAACGCCTAGTCTACAACCAACTGAGTGACCACCTTGTTAAGAATAACCTTCTGGACCCCCTTCAATCTGGATTTCGCCCTCAACACTCCACAGAAACTGCCCTTCTTAAACTCACAAATTACCTACTAACCACAAAAACCAATGGACACCACTCTGTACTCCTACTCCTGGACCTTTCGGCTGCCTTTGATACTGTTGGCCACCCCCTCCTCCTCAAAAAACTCTACTCCCTCGGTCTCCATGACTGTGCTCTTCAGTGGCTCTCGTCCTACCTATCCCATTGCACCTTCAGCATAACGTACAATTCTACCTCCTCCTCTCCTCTTCCTTTCTCTGTTGGGGTCCCCCAAGGTTCTGTTCTTGGACCTCTCTTATTTTCAATATGCACCTCTTCCCTGGGTCGGCTGACAGCCTCCCACTGCTTTCAATATAATTTCTACGCTGACGATACCCAAATCTACCTCTCCACCCCACAACTTACTCCATCAGTCTCCTCACGTATCACTAACTTATTAACAGACATATCTGCCTGGATGTCACACCACTTTCTCAAACTCAACTTGTCCAAAACTGAACTCTCCCATGTGCCGTTTCCCCCAACTTCTCTGTCAAGAGCAATGGCACAACCATCCACCCATCCCCACATCCTGAACTCTCCTTTTGGCCCCACATCCAATCACTTTCTAAGGCTTGCCGCCTCCATCTCTGCAACATCTCTAAAATACGTCCCTTCCTAACCAATGAAACCACAAAGCTCCTGATTCACTCCCTGGTCATCTCTCCCCTCGACTACTGCAACTCCCTCCTCACTGGCCTACCGTTAAATAGACTATCCCCCCTCCAGTCCATCATGAATGCCATCATGAATGCCGCTGCCAGACTCATCCACCTTACAAACCGTTCAACGTCTGCCACTCCTCTCTGCCAATCCCTCCATTGGCTGCCACTCGCCCAATGAATTAAGTTCAAAATACTAACAATCAGCTACAAAGCCATTCACAACTCTGCTCCCAGCTACATCACCAGCCTAGTCTCAAAATAGCAACCTAACCGTTCTCTTCGCTCCTCCCAAGACCTCCTGCTCTCCAGCTCCCTCATCACCTCCTCTCATACTCACCTCCAAGACTTCTCCTGAGCCTCTCCCATCCTCTGGAACTCCCTACCGCAATCAGTCAGACTGTCCCCAAATCTATCCACCTTCAGGCGATCCCTGAAAACTTTTCTCTTCATGGAAGCCTATCCTGCTACCACCTAACAATTACACCCCTTATTTTCTCAATCATCTCATCCCCCGCAGTTATTGCCCTTTCGTATCAATTAACCCTCCCTCCTAAATTGTAAGCTCTAATGAGCAGGGCCCTCTGATTCCTCCTGTATTGAATTGTATTGTAATTGTACTGTCTGCCCTAATATTGTAAAGTGCTGCGCAAACTGTCGGCGCTATATAAATCCTGTATAATAATAAATAATAATAAATGCCATTGGCAGTGAAGGGGTTAACCTGGAGGGGGCACTCTAAGGGTTAACTGTGTTCGCTAGGCGTGTTCTAACTGTATGTGGGCTGGGCTGGCAGGGGGAGGGGAGTGATCACGGCTCCCATATACAGGAAGCCTGTGATCACTGCCCTTCACCCTCTGTCAGAACGGAGATCCGTGTTTACATACACGGACCTCTGTTCTTTCACTGCGGGGGGGGCCATCGTGGGTAACCAGCGGGCGATCGAGTCCGCCCCACCCAATCCCTGCCCCCCTGGACACAGTGAGCGTGCAAGCGCGCCTCCGGTGGCGCGCACGCGCTCACAATGCTAGTTATCGCAGCTGCCTTCAGGTGATGGTGGTTTGCAATAATGAACCACTTTGCCGCTGTCACGCTGCGGCGGGCGGTCGGCAAGTGGTTAAAAACGCGAAAAAACACCAGTAATATAACGCTGGTAAGAGCTGAAAAAATCACTAATAAGCTACTGATGCTTTTTGGACCTATTTTTATAAAGTCCTGTGTCCATGAAGCCTAAAGCCTCGTACACACAATGTGACGGTCGTATGACTGAACGGACCAAATCGTATGTTGGCTCATGTATCTTGCGGACTGACTTGCACTACACAATCGTACGACTAAGCCGAACGCAGTGACTTGCAACGAGCGTATAAAGAGGAAGCACTGTTATCGTGTGCCACCCTTTGGGCTCTTTCATCTCATTTTGTGTTAGTTGAAGTTCGGTGAGCGTTGATTCGCGACTTTCAGATCGTTCGTTCGTCAACCAGCAATGTTGCGATCTAGAGAGAGAAATCTTGCTATTGTTGGCCTAGGAGTCCTGGCTTGGACCCAAAACCAGCATAGGAGAAGGAGGGAGACGAGTTGTTGGACCAAAAATTGGTTACTTAACCGTGATTTGGTCATATGGCTTTAGTCAGGGAGCTCCAGGAGCATAATCCTGATGATTTCAGGAATTATCTTCGGATGATGGATCCCTACTTTAACCACCTCTTGGCATTGGTGTCCCCCTATGTCCAGAAGCAGGACACATGCATGCACCTTGCTATCACCCCTGAGCAAAGGCTCATTGACACCTTGTGCTACTTGGTGACAAGAAGAAGCCTCCAGGACCTTAAGTTCACTACAGGCATCTCCCCCCAGGCTCTTGGAGTCATTATTCCTGAGACATGCTCAGCCATCATACAGGTGCTGCAGAAGGACTATATTAAGGTATGTTTCATGTTAATACCACATTTCATGTTTTTCTGCTTGATAATATTGTATTTGCCCTTTTTGACAATACCTAATTAGCAACATTACAATATGCTGTGATGTCTTCTTTGGACTCATGCATGCTCTAAGCTTTTTTCACCTCCTTTTTTCCTCTACACGCCTCCCCAGCATGTTGTCCTAAGTCCATACACACTCACAGGGCCACCATCAGGGGAGTACAGGCAGTACTGTTGTAAGGGGCCCCAGTGTTTCAAGGGGCCCCTTACAACAAAGACTTTAGCAGTCTTTAACATTGTAGTCTATGGGAGGGGGGTACCCAGTTTGGGGAGACCATTCTCCTGAACCCTAGGCGATAAAAATACCAAACTTGGGTTACATTGATTGGTTCAAGTTTGGTACCTCCAGCACCTATGTTTCGGCACAAGGTCTTATTGCAAGCATTGAGTGAGGCTGTGCTGCCTATGCACTGTTTTTTTGACCCCTTGGATTTCACACTAGCATGCATTGCACACTTCACTGGGTCATGCTTGGCAGGCTACATCTCGTAAGTGTGACAGGGTATATAATTCCTACTGGGGCTGCAACATGTGTACACCCCTGGCCAGTGGGCAGATGTGGTGGAATGGCCCAGTGGGGAGGCCCTGGGGGAGGTTGGTGGTCAGAAGGGGGGCAGGTCTAAAGTTGTGTAAAATTTCTGATGGCTGCCCTGTACACTCAGCCTGGTAACGCCACAATTATTTATGTCAGGTGCAGTTTAGTCATTAACCCCCCCCCAAAAAAAAACACACACTTTTTAAATTGTATTTTTGTGTTTCAAATCATGCAGAGTGCTTGAGGTCTTCTTATTATGTCTAAGCTAATCCCCATGCTCCCAAAAAGTAATATCAGCATTTTAAACTACTATATCTCCCGAAATGTAATCTCCTATACACACTCTCCATCTTTTGTGGGTCACATTTCCTTAATAATTCCCTAAACCATGTAGTGCAAAGGCCTGCTTGATTGCCTACTAATTTGACCTCATATGATCTTTTTTGTTTGAATCTTGTTTGAAAAATGTAACTTGAAGAGTATAGTGTGTATGTAGGTTGGGATTCTTACACTTACCTCTCCACTGTGCTGGAAATGGAAGTCTAGCCTTACGTTGCCCTTGCATTTGTATGTTAAAGAACATTTTTATGTTTTGTGTCAAAGTATTGATTTTTTTTTTTATCCACAGTTTCCTTCCAATCCCCAGCAGTGCTCAGTTTTTGCAGCAATGGGATTTTCCCAAATGTGGGGGTGCCATTGATGGAAAGCATGTGAGGATTGTACCACCACCCGACTCTGGCTCCTATTATTATAATTACAAGGGGTTTTGCAGCATTGTGATGCTTGTCATAGTGTGTGCAAACTATGAATTTTTGTACCTGAATGTGGGGAAGAATGGCCGCAACTCCGACGGAGGAGTCATCATGCAAACGGAATTTAATAGGTGCTTCAGAATGGCACCCTCAACTTGCCACCTGCAGACTAGAATGTGGAGGGTCTGAATTTTTTATTTGTTGCAGATGAGGCATTTGGTCTTGGAGAACATGTTATGAAGCCATTTCCTCAATGCAACCTGACCCCTGAGCAGAGGATTTTCAACTATAGACTTTCTCGTGCTCAAAGGGTGGTGCAAAATGCTTTCAGAATTTTGTCCAATAGGTACCGTCTCTTTTTAACGCCCATCAACCTGGCATTGTATAAAATTAATCATGTGTTACTGTGCTGCTGCATCCTGCACAATTTTTTACGCAAGAATGCTACCAATTATATCACCACCATGCCCAGTGACATTGATGCAGCCCTGCCAGGCCCTAGTACATCAGCTGAAGGTCGTTCGTCGTTGGATGCAATGGCTGACCGCCAGACTAGCTGTGCTACCTTGGCCACCCAGAATGCAAGGGATTTGCTTCTAAAATATATGGAGTATTTTGTAGGGAGAGGGGCTGTGTCCTGGCAAGACATGATTCCTGATCATGTTTAATTTTTGTTTTCCCTTATAAATGAATCATTCTGTTTAACTACTCTTGTCTGTTGTTTTTATATGTCTAAGAGATGTTTTATATATGTGTTTTATTTTTGCACTTGCTCCAAGAGGAAAATCTAACCTTCATTTCTCCATGAGGTCACAATATCAGTTTCCGCTAAGTATTTTGGTGTGCAGGGGGTGTGCTACATACATACACACACACACACACACACACACACTGTTTTTGTTCTTCATGCATTCCATGCATGGAGAACAAAAACATGATGCATTACCAACTGCTTAAAAGTTTTCCTGATGAAATTCGCATGAGTTGACCACATATAAGAGCACATTCGCTCTGTAAATACCTAAACTTCGGTAATTCACAGGCATACACCCAGTAAAGAAGAAGCTACACACTGTTAGTATCAAAGCTTTATATTACTGGCACATTTCGAGATGCTTTTGAACATGTAAAAGTCATCTTAAAAACAGACATCAAACACACCAACATTTTAGGCCCCAAACGACAAAGTGTGTAAACATGTGCTCTATACCATCAGGGCTTGTCAAGTGTCATCTTTCGGGGGGGGGGGGGCAAACCCCCCTTCCTCCAAACTGGAGTTTCTTGAAGAAAGGGGTGTTGCATCTGCCAAACGTTGATCCCATGAGGAGTTCAGAGCTGACGCATGTTGGGGGTGCCCCTCTTTATCCAAACTCAAGTAGCTTGGATAAAGGGAGGCACCCCCGAAACACATCACCTCAGAACCCCTGATGGTATCAACCCACACGTTTCGCAGATGCAGCACCCCTTTTTTCAAGAAATTCCAGTTTGCAGGAAGGGGGGTTTGACCTGTAGAAAGATGACACTTGAGAACCCCTGATGGGATAGAGTACATGTTTACACACTTTTTAATTAGTCCATTTCAAACAGGCAACAGTCCACAAAATGGAGGAATGGGATGTGGTGTGGCGCTGTTCCTATTTCAAAAAAAAGGGTGAGAGAAAGGAAACTGAGGCTGCTGCCCCCACTGCTAACTAGAAGAATCTAGTAAATGTGGGAAATGGCGCTGCCTAGTGGGAGACTCTGGTGCTCCCTATGCTCAAAAAATATTAAATAGAGGTGAATAAAAGTGCTCTGTGCAGAAAAGTGCCTGTGGTTTAAATTGTATATGTATATATATATATATAATCCCACCAATAATATATTCAATAATTTGATATTATACCAGGTAAAATACAAAAAGTAATAAGAATTGTTATAAGAATTGATATAAGTGATAATCCAATAAATAACGTGATTAGCTCTGCTTGATTAAATACCTAAAAAAATATATAGATAAAGAAATATATATATAAAAGTGCAATTGTGTCACAACTTAATCTTGTGTATCAACCAAAAAATTCCACAAATCATATAGTCCAGCAGCTAGAGAGGATTATGGTAGGTGGTGTGGGGGAAGTGAGGGGATGGAGCGAACAGCCACATACAATCGTGCTCCCCTCCTTCAGATTACCCCACTCACCAGTCCTCACAGTCCTCCCTGAGAAGTAAAGGGGATCCGGAGGGTCCTGCAGTAATCCTGTTGTAATCCTCCAATATTCACTCCGCGGGTACCTCCGTAAACCCGCACGGGGTCACATAAACCAGTGGTAATGGAGATAAAGGATAGGTGGCGGTTAAAGGTATGGAACTGAACACTCGGCTGTGTAAAATGCAAACACTTACATTTAGGAATAAGAGAAGTCAGAAGTGGGTACTTGAAATGAATACCGGAAACTTCCTTGCATTCCACCAAAGACCGGAAGTGCGTATGACGCTGGCCAAAGCTCCACTGACGCGTTTTGTCACTTGGACGTCATCGGAGGCGGTGCCATAGCGCTGCACGTCCCGGTCTATTTATTCACAAGGAGCGCCCAGCAATCACTAAGTCACATGGTTTTAGAGGCCATTTTGCTACTCCAAAATGAAGCCTACCCCAGGTCATCACGCTCCTCAGTACAAACTTATACATAAAAAACCGGAAACATTTTATTATACTACATAAAATCAGTAAAATCACAAAATGTATTTGAAACTTTGAGGAATCAATCTCCATGTATAAAAGCTAAAATTATAGATACTTTGGGGAAGCGATCTTCATATATAAAAAGCTGAAATCCTAGGTACATAATCCTAAAATAAAGTGATTCAGACCTAACAGTCGCTACCCATAAATAGAACATTACACCCTCTAACATGGATCCTCCTAAGAATCCCTGATGATACCCCTAAAAACATAGACAGCATGATTAATAAACCTAAAAATCTGTATGTAAAATATTATAAAATATATATGCAAAGTATTTTAAAAAGAGGGGAGAAAGTATAATAGAATTTATATAAAGGATAAAAATCATAAATTATTAATATGTATTTTAAAACCTGGAACAGGAGTAGATGTAGAAGATGTCCATATTGTTTATAGGTAAGTAAAAAGGAAGAAGAATATGAGAAGATAAAAATATGAAATAATAAATAAACAAGTTGAATGAAATAAATGTCAGTATGATTCTCAGTAAGGGCCTTATGGGGTAGTATATCCATAAATCGGATATGCCCTAGGAAAAAGGGAGAATTTTTTTTTTAAATTTTAGATAAAGTCCAATTTTATATATATGTATGCCCTTGTATCGCCCGAGTGCATGTTGATAATCGCTTGTGTGAGAACTATATTCTCCTACACTTGATTAATTCATTTTGCTTTTATCTATCATATCTTCCAACCCAGTTTCACAGAAAGGTGGTTCCATCCTTGGTCCATCTCGGGTGGGTATAGGGGGATTGGAGATGCCATTATTCCAGAATTACCATCTCAGATTATTAAAACATTGTCCTGGGCCCCCCATCCCAGGTGGGTGTAGGGTAATTTGAGATGCCACCATTCCAGAATTGTCATCCCAGAGTATTGGAGTATCATCTTGAGCCCTATAATTAAATTAAAGTAGATGCTTTCAAAGGGGAGGTTATTTGTAATTACACAGAAGGGTATTATTCGTTGGTGATGAAGCAATTCAAGTCAATCTCAATATTTAGTCCATTCGGTTTTAAAGTGTCCAAGATATAGATCCATCTGGTTTCGTTCTGTGACACCAAGGAGCATCTGTTTCCTCCTCTCCAGTATTCCTTAACGTGGTCTATTCCATTGAAGGTCATGACACTAGGATCCTTATTGTGTGCAGTCTTGAAGTGTTTGGAGAGGCTATGGTTGGTATATCCTTTCCTGATGTTCTTGATATGTTCCCGGATGCGTATCCACAGCGGTCTAGTGGTTCTCCCCACATACTGAAAATGACAGGGACACTCTATGACATAAGTTACATGGGAGCTCTTGCATGTAATTAACTGATTTATCTTATATTGTTTCCCTGTGGAGGTGGAATGGAACAATTCTTTTCTTCTCAGTTGGGTTTTGCTGGTTCTGCAAGGTAGGCACTGTTGACATCTAAAAAAACCTTTTAGTTCTGGGAATAATTCTATCTTCCTTGGAGGGTTTATTACATTGTGCACCAGTTTGATTCTCATGTTTGGTGCCTTCTTATAAATGAATTTCGGTCTTGGAGGTAAAAGGTTCTTCAATATTTTATCTGATTTCAGGATTGACCAGTGTTTTTTAATGATACCTTCCATTTGCCTATGCTGTCGGTTGTAGCCCGTAAGAAAGGCAAACTCGGTCCCATTCTTTTTCTTCGTATTTTTCTTCTCTAGAAGTTTGGCCCGATCCATGCTTCTAATTTCATTCTTCAGTTTGATCATTTCCCCCCTCTTATAGCCTTTCTCTACAAATCTCTCCACTAAAATATTTGCTTGTATGTCAAAATCAGTGATTAAGCTACAATTCCTCCTGATTCTCATTAATTGGCCTTTCGGCACATTTCTGATCCAATTTGCATGATGACAACTTCTGGTTGGAATATAAAGGACGATGTTTTAATAATCTGAGATGGTAATTCTGAAATAATGGCATCTCCAATCCCCCTATACCCACCCGAGATGGACCAAGGATGGAACCACCTTTCTGTGAAATTGGATTGGAACATATGATAGATAAAAGCAAAATGAATTAATCAAGTGTAGGAGAATATAGTTCTCACACAAGCGATTATCAACATGCACTCGGGCGATACAAGGGCATACATATATATAAAATTGGACTTTATCTAAAATTTAAAAAAAAAATTCTTCCCTTTTCCTAGGGCATATCCAATTTATGGATAGACCACCCCATAAGGCCCTTACTGAGAATCATACTGACATTTATTTGATTCAACTTGTTTATTTATTATTTCATATTTTTATCTTCTCATATTCTTCTTCCTTTTTACTTACCTATAAACAATATGGACATCTTCTACATCTACTCCTGTTTCAGGTTTTAAAATACATATTAATAATTTACGATTTTTATCCTTTATATAAATTCTATTCTACTTTCTCCCCTCTTTTTAAAATACTTTGCATATATATTTTATAATATTTTACATACAGATTTTTAGGTTTATTAATCATGCTGTCTATGTTTTTAGGGGTATCATCAGGGATTCTTAGGAGGATCCATGTTAGAGGGTGTAATGTTCTACTTATGGGTAGCGACTGTTAGGTCTGAATCACTTTATTTTTGGATTATGTACCTAGGATTTCAGCTTTTTATATATGAAGATCGCTTCCCCAAAGTATCTATGATTTTAGCTTTTATACATGGAGATTGCTTCCTCAAAGTTTCATATACATTTTGTGATTTTACTGATTTTATGTAGTATAATAAAATGTTTCCGGTTTTTTATGTATAAGTTTGTACTGAGGAGTGTGATGACCTGGAGTAGGCTTCATTTTGGAGTAGCAAGATGGCCTCTAAAACCATGTGACTTTGTGATTGCTGGGCGCTCCTTGGGAATAAATAGACCGGGACGTGCAGCGCTATGGCACCGCCTCCGATGACGTCCAAGTGACAAAACGTGTCAGTGGAGCTTTGGCCAGCATCATACGCACTTCCGGTCTTTGGTGGAACGCAAGGAAGTTCCGGTATTCATTTCAAGTACCCACGTCTGACTTCTCTTATTCCTAAATGTAAGTGTTTGCATTTTACACAGCCGAGTGTTCAGTTCCATACCTTTAACCGCCACCTATCCTTTATCTTCATTACCACTGGCTTATGTGACCCCGTGCGGGTTTACGGAGGTACCCGCGGGGTGAATATTGGAGGATTACAACAGGATTACTGCAGGACCCTCCGGATCCCCTTTACTTCTCAGGGAGGACTGTGAGGACTGGTGAGTGGGGTAATCTGAAAGAGGGGAGCACGATTGTATGTGGCTGTTCGCTCCATCCCCTCACTTCCCCCACACCACCTACCATAATCCTCTCTAGCTGCTGGACTATATGATTTGTGGCATTTTTTGGTTGATACATAAGATTAAGTTGTGACACAATTGCACTTTTATATATCTCTTTAATTATATTTGTTTTAGGTATTTAATCAAGCAGAGCTAATCACGTTATTTATTGGATTATCACTTATATCAATTCTTATAACAATTCTTATTACTTTTTGTATTTTACCTGGTATAATATCAAATTATTGAATATATTATTGCTGGGATTATATATATATACATATACAATTTAAACCACAGGCACTTTTCTGCACAGAGCACTTTTATTCACCTCTATTTAATATTTTTTGAGCATAGGGAGCACCAGAGTCTCCCACTAGGCAGCGCCATTTCCCACATTTACTGACTCACAGTCCACAAAATGGAGTCCCCCAAAAACCAGCCCAATTGCAAGAATTTTCAAAATTTCGCTAGCATGTCCCCAACATCCATCAATCTCCGTTGTAATTCTGTCGCTGCCCATTGGATGTCCTCCAGCTCGGCACAGCACTACATAATTTCCAGCCGTAATCTGCCTACGGTGCATTTCGGCACCTCATGACCTGATGAGTAGAGGAAAATGTATAAGGGCAATGATGGTCAAGTGGCTGAGGGCCAACATAGTGATTTGGGGTCTTTTTTTTGTTTTTTGCAAGTGAGATCTTTAAATTGTTTGGTATTTGATTAATTTTCTCAAGAGTCTTTCTAGTGGAGTTTTAGCATGACGGTTGGGGCGATTACCCTTTACTTGGTTGATACAGCTCGAGACGTAGTGGCTGAGCTGTGACACATGTTTGAAATGTTTCCCAAGAAAGTAATATATTTGTTCAAATGGTTGTCAACTCATGCCAACCACTTTATACTACATGTAAGCCTACAAAAAGGCTTACCTGTAGGTCCGGGAAATATCTCCTAAAACAGTACGGTTTAAGAGATATTCCCTGTATCAGCATGTGCCAATGTCATCAGCACATGCTCACTGAAGAATGGGCACCCGGGGTAGCCCCGGGTGCCGTTTCTTCTGTTGACGTGCCGTAAATGACGGCTCCCATGCATATGCGCGGGAGTGACATCGGGAGCCCACGCTGTGATTGGACGGACCCGCAGACCCGGAAGAAGGATGTCGCCGGTCGCAGTGATGTGCCGAGACTGGTGCAACAGCTTTGTTCCAAGGTAACTATTTCAGAATGAGCTAGTATGCATTGCATACTAGCTCATTATGCATTTGCTTTGCATTTTTTATTTTTTAGTGGGACTTTACAAACACTCTAAAGCTAACAATAATAAAGGCCATGGCCATACTTTAGACCAAAGGAAAAAGGGTGTGTTTGTGTTGATTATTAACTGCTGTCTGCTGTCCCATGTACCAATATACATGTCAATACACAAGAAGCAATATTAGAACAGTACTTACAAGGGCAAATGCCAGGCTGACCACCAGCTTCTTCCCCTTGGAAATCCGGATGTTGGGGCAGCTGTTGCGATTCTCCTTTTTCTAAAAAAAGAAAAAAAAACATTCATTAAGCATCCCAAAGTCACTATAGGTTCAACACATAAATTTTTAGAGATTTTTCAAGTTGACCAACCTTGCAATTGGGCTGGGATGGGGTTTTCTGCTAAAAAAACAACAACAAACGGACGATGATGCCATTTTCCACGGGACAAAAACTTGACAAATGCCAACATTGGTCAACTCCTACAGCTGCCCCCCTCACTCCTATGGGATGTGGGCTGTCTGATATCCATCATAAGCATTTGTGTGACTTCCAGCACTGGGGGCTATGCTCTCCCCATGTCTACACTAGCAAGGCTGTATTAATGGGCACTGATGAATCAGTCAGCAGCCAGCAAAGTGACACTTATCATTTAATTTAGGCCTGAATCCCCCACCCTTTTGCCCACCTAGCAGCACCCTGTCCGTGGCTCAATTTGTATTGTTGTCATTTTGCACTTACCTTCTGGGTGTGAAGGTGTTCTGGATTCCCCGCCAGGGGTGGGAGACTCCCTTGGTCCCTTGCGGGGGTGGGCTCCTTGGCTTTTATGTTTCCCTGTTGAAAAATACAAAAAGAACATGGACTCGATGGATCCGGTGCAGCTGATCTTGTTCCCGGTGCTAGAGGTCGGACCAGCATTTTCGGAGCTGATCCTTTGACCACTGGACCCCATGTTTCTGAGACAGCCGATCGAGGACCCTTTCTAAAACAAAATATTTATGGCTGTTAGGCCTTTCACAATTCTCCCTCTTGTAATCATAATCCTGGGCTTCCATAATGCCCACAATGTCCACCATCTCGGCCTTGGTCATGGGGGTGGCTTTAAGTTTTCGGTGGGATACAGCACCGCTGGACCGGCTGGTTCTATTAGAATCTGCACTTCTTGAATACGCCATCTTTCCTTATCGTTCCATGAAGTTGGTGCAGATAGGAGAGCCGTTCACGCCCTAGCGCCACGACGCACCTGAGAGCGGAGTTGGACGCATGTGCAGTGTATAAAGGCAGAACAAATGCTCGAGGAAATGGCCGTAGGTAGGAATGTTGTGCGAGAACGAACGTTTGGGAAACTGCTCAGTATTTGGTGCAAACGAAGGTTCGACTGGAACTTCTGACATAGGTGGGTAGTGGCCTATACTGTTATACTTGGGGCCTAGATGTGAATTAATGGCCAATACTTCTTGGCTTGGGGCCTAGATGGGGATGAATGTCCTATACTGCTTGGCTTGGGTCCAAGATGTGGATAAATGGCCTATACTGCTTGGCTCGGGGCTTAGATGGGGATGAATGGCCTATACTGCTTGGCTTGGGGCCTAGATGTGGATGAATGGCCTATACTACTTGGCTTGGGGCCTAAATGGGGATGAATGGCCTATACTGTTTGGCTTGGGGCCTAGATTGGGTGGAGCTTAGGGGTATGCCGGGCGAAGTTACATGATGCTTTGCCTTGTGTCTTTCAGGAATCATGAGCAACAACTTCTTTTCACATGGATTTCTACCACAGTTTATCGATTTATACAGGCAACTCACCTGTCTGTGGAATGTCCACACAAAGGAGTACTTTAATGGGGCCCGAAAGCAAGCAGCTTGTGAGCAACTGGTCGACCTCTGCAAGCAGATCAAACCGGATGCTAGAGACAAATATGTCAGATCAAAAATTGCCAACATCAGGACGACATATATGGGGGGGAGGTCAAAAAGATCCAAGAATCGCAAAGGTCCGGAGCTGCAGCATCTGCTGTCTACGTACCAAAGCTATGGTATTTTGACAGCCTGCATTTTCTCAGAAACCCATCTGAGGCCAGGCCATCACTATCTACTCTGCCCTCTACCTCTGCTGAGGCCATGGCTCAGAGACTTGAAGATGAGGATGTGGAGGAGGCCGTCTTGACCCAGGTATAGTGTTGGTGAGCATATTGTAATGATAAAATACAATGCTAATAACTAAACCTTATTGGGGAAATATTTGAGCCTTAACACATTTGTTTCAATATCCAAACACAGTTGGGGCCTAAAGTCCTTTTTAGAATAAATCCAAATGCTGGTGCTAGAATGCTAGTGTTTTGTATTTCCAATTATTCAATTAGCAACAGTCATGAAATGTACATTTGTTTGGATTGATGACCCACACAAACAAATATATTAAAAATAATATCACTTTTTATACACAGGAAAGTGTCACAGAGACGGTGACAGAGGAGGAAGCTGCTGGGCCATCACGCCTTTGCCATTCTCAAATACCTCCCCTGCATTTTGGGATGAAGCGAAAATGGAAAAGCCATCATGTGGATGAGGGTGCATCCACATTCTTTAGGCAGGCCACAGCCATCCTCCAGAGGGATCTTGACCAGGGGGAGACTTTTGGGGCCTATGCAGCTGCAAAATTAAAGACCATGACACCCTACCAACGGAGCAGGGCAGAGGAGTTCATGACTCAAGTCCTCTTCAAGGAGGAGAGGGAGCTCATTACAGAATATACTGAGCTCCACGGAAATGTTCCTCCACCTCCACCACCTAAACCATCTATCCACCCATCACAACCACTACACCAGCATGCTGGCCAGTGGCAATGTGGTCCCCATGGCCCCCACCAACAGCCATGGTCTGGGGATTAAGGGCAATACCCCCATTGATGGGTTCCTTTAATTTCATGTATTTTTGTTGTTATTCTTTGAGTTTATTTTTTATTTACCACATTTTGCTGATGTTAAGCACTTTATTCTGTTATATTTAATTTGCAGCAATAATGCATTTCAAATTTAATTGATGATCTTTATTCTTGAAAATAAAGAATAATGAAAATAACAATACTTGTCAATGTTTTTGGAGTCAAATTACAGGTTTGAAGTAGGCAGTTACATTAAAAAGAAAAGTTGGAACAATTAAAAATAATACTTGAAATTGGGTAATTAGATTTCAGAGATAATGATATTGGGGAAATGTTCAATAGAATTAAAGAGATTCACAATAATGCCAATTATATTTCTATCACTACAGAAAAACTGTCTTTCATTAACGTTCGGAACGTGAGGACCACTAGCAATGCATCTCCATTATTATCCCATTGAAAAAGATGCTAATGTGAGCTGCATTTCACTATTTGAATTCAATTGCCGATAGACGAACGAATATGCATTGTGAAATTGTAACTAGGTTTACACGAACGGACCCTTCCAGACGTTCCTGACTCGGAGCATGCGTGTTTTTGCAGGTACAACTTGTTGGACCAACTTCTCTGTACACACCGTACAAGAGTCGTACGAACGCTTGTCGTACAATCAAAGTTTTCTAGTCTGCTCATTCAACTGTCGCACGTCGGCTGTTCTAAGCGCGCTTACTAACGGTCGGATGATCGTACAACTAGCGGTCGTACGACCGTTTTCATACGACCGTCGCACCGTGTTTACGAGGCTTTAGTCTCATCAAGTATATTTAGGCAGAAAAGAAAGCCTTCAATAATGTATTACTTCAAACACCAAGTGATTTATTGAATAAAAGATATCCACTAACATTTAAAACATTAAGATCCAGAATTGTAAATAAAAAGGCAGTCCGGTAGTAGTCTTATAGTTATCTCACCATCTCCATGCTAGTGTGACCACTGTACAGACCTTGCCACTCGTTCTCCTGGCGTTAGTACGTCACATCCAGTTGCCGTGTAGGCACACCTCGACGATTTTTGGGTATATTAAATTTTGCGGAAATTTACTTATATACAGTATCTCACAAAAGTGAGTACACCCCTCTCATTTTTGTAAATATTTTATTATATCTTTTCATGTGACAACACTGAAGAACAGAGGCGGCTTGCTAATTAGGCAAAAAAGGCGGCCGCCTAAGGCCTCGCACTGCCAGGGGCCTCGCGGCCGCCTAATTTGCCTGTGCCTCAACCTCCTGCACTGACTCATAGTCAATGCCCGCGGCTTGTGCGGGGTGTCTTCATTCCCGCACACCGTAAGCTCCACTGTGTGTAGCATCCTGCATCTCTTCCCGGCTGCCTGACACACACAGTGCACTGTGGAGCGAACTGAACCCGCCCCTCCTCCTGCTCTGATGTTTTCCTGTGCACAGAGGAGGAGGAAGGGAGGGAGGGAGGAAGCTCACTGCTGCACCGAGAGCACGCTGATCTGAGGTCTGTGATCCGTGTCTGTCATTTATTCAGCTGTGCAGAGGAGGGGGGGGGGCTGAAGAAGAAGGTGAGGGGGGGCAGCCAT
>BLSH010274677.1:123320-146937 GCA_018402905.1 Glandirana rugosa
ACGACTTTTTTATCTATGACCCCAATACCATCGATAGACGATGGTATTGTTGCCATAAGGTGAAGTTTGACGGCGGTAGTTTCCTGCATTCCGCCAGGCCTTCACCATTTGTTCAAACCAAATTTTTTCCAGATTAGTCGACTAAGTAAAACTCGACCTTCAACCTAATGACCGTCTCACTCTTCCCACAACATAACACAAACTCGTCTCCTCTTCTCTATAAGAGAAACAAACAATTTCCTAAGTTATTTGTTTGCTCAACACTAATGTTATGTTAATTTGTTTTCAGATAATTTGTTATTTCTGTAGAGTGTTGATATTCGTTATTCCGAATCGATTTGTTTTGTATGTATATATATTCGTGATAACAATTTGTAGTTTGGAAAGTCGTTTGTTTATTGAATCCTTTAACAAACAAAGAGAATATCTCTTCTCCTCTGCTCAAACACAATACAACACCCTTCTCACTCTGCCAGTAATCCAACTTCCAGCTCAAAATGAATCAGCTGATTAGACCTTTTTTAAACCAAACTTGTTTACCACTTCCGGACCGCCTTACGTCCTTTGATGGCGGCAGTTTGAAGTGGAATACCGTTGTTATGGTAGCAGATAGCTACCATAACCCCAGTATCTATTTTTTCAGCAGACGATTCCCTGCAAGATAAAAGTGGTCTTAGCAGCGGATTCGCTGCGAGATCACTTTTATCAGTGGCGGGATAGGTGCCCCCCGCCGCTTTCCGGTCATCTCCGCCGCTTCCGGCAGCGGCGGAGATGATCGCGCCCCCCCCCCAGTGTCCGTGAGCCGAGTGAGCGGCTGAAGCACTTCACCCGGCTCCATAACATGGCTGGGCAGAAGCGACGTCACAAGTCACTTCCGCCCAATGCTCTTATAGGGGACATTTTTTTTCTTTCCTTGCCATTTTTTTCAAAATTTTTTTTTTTTTTATGCATTTCAGTGTAAATATGAGATGTGAGGTCTTTTTGACCCCGGATCTCATATTTTGGAGGTCCTGGCATGCTTTTTTCTATTACAAGGAATGTTTACATTTCTTGTAATAGGAAAAAAGTGATCAAATTTTTTTCTTAAAAAAAAGAAAGGTGTAAAAATAAAAATTAAAAAGTAAAATAAATAATTAAAAAAAAAAAATTTAAAGCGCACCATCCTTGCGAGCTCGCGCTCAGAAGCGAACGCATACGTAAGTCCCGCCCACATATGAAAACGGTGTGCAAACCACACATGTGAGGTATCGCCGCGATCATTAGAGTGAGAGAAATAATTCTAGCCCTAGACCTCCTCTGTAACTCAAAAATGCTAACCTGTAGAATTTTTTAAACGTCGCCAATGGAGATTTTTATGTTGCAAAGTTTGTCGCCATTCCGCGAGCGGACGCAATTTTGAAGCATAACATGTTGGGTATAATTTTACTCGGTGTAACATTATCTTTCACAATATGGAAAAAAATTGACCTAACTTTACTGTTGTCTTATTTTTTAACTGAAAAAACGGAATTTTTTCAAAAAAATTCGCGCTTGTAAGACCGCTGCGCAAATACAGTGTGACATAAAGTTTTGCAATGGCCGCCATTTTATTCCCTAGGGTGTTAGAAAAAAAAATATGTAATGTTTGGGGGTTCGAAGTAATTTTATAGCAAAAAAAAATGATTTTAACTGATAACCACCAAACTCCAAAAAGAGGCTCGGTCTTAAAGTGGTTAATGACAAAGATAATGAATAACTGTGTGACACAATAATCGGGTACACAAATAGATCAGCAGTAGGGATACATACAGAGAGAATAGATCCATACATAGAGACAGAATATCCAGTCACTTATTACATAGCTTATACACTTTTTAGCAAACAGGGGATAAAACTAGGAGAGGGACTCCTGAGCTTGTGTATGGACGCATATACCAGCTAATGTTTTTCCTCCATTGCAAATTATAGAAAAAGCCCCATCCCAGGAGAAAACCAGAAAACAGGGTACAACAGGGGGGGGGGGTAGGTCATGGTAGGGTCTAGAGCTGTAGTATTCTGTCCATTACCAGTTGTGGAGGAGCAAAATTAGGGTCATCTAACCAGTTCTGCCATATGTGGTCAAACCTTCCAGCTGCATTGCGACGTTTGTAGGCTAATTGTTCTCTGAGAAGAAGAGAATTTACATATGTAATCCACTGGGCCCTTGTAGGTACAGTGTGGGCCATCCAAAAGCGTGCAATAACCTTCCTGGCCAGATACAGTCGTCTTCATTAGACCTTTAACAAATGAACGAATCGTGTCAAATTCATTCATTATTTTCGCTATAATTTCTTTTGTATTCGTTGAAATTTGTTATTTTTTTCTTCAGACATTCGGATGCATCCAAATGTCCGAAAGATACAAAATTCAGCCGAATTTCGATTCGTTACGAAACTAAGTGCACATGTCTACAGCAGGCACATATCAGGAATATGAAATATTGGCAGGGTGGATTTGATTTAAATCAAGGCCCTCCGTAGATGTCGGAATTACGAAACATGTCAGGGCGTGACCTTGCGGCTAGACGGAAGTGACGTATGCGCTTCACCTTGCTGGCTACACGCGGAAGTCTGTGAGAGAGACGATACGGGTGGCTACACGGCAGGAGCGGTGACGTGTTTGATGATTTACTATCTATCTGTGTTTTATATCTTTTATGCTGTAAGTGAATTATTGGCGGGGGTTTAATAACAGGTTTTTCTACTGGTATACACTATGTGGAGCCTTTCTTTTAATTTCCGGTATATATGTCGGGGATGATGTCCTGTTCCAGTCTCTGTGGATACCAAGTGATCCTTGCTTAGACGTATTTACCAGCAGTGTCCGGTAAGTGGGCACTGCATGGGGAGCGGCACGTTTGGCGGTGGTGTTCCTACATCTTGGTGACAGGTTGCACATTGGACTGTTATTTAATCCCCTCTGATCACTCCGTGGAAGCACTTGTGGACTATTTAATCTCTTATCAAGTGTTTATTTGGATTATAAAGGGCTGTTAACACACATTTTTTGAGGCCTCTGGGATACATGTGTTTTATATATACAATTCATTGCAATTTGTTATTTTTTTCTTCAGACATTCGGATGCATCCAAATGTCCAAAAGATACAAAATTCGGCCGAATTTCGATTCGTTACGAAACTGAGTGCACATGTCTACAGCAGGCACATATCAGGAATAGGAAATATTGGCAGGGTAGATTTGATTTAAATCAAGTCGATTTAAATCACAATTTAAATCATGATTTAAATCACTAGTAAAAAGGCTTGATTTAAATTAGCTCAAGTTAAATCATAATTTGGAAAGAGCAACTGTCATCTCTGTCCCGCAGCGGCTCCTCCTCTGACCTGCTGTTGACTCACCGACAGTCCCATTCCAGTGACACAATAAGGTGAGGGACGTAGTGGCAGCAGCTGAGTGGATGCCCGCTAACAGGCGCTGCCATGATGGATCTGAAATTACAGGTGCTCTTTAAATGTAAGGACCTATTCTTGCTGGTAGTTAGAATCTTTAATAATTGCAAACAAAATGAAGGTTTTCTATTTAGAATAAGCTGTCAGGTTAGGAAAACAGCGATATCAGAACCAATTTAATCATACAGTTTGTAGTGTACATAGATCTGCAAAACAATGGGATAAAGGAATATTCCTGAAATTTGTTTTATCTCATGGTTACTGTGAAATTTTGTGACTGCATCAATGCAGTGCATATTATCTCAGCTTGCAGAGCTTGGATTCATTGAATGAGTTTACCAAAAATGTAAATATTGCAGAATATGCAGCCAATATGCTATATAACTAAGCTCCATTTCATGCTGAATAAACTAAATTATTAATGTATGTTACATAGAAAACTATCTTTAGATATATTTTCACTCCAAAAGCATTTTGTTAAAATTAATTTGTTAAAATCAAAAAAATCAGATTTAAATAAAAAAAATCAGATTTTTAATTTTTATTTTAAAAAATCATTGATTTTTATCCACCCTGAATATTGGGTTTGCAAGCACTTTACCTTCTCTGCACTCCTCACTTGAATCCCCCATGACAAGGAGTTTTCACTTTTCTTTTTGGATTTTTAGCTTTTTAAAAAGGAAATGCAATAGAAGAATTGGCAACACACGGCATTTAAGTATGCAGGAATAGAGCCATCAGAGGTTGTGTGAAGAACCACCAGACACTTCAAGGAGTAAAAGAAGCCAAAGGGTAACCATAGCTCCACACAATAATTAAAATAGTATTACCAACCAGAAATGAATACTTTGCTTATTGCAGTGTTTAAATAAAATGACTAAAATGTTTTTTGATCCAAATTATTTACATTTTTTTTAATTTATATGTGTGTGTTTTTAAACTGATGTTTTATATCTGTCGTTTTTACTACTTAAAGTGGAAGTAAACCCAGATAGGGTTTACTTCCTCTACGTTCCCCTGTAAAGTAGAAGCATAATGGGCTACTATGCATCGCATAGTAACCCATTATGTGCCACTTACCTGCAAACGAAGCCTGCGACGTCCAGCGCTGTCCCCTCTGCTGGCGGCGTCCATCTTCTGCCCCTCTTCCTTCCGGGGCCGTGACTCTGGCGCGCGGGAGCCGCCAGTCACGGCACGGTCGCAGTGGAGGAACCCATGCAGATTTAGGAGATATGCAGTGCACCTACAAGTAATCCTTATCATAGGCTTACCTGTAGGTTAAAGTGGTTGTCACAAGTTGACAACCACTTTTACCACTTGTCTAGCAAGGCATATTTATGAACAGCATAGTAGACAAGTTCAACTGGATCAGCAGAGACCAGACAAATCCATGTATGGACAGGCTGATTGTACAGTTGTAAAGTTGATTTACCGATCGACTTCTGTACATCCAGCCTGGCAGGTCTTTCTATAACAATCAATGCCTCCGTCTATAGCCAGCAACACTGCTGTCAGAACACAATAGCACAGCGGGAATTATAACCCCATCCACATCAAATGTGTGGTGGGGGGAATTGTTTTTTTTTTTTTCATTCAACCCACTGGTTGAATGAAAAAAAAATAATATATGGCCAGCTTAAGAACTGGCGAAGGGCTTTCTGATAAAAGTGATTGGGCAGCTCCAGAAATTACAAAAATTTCCAGCAAAAAAATGCAGATTTTAATGTATGAAAATTTTTTTAAAAATTGTCTTGGTAGGCAAGTGGTTAAAGGCAAACTTTGTTTTTAGTTTTGACTAGAGGGAGGGAGAGGGATTAGAGCACCTGCCACTTTTCATTGCTGTCTGTGCCCCAGTTAGGGAGATTCACATTCTCTGAAGCTAAAGTAAAACAAAAATCACAAATTTAGGGTTGACACCAGAACAGTAATAGAGGGAAAATCTTCCAATGGGGACACTAGTTCTGGTGACATCCCAGAATTCCCTCGCTGTAGAGGAATTTCCTCTCACTTTCTGTTTTGGCTATTGGACAGAAAGTGAAGGGAAATCACCCCAATGAGATAAAGATTGCCACAAAACAGACAGGGGTTATAACCCTCCCTTACTCTATCTGAAATTATAAAAACGTTTTGCCTTTAGTTACTATTTAATGTTTACAAGCTTTGTTTTACAAATAAAAATGTAATACATGACAACGGATTCCCAGAGCAGCATAGAATAGCTAGCGCGCAAGCAATTTAAATTCTGGGATTATTTCTCACACTGACATCTTAGAAGAAAAGTTAGAGAATCGCTGCTTCATCCTGTTCATTTGTGTGTGCCTTTTTTTGACTGGAGCTTTTGAGCTCTGTAAACAGTAGACTTCCCATAAAAGAGCTTAAAGTGGTTGTACACCTCAGTCATGAAATCTGAGCTAAGCACAAATATCTGTAGTGTTTACTCATCTCTCTCCCAAGCTCTAAGTGTCGTTTCTCTTTTGTGCTTCGTTCCTCTGTTACTAGCATGAGCTACTTCTAAGAAGTTTTCCTGACACATTAAATAAATTTGTGATTGGGAAGGGAGTTCAGCACACAGCTTGTCTATTCAGAACACAGCTCTCACACAGTGTAATTGCAGCTCTACACCCCCTACTCTCTGCTCCTCACAAATCTGCACTTTGAAGGAATGTAGAGAAGAGAAGAGAAGACCGCAGTGACAAGTAAAACATATGTAGGATTTGTTTCATCTCTGTGTATCACCTGAGGTTATTCACTTCACTGCTCTATTTAGAGAAGACATCACATAATGCCCACTGTTACCTTAATTAGTCAGAAAAACCTTACACAAGTTCTTCTCTGATTTAGTTTATTGTTATTGAGACCTGACATTTCCTGACTTAATGGCTAGTTTCCACAAAACAACTGTGAATGTGAAAAATGAGACAGATGAATCCATAGTAGGGCACACATTAATCTACACATTTCCTAAATATTAACATTGTGATAAAATCAACATAAAAAGGCCCAAAAATAATTTGAAAAAAAGTGTTCATATAGCATATCCAAAAAATATATATATATGCTAACATATGCAAATCAATATGGTAATACAACCCAACTTAAAGTGATGAAAAAATATTGTGAAACAATAGTGAAACAAAATTTTGTTGATCTACCAAAATCCTTCACCAAAGTGATGTGTCCCACTTTCACTCCTTAAGAATAAAGCTTACCAGGTGCTGTTACCATTCCCTCTCATGTCTGGCAAAATATCACCTTATTAGATGTTATTGAAGAGCCCTTAAACACACCAATCTCCATCCAGATCAATAAAGACACTCTCCACATGTGGGGATAGAAATTGAGACAGAGCCTCCAATAATGTAAAAACACCTTAAGGTAATCAGCTTATTAAAAGTAATGCACTCACATCACAAAAGATTCAAATCACCTTGTTAAAGTTCCATGCTAGGTGACTCAGTGTTGTGATCTCCTCATAGCTTCCTTCACACACATAGAGTCACCATCTCAGCGTTGCCATGTAGCCACGTACTGACGCGTTTCGTCACTTCTGACTTTGTCACAGGGGGTGGTCACTTGAATGGAAGCTGCAGAACTTATTTATTAAGTCAGAGGTAGTCAGGCCCCTGTAAACTGAGAAAGGCATACAAGAAGCTTTTCTAGGTAATAAAGGTAATATGCTGGCATCTTGTGGTTCACATGTATTGTCTTACCCTAAGTTCACATCTATGCGTTTTTACTGTTTTCACAAATGCACTACAGTAAATGTATCATGGTTTCCTATGGTACACATTCACATCTATGACTTTTTCAGCCAGTGCATTTTTGGAAAGGGTCAGGGACTTTTTTTCAGTCACAGATTGCATTTTGCGTGTAATAGACTTCAATGGACCTGCACCAAAAACGCAAGTGATGCATTTTTCATTTTGCGTTTTTTTTGTCTCCATAACACACAGTGTATAGCTGGTTGTTAAGGAGAGGGCCGGGAAGCCGGCTGCCATATCCTTAAAGCGGTACTAAACCCCTGCATTTAACAGGTTAAAAACCAGTCACATTTCCGGCATGTGCCGGAAATGTAACACTCCCATTGGTTGTGCTCTAAACCAAACTGTCAAACCATCCAATGGCTGGTGTCATAGCTGATCACGTGTGCAGCATCATGGCAGTTGTAGATTAAACAGAGGCCAAGATGGCAGCTTTCTTGGCTGAAAATGATAGGAGGGTTTACTACCACTTTAAGAACCGATGAGTCATCAGCTGGTAGCGGGTTTCCCTGCTGGCAACTGAATTTAGAAACAGGAATTGCCGGCAAATTTTTTTTTTTCAAAAATGGCGTGGGCCCCCCTCCACACCCAATTCACACCAGGTTTTTATCCGAGCAAGCAGACCAGCAAGACTGATCCACATTTGTACCTTGCTAGTGTTTTGAAGCCAAAGGATAAGCATGCATTTAGCAATTCCTGAAGGTTTAGAAATGGCAGCCCCCTTTGTATAAAAGCAGTATCAAAAGTATAAAAATGATTTGTAGTTACAGTCCTAGTGGTTTATATATACAGAGTGTCAATCTTAGATTTGCAGGATTTTACTGCACTGCACACAGTCAGATTTATGTACACATTGAATGCATATTCAAATATTCTTTGAGGCTTTATTAGATTGGTAAATTACAAAATCTGCAGGACAGAGCCACAGAGTATCACTCTTATTTCTTCACCAAATAGCATAAAGAGACCAGATGAAATTCATCTCTCAGGCTGCGTACTCCAGGGGTGACACAGCAAAAAATCTGAGCCTCACTGTTGCTCATGTGGACTGAAAACTGCCTACAAGGACAGCATGGTATATAACCAGAAGTGCTACTTAAGGCTTTGTACAGAATTACAGTTCAATGCTCAAATTAATAGCCATATAGTCAGTGTTACTTATTTATGATTGGGTCAGAATATTGCACATCCTTTCTGAGTAATAAACTCTTTATTATTTTGCCCTTAAAGGACTCCACGTAAGCAGCTAAATATATGAATGGAATAAAAAACAGAAAAGAGGTGTTTTAGGCTGCGATCACATGGGGCATATCAATTCATACCCTGGGTCAAGGACCATCTTTACCTGCTAGGGGATGCAGGCAGTCCCATTTATGTATGTATGGGTATGGATTCTCAGTCCTGCACTCACACTGTCTGCATTCATACAAGGATGTCAAATTGGGAGCAACGGCTGTGTCCATGCAGCAGCTGCATTCCCAATAGGCACCCATGGGAACTGCCTGTGCGTGGACACAATGAGTACCTGTGCATCCCCATGCAAGTAAACACGGCCTTTGAATGGGATATGCATTGATATGCCCCATATGAACTCGGGCTTACCTCTCAAAAGTACATTAACGGTCAAATATTTTAGATCACTCCCATTTTTCCAGTTTATTGAAATGCAAACAGTTCAGATCCTATGAATAACCTGAAATGATACAATGGTAAACTGACTGTGTTAATACACCCTCTTAAGCAATATTTGGACAGTGTTGTTCTGCAAGAAGTAGTACAGTTTACATTGAATTCAGTTTGCCACACTTTAAAAGGTACTCGGATAATGTAACAAAATCTGACAGTAAGAGGTCCGGTAGACCCAAAGCCACAACAGAACCCGAAGACAAGTTTGTGAGAGTCAACAGCTGTGTGACAGGTGGCTCACAGGACAACAGCTTCAAGCACAGCTTAACACTGATTGAAGTAAGCAAGTCTCAGTTTCAACTGTGAAGAGAAGACTTCAAGCTGCATGTTTGACTGATCGAGTTGCTGTAAGTAAACCATCACTAAGATGGCAAATAAGAAAAAGAGGCTTGCCTGGGCCATGAAACACCACCAGTGGACTACTGAAGACTGTAAGAAAGTCTTATGGATCACTGAATTAAAATTTTAAATTTTCAGTTCATCACACAGGGTTTTTGAACACTGACAAATAGGTGAAAGGATGGTTCCTTAATGTGATACGTCAGCTGTCAAACAGGGAGTATGTTTGCTCACTGCTCACTGGCAGGTGAGCCTCGCCTGGTCGGGGCCCCAGTTTTGTCCTGTCCCCTCTGCCCCGTTTGCCGCCTCAGCTCCTGGTAGGGACGTTCCCAATGGGCCTGCCGTCTATGATGTTGTACCGCCAGTGTGCTTTCCCTGTGAGTATTTTCCATCATATTTTTTTGGGGGCTCCTCCTTGTGAGTTGTCAGTCCCACTACTCCAACCTAGGTCAATAGTTAGACTTCTCATATTTTCCCTTTTTATTGCAGCCTACACACACGCTTTCTCCTGATGAGTGGCCCCCTAAGCCACGAAGCGTGTAGAGCTTATATTGTCGTGTTTCTGCTACTACATGCTCACTGGTTTCTTGATGTCTACATCATTCTTATCGCCCTGCCCTACTCCCATGGAAATTAGATTATGGGTCATACAGCGTTGAATTTTAATACCTTATGTCTATATATGCAATTTAAAGTGAATGGGAAGACTGCGCTAACCCTATTATATAGTGTATCCTCATATACACAGCAGCAGCAATAAGGTGTGATCTCTACACCAAAAACAAAAGTGAACCAAATAAAGCTGCGCTTGTGATAGGATATAAACCACAGTGCTAAATGAAATATAAAGTGACCATAAATTATGCATACACATAAGTGATGTAGGGTTCTACACTGTTGAACGTAAGTGCATTTGAATTCCAGTGACAGTGATCAAACAATCATAATAAAGTCCTCAAACAAATCCTCCAAGAGTGGATCAACGTGCCCCACACCAGTCCAACAGTGAACGAGACCTCCACCAAGGATAGTTGTACCCTTACCAGATCGCTTGGACCTCTTATTACAGGAGGTCAAACACACGTATGTGGATTGGGCCTCCACACGGCCACCTCGGTCTTGGGTTCACGAAATACAGAGCCTGGTCGATAGAATTCTTTTTTATATCCCAGATGGGAAATACTGTAGGTCTCTCCCAGGAGTAGGAAGTCAATGAAGAGATGGAAAACCGCAACTCCACCAGAATCCACTCCAGGGAAATCACACCCACCAAAAAAGAAAAGGGGCCAGATAGTGTGATATCGTAGATAAAATCAATTTATTAAAAAAGTAAATTTTAAACTCACATGGATCCAGATGTTATTCAGCATAAAAACAAACAGCGGTGATGGTGAGACAGCTCTCCGCCCGATCGATTTCGTCGCTACAGGACGTCTTCCGGGGCACGGAGGCTGTCTCCTCTCACCGCTATAAATATAGTGCACATTGTCTGGCCGAGCCAATCACATCCTTCATTGGGGGGATGGATCCCTCCCAGCTCGTTATTAAAGCCCATTTAGGTATCCAGCTGAGCTGGTGTACTGACCTTATTCCCGGAAGTCTAAGTGCCCAAAGAGAGGCGTGTAGCGCATCCCGCGCCAGCACTTAGGGGCGTACTCCTGCCAAGTATCCTGCAGACCGGAAGCGTGTGTTCTAAATGTAAACACTAAGCTTCCGCTTCCTGCGGTGGCCGGATGTTGACAGCTTGCAGCAAAAACATCCGGCTACATAATTCCATCCATCAATTCCATATATGCAATTGATGGATGGGGAACTCATACTATGTATTTATAAGAATTTTATTATCAAATATGCTTTGCTTCTTTGGAAAAATTTTTGTGACCATTTATATGTAATGTATAGATATTTGTAATATATGATAACTTTATTCAATACCCCATTAATCATTATCCATCATTCTATTGATTGACCTTCACATCCTTCATTTAAAGTCCAACATGCTCCTTCTATTGCACAATGTGCAATTGTCTTATTATACAATGATATAGGGATGGAAGCTTTGGCCTTACCAGGCTAACCCAAGCTTCATTTAAAGTCCCACTTTCCTGTGTTCCCCCACCCCCTTTCTCAATGTCAAACATGGAGGAGGAAGCGTGATGATCTGCTGCTCTTTTCCTGGATCCAGGCTTGGCGACTTGAACAGAGTAAGTGGCACCCTGAACCAAAACGAATACCACAGCATTTTGCATAGCCATGCAATACCCTCTAGAATACATTTAGTTGGTCAGGGGTTCACGCTACAGCAAGATAATCACCCAAACCATACCTCCAGACTGTGTCAGCACTACCTTAGAAGAAAAGAGCATGGCGGTAGGCTTCAAATCATGGAATGGCCAGCACAGTCTCCAGACTTAAACCTCATCAGGCTACAGTAGTTTGGGATGATCTGGACAGAAGGGTAAAAGCAAAGCAACCTAAAAGTAAAACATGTTTGTGGGAACTTCTGTAACTGCGTTGGGAAGAACTTTCCAAACAATATTTGATTTCTGTTGTAGAAAGAATGCCACCAGTTTGTTTGGCTGTTATATCTGTAAAAGGTGGCTGCTTTGATGTGTCAAACATTTAAATTACATTTTGTTAACCACTTGTCGACCACCGACCGGCGTCTGGCGGCGGAAAAGTGGCTCGATATTGGAAACCGCCGTCACCTGACGGCGCGCTCACTGTGATGGGGGGGCCAGGGAGTGGGTAGGGTGGACTCAATCACCGCCAGCTACCCGCAATGCCCCCCCCCCCGCAGTGAAAGAACAGAGGTCCGTGTATGTAAACACGGATCTCCGTTCTGTTGAAGGGGGAAGGGCGATGATCACAGGCTTCCTGTATATGGAAGCCGTGATCATCCCCTTTCCCTAGCTAGGGCAGCCCACATACAATTAGAACATTCCCAGGGAACACAGCTCGCTGTATAAATACCAATGGTCCCAAAAAAGTGTCAAAATGGTCTGACATGTCCTCTGCAATATCGCAGTACCGCTAAAAATCGCAGATCGCCGACATTTCTAGTAAAAAATAAAAACCCCAGAAATGAATTCTCATCATCCGTAAAGGCGGCCACTTTTGCGCAAACCAATCAATAATCGCTGATTGCGATTTTTTTTACCAAAAATATGAGGAAGAATATAAATCGGCCAAAACCGATGGAGAAAAATGTTTTTTATGGATTTGTATTTTAGCAAAAAGTAAGAAATTTGTTTTTTTTTTTTGCAAAATTATCGCTCTTCTTTTGTTTATAGCGGTGATCAGATATGACGCAGAGGTGATCAAATACCACCAAAAGAAAGCTCTATTTGTGCGAAAAAAAGAACAAAAAATCTTGTTTGGGTACAACGTCGCACGACTGCGCAATTGTCAGTTAAAGCGATGCAGTGCCACATCACAAAAAGTGCTTTGGTCCTAAAGTGTGAAATCCTTCCGGGGCTGAAGTGGTTAAATAAAATAATTAAATTATTTATGTTTTATGTCCAATTGTTTATTTTTTCTATGCTTTATTTTCAGAGTACAAAGAGATATTAAACTGCATACATTTCAACAATAATGCCAGAAATGAAGGTGCTGTGAAACTTTTGTCCAGTAATGCAGTTGTATTTTTCTCCATCCAGTGCTGATATTGGTGCAGAAATGCCAGATAGCAGAGTCCTGGCAGAGGAGGGGGAACTATTTTTTCTCCTTTCCATACCCCCCCCCCCATAAGCTCTGCTGTACAGGGACTGCAAGAGTGTGATACCATATCAAATTATAGTACTTACACTGCTTGAAATTAAAAAAATACTCTTAGAGTAGTACTAAAGGCTTTTTACCTTCGCCCCCCCCAATCCAGTGGTGTGCAAAAAGAGAGCCTCAACTCTCTGGGGACTCTCCCTCCTCATTGGCTGAGGAACAGCCCTTGGCTCCTGCTATTATCAATCACAGCCATTCAGCCAATGAGGAGATAGAGGAGGCAGGGCCTAGCTGCGGCTCTTTGTGTCAATGTGTTCAGGAGCGAGCCTGCTCGGGTTCCCCCATTGCAAGCTGCTTGCTCTGAGGGCACTTGGCAGGAGAGAGGGTCCAGGAGTACCGGGGGACCTAAGAAGAGGAGAATTGGGGCTGCTCTGTGCAAAACCCTTGCACAGAGTAAGCGAGTATGACATGTTTGTTAATTTTTTTTTTTAAAAAGGCTATAATATAACTTTAAGAATGTATTAATGATTACAGAGCTGGCATTAATTTGAATATTTTATATGCCTGGAGTTCATCTTTAATATTATAAAGACATGAAAAGTAAACTTAATTCTCACTCTCACTTTTATTTATCTTGTCCTCAGAGAGTATATTAGTCCTCTTTGTCCAGTGACATCATCACAAGTGCTGATGAAATCTTCTTTCTGCCAGATGCAGGATCTAATGCGACTAATTTCCTAATGATGCAGGACACCCTGCAGAATGACAGCTCATTGGGCAGGTTCATGGTTGTGTAGGCAGGGCTATGGGCTGACTGGCAATGTGTAGGAGGGTTATCACTGGTAAAAATGATGCTTATAACCCTCCTTTGCAACGTGCATGAGCATGTAGTTTTAGCAACTACGGTACCTACACAGGGTGACAACACACAGTGACTTTAAAGCTGTAGCATTAGCATTGGCACTCTGTTGAAGAAAAACATTTTACTGCCAGGATCACTGGGTATTTGCTTTATGAATAAAGGCAGAATATTTAATTTTACATATGAAGTTTGAATGCATATGAGACGTGGCATAGCATACTTTTTTGACTGTTGCCTCTACACAATTATGCCTATGCTGTTTTATTTTTATTTTTCGTTTTTTAATTTATTGCTTCAGTCACACTGAGCTGTGCCGTAGACAAAAAATAAGGGTCACGTAAATATTTTAATACCAGTAGTATCTATGGTAACAAAAATCCTTGCAGATACACAACAGTGCACATAAGCCATTGAATACAGGCTAAAAATGCACACAAATGTATCTTCAACTGAATACATTGTGCTGATTTGAGTGTGTCAGCAAGTTGGCATTTTATTTAAATAAAAATAAAACCTTGTGCTTAGTAATGGAAAGAGAATTGGAACTGCTGTACTCAAATGCACCTGAATACCAGGTTTAAAGTGACCATGAATAAATCAGAAAAAGGTGTGCTGTCTCCTCAAATAATAATCCTAGTAGAAAAACAACTCTTGCTGAATGAAAAAGACAGCTTGCAATGTAACCTCAGCTGCAGTATCATCTGAACAGCTTTGGCGTGATGATGTCACAGACCCGACTCTGGAGTCAGATCTGTGACGTCATCACGCCAAAGCTGTTTGGATGATACTACGGTTGAGGTTACATTGCAAGCTTCCTTGGTACATGCTTTTTATCTCTTCAGTTCATCACTATTTTAATATAATAGTTCTTACCAAGTTTGTTGCACTATGAGATCCTCGTTTTTATGTTTACTATTGTGAGTGTCGGAGTCCATCTGGAAGGTGGGGTAGAAGCATAGTAGACGCTGGATACTGGGCTGTTGGGTCATCTTCAAGCACAATTGATTTTAACAGCTATCTGTGGCCTATGAATGTCGGCCCCCTAGATAAACACAACCATTAAAGATCTCTATAACTTGAGATCATTTTGGTCCGGTGAGAGACTGCATTGCCTCATGGGCACTTTTCGAGCTAGCATTTACCCCAGGGCTGAGTCCATGGCTATAATGGGGAGTTTGGAACAGAAATTGATCGCCAGTCACGTTTGATATTTTCAAAGATTAATGAAGAACTTGAAAGGAGGTAGTAGGAGAGAGGGTTAGGGGTCTCAGATACCAGTAGCAGATCACTTACAGACTCCTTGGATCCAGAAAAAGTACAGCTTCACAGTAGCAGAACCTTTAAGCCGGACCAGCGACACTGCAAACACATTTTCAAATGTAGAACAAGATTCAGCTTCACAGTGTCAGAACCTTTAAGCCGACCTGGCAACACTGTAAGCATGTTTGGTGCATCCTCCAAAAGAGTCACCAGGCCCTCCTGTGAGACCAGCCTTCATCCTGGCTATCTCCAGCAAGGGTCCTCCCCTGGATCTTCTCAGCTTGGCTTGGCTTCTTCCACGCAGGCGAAACAGCCTAAGGACCCTACACACTTTTTTTTTCTTGTGGGGTTCCTCCTTAAATTTATACCAGGATAGGAGGATAAAGTTCTGATTATTTATATATTCATTAATTTTTTTTGTTGTTTCACAGTATTTTTTGTTTCCCAAATGTTTTTCCTTCTAAATTAAAAAAACAAGCAAAATCCATACCAGACCTTTATCTGAGATAGTGGACTAATATGGATTTTAAGGGAATAACCCATCCTAATAAAAAAAAACAGTATGCCCCCCCCCCCTCAAAATCTGAGGTTCTATTGGGAATCTCAGACAAATGCTGAGAGAGACTCAACCCTGTGTCATCCCATTGAAATGTTGTAGTTTATTTCCTGTACTTTATATGCAGAACATGTTTGAGTGTGGGTCCAGATTTTAGACATTCCTCACTATTTAATAACGTATTTAAGTGAGATTCCCAAACTCTGACAAATATAGCTTTCCCTTCTGAATCCCCATCCTGTATCTAATTAAAAACAGGAAGGCCGCACTCCAAAGCGATCCACTTTATTGCAAACTACAGCATATACCAGGCAGAAATATACACAGTGGGGGGGGGGGGGGGAGAGAGAGGTTGTCGTGCTTCATACTTCAGCGTTTAAAGGATAAAATAATGTGCATTTACTTTTTTAGGAGCCTGGAAATCATTGCAATTAATTAATTCAGATCTTTGCAGTCTAATGGAAAAATTGACTCAAGCAAAGAAGAGGTATTATCTGACTTCTATAGATGATTACTCCAGGTATACTACAGTATATATGTTACACAACAAAAATGAAGTACCAGAGAAACTTGAACAGTAGTTGGCTCAAGTAAGCAACAAATTTGGCAAAATGCCAAGTGTATTGTGCACAGACAATAGAACTGAATATACAACTGGTACACACAGGCGATTCTCAGAAAGCATGGCATAATATTTCAAACTACTGCACTATACACCCCAGAACAAAAGGGGGTTGCAGAAAGAATGAACTATACTCTTTGTGAGAGTGAAATAACTATGCTGTTTGATGCAGATCTGCAATCCATATACTGTGGGGGGGGCAATTATGACCTCATGCTATCTCCAAAATCTACTACCGGGAGAAAACTTCATATGGACCGTGGAACAGAAAAGCCAGAATTCGAACCATCGAAACACTTTTGGAAGCAAATTCTATGTGCACATCCCAAAAGAAAAACATAAAAAATGGGATGCAAAGAGTGGTTCCATAGGATTAATAAAATAGCAGACATGGAAGAATTGATAGCGATATCCCATGACAACATCTCGAAGCATAACAAAATCTGGGCATGTTGGATACACTTCAAAAACACCTCAGAGTACTCCAAATTCTCCAATACAAATCTTAATTAATAAAGCAAATACCCCACCAAAACCACAGGGCACATCTCTGAGCTCTAGTAACCGTGAAGCAACGATAGTTTCAAAAGAGGAAGCACTCGGTACCCGGGTCAGTCGGGAGGGTTAACCCCCCCCGGTACGAGCGAAAAGCCACCTGTCACTAGAACAAATTAAAAAGAATCGCACAACCCATGATAATATCAAAATCTTAAACCCACACTAGGACCCACATATTCTATCCATGAATCCCTTTGTAATCCCCACCCTCCATATCACTACAACAAGGATTTAGGAATGCCCCACAGGATCAAACTAAAGCACAGACTAGCAGCAGGTCTGTTAGACACCATCACGACCAACGCAATTCCGACTCACACATAAGAGCTTACAGGATGAAACCCCCAAACCTAACAACCCTAAGTACCTATCCCGACATCCAACAAATATCCTAGACACACAAAACCTAACCAGTTTTCCTCCCTGCGATACTAAACGCATAAATGAACACACTATCACTCACTCATCTAAAATCCATCACCCTGTTAATTCGAGGGATACTATAAGTAAATACTCAGTTGTTGACAATGACGCTTCTAAGGGATAACAACCCAGAAATGACACTTCTCCGATTCCGTGTAGCCTGTGGCACTGGGCCTACGCATAGGCTGAATTAGATGAGAAAACCAGTGTATCTTGTTTTCGTGCAAAGCAAATAACAATTAATGAACGTGCTGGATGCGTCGCCCACCACCACAGGACACATTAGCAATAACCTTCTAACCGATGTCTGATATCTGCTGAAACATCTAAACTACTTATGTACTCATGACTGCTTCAGCGTTATAAGCTTCGTATTTTACTATATTTTGTATTTGACGATACCATTGTTTTCTGTATTTTCTTGAAAATTCAATAAAAATTATTGGAATAAAAAAAAAAATGGGATGCTTGCGCAAAAGAAGGTGTACTTGTGGGGTACAGTGAATCTCAAAAGGAATACAGAATTCTACACCAAGACACAAACATGGTAACCATCAGTAGAAGTGTAATTATCAATGAAACTTCAGTGTGTAAAATTGCATGAACTAACACAAACACTTCAAACTGAGGAAAAGTCCACATCAGTGTCACATGAAGATAAGCAACAAAGTGACAGAAATAGAAATAATGTAGAATAACCAAACACTGTAAAAGAAGAATCTAGGCCACAAGAGGCTTCAATCAGGAAATCCAGCAGAAGCAATAAAGGCATGTTGCTTGTGTAGCATTAAAACCAGAGCCAGATTCATGGGATGAGATGCAAAAACGTCCAACTAATTAAAAACAAAAGTGGATAATAGTATTTGACAAAACCACTTACAAGAAACAGATTTATATAACTGAGACTAAGGATGGGCGAACGGTTCAGCCCGAGCATAAATTCAGGCTGAACCTCTGTTTCTCGCCTGTTTGGCGGACAGCAGAACAAACGGGCCATTCAGCCGTTTATTTGGCCCAGCAAATGACCTACAACATTATGGGGCGACTTTGCGGAGTGCCCCATAATGCATAGCGCGCAGATGGCACAAACAGCTCCTCCCCATTGGGAGGGCTCCCGCCGTCTGCCCGCTGTTTGTTATGACAGTTTATTTATATGGCAGGGTGGGGCCACCCGGTGATGTAAGCGAGTGACCCCGCCCCTTATGACGCCATGTGACATCAGAGGGGGCAGGTCACATGCTTACATCATCGGGTGGCTCCGCCCTTCCCTATAAATAAACTGTCATAATAAACAGAGCTCAGTCTGCGGGAGCCCTCCCATGGAGGAGGAGCTGTTGTGTTTTTTTTCCAGGTCCGACGCTTGCCGTGATTGAAGTGGATTACAATGGTGGACACTTATTTTTTTTCTTTTTTAATAAAGGGCTTGTCGCTAATTGTCTCCTGTGTTTTTTTTTTCTTTTTTGACACTTCTTGGTCAAGTAGCAGGGACACGATGTACGCGATACTAATTTACATAGGGAGGGCTTCCAGATTCCGAGTGGGAGAGAGCGACGAGTCAACATCTCCAGAAGAGAGAGGGAGAAGACAGTGGAGGTGATAGCGGCAAAAGAGCAGAAGACAGGAGACCAAGGAGAATACAGAAGACCCCTCAGAAGACAGAAACCCTGCAAAAGAGCAGAAGAAAGAGTCGGAGAGGGGAGAAGATGCCAGAGCTGATTTAATAAGATATTTTAAAAAGCTGTGTAGTGTTTTTTGAACACTTTTTTCAGGTGAATGGGTAGGGGTACAATGTACCCCATACTCATTCACATAGGGTGGGGTCCGGGATCTGGGGTCCCCCTTTTTAAAGGGGGCTTCCAGATTCTGATAAGCCCCCACCCGCAGACCCCCACAACCCCAGCCCAGGGTTGTGAGGAAGAGGCTCTTGTCCCCATCAACATGGGGACAAGGTGCTTTGGGGTGGGGGGTTCAGAGCCCCCCGCCCCAAAGCATCCATACTCCCCATGTTAAGGGGATGTAGCCTGGTAAGGTTCAGGAGGGGGGTGCTCACCCCCCCCTATCCTGGCCAGCCAGGTTGCATGCTCAGATAAGGGTCTAGGTTGGATTTTAGGGAGGACCCCACGTCAATTTTTTTTTTAATTTTGGTGCGGGGTTCCCCTTAAAATTCAAACCAGACCGAAGGGCCTGGTATTACTGGGGGGACCCTACGCATATTTTTTCAGTGATTTTTTTGTATATTGCCGGGAGTCGGCAATATACATTATAGCCGCAATATTAAATGACAATTTTTCCTTTGGAAATGTAATTTTCCTCTGGCTATGTTCTACACATCACAGAGATGCACCCTTTTACAGGTAGACTAAGGAGACCCTCCCCCCAGGCACATTATTTAAGGAATTTTTCTTTTTTTTTTTTCACTTTAAGCATTATTAAAATCACTGCTCATTTAAAAATTAAGTTTTTTATTAACTTTTTTTCATTGATTCATGTTCCCTAGGGCAGGACCCAGACCCCTATAACCATTGTATGCCCAATTGCTTGCATATAAGCCTTCAAAATGGGCGCTTTTGATTTTTGACTTTCGGGTCCCATTGACTTCAATGCGGTTCGTTGTTCGGGTCCGAACTTTCGTGATGTTCGAAAGTTCTGGTTCGAACCAAACAGGGGTCAGTTCGGCCCATCCCTAACTGAGACATGAAATGGGACTAATGTAAGGAGTAGTTGCTGAGTGGGGGTGTTGGAATACAATGTTCATTTGTATTTAATGCAATAACTACATCAGCCAGTAGATGTCAGTGTTTATAAGTTTGTAGCTGTATCTATGGTTTGTCTTTTCTCTGTAATAAAAGTTCCTGTTTCCTGTCTGCAGTTAAATCAGCAAAGCCCAAGTGGACTTTTCACAGTCTGTTCTGTAGGGCTATATGCAGAATTCCTAACAGAAACTTTGTCTGTGGTGAGGCATGCTGGATGTGATGTCCAGGTTCAATGGAAGTGGACAGGTTTGTCTCCAGGACAAGGGATCCTCAGTAGTTTGCAGTAGATTCTCTGGTAACACCAGAGAATCTATATGATTCTTCCTGATGTATCCTTTCCCTGCGTTACAGCCTCTTCTGCATCTATTCTCCAGGATTTGGCTAGAAGTAATACTGTAATCCTGATTGCATCTGCCTGGCCTAGGAGAATGTAGTATTCTGACCTCGTAAACAGGTTGGTGGACAGTTCTTGGATTCTTCTGGATCGTCCCAACTTCTTCTCATAAGGTTCAATCTTCCATTCTTCTTTATGGCCTCTGGCTTTAATGGCATGGCTTTTGAAGCCAGAGTCCTGAGGGGCAAGGGATGCTACATGCATAATAAAAAATGGATTTTTGAGTTGCCTGTAGAATCCAATTCTTGGAGTACATCACAGGGCACCGAGATACTTCTCTTCTGTGTTGTGATGTATGGTTTTCTACAAAACTGAGGTCCTTCTTGTATGGGGGGGGGGGGGGGGGCTAGGTGATGGCATGCTTTCTGTTTGCAGTGTTCAATCACATGTATGTGGTGCATAACCCTAATAGTAAGTATTAAATAAAGCTTATTCTGTGTCCAATAACATACTCCAATAAATGGATTTTACAGGTAAGTCAAAAATCCACTTTTTGGCACTATTTGCTGTGGACCTTCATGTTTTTATTTACATACGTTGTTTTAAATGTGCTTATTTCAATTTAACAGCCATTCCTATTTTTATGAATTATGTTCTTTGTTTTTTTATATATTCCATGTTGGAAGTCTTACTTGTATGCAGCTTTGATTAAGGTCAGGCTTGGCTGTGATATGTAAGCTTGGGTGTCAACTTTTATATTGCTATTTAACTAAATCTGTATGGAGAGCTGGTGTTGTTTGAAAAACCCCAATCATGACTGGTTATCACACATCACTTGCGCTTTTGATAATTCTGTAGTCAAATCCCACTAAATTTCCACAATCTCTTGGTGAGATTAGGGCTGAGGGTTCCACCAGTCTAAAATCTCTTTGAATGATCTAGGTATTTTTTTTTTCATAAAATTGTATATTAACACATGCACAATGCACTGACATCCATCAATGTTTCATACTTTACTGAAAATTGCACAGTACGTGCAGTACAGTAAGGTAGATGTGATTTACATTCCAGACATTGTAAAAGTTTTGAAGGTGTTCCATTCCAGTATTCTTTTAGTTAAATTGCCTGACAGTTCCCAGAACATTTATTGTTTGTTTTCATACCAATACTGGCACCCTGGAGGTCTTGTGTACGTGATTGTAAACCTGTAAATAACCTTAGATAAATTGCCCACTATCTCTCATTCCAGTTCTCTAATGCAATAATGAAAGAACAGCTTGCATGTTCTGAAAAGAAGAGATTGATTTGATTAGTTTTGGGCTGGAAATATCATAAATTTGTATTACTGTCAAACCTGTTTTTTACTTCAGTTCCCAATCTTTCATGAAAGATAAAAAATGTGTGCTCTCTGTGATAAGTACAACAAGCTATTGCCTATTTCTTGTAGTACAATTACCTTTTTGTTTTTTAACATAATTGCCATTTTTATTGCTGATCAAATAAACATCTTCTTCTCCACATGTGTAGAGTAGATTTTGATATCTATTCATATTTAACAGTAACAAAGGAAACAACTAAATTCGCTTTAACAAAGCTGATCCATGAGATCAAAGAGAACTATTGCCTAATCTACTTAAACACATTAAAGTGGGGGTTGACAACCCATTGATCATGAGCAGGTGATGGGTAGACCACGTCCCTGCAGTGCCGACCCGCTGTCAGAACAACTTCTCCCCACAGCACAACTGCACACAGAAGCAGGCTGCTGACCTGCACTGCTACATTAGCTACACTGGCTCCTGCTATCTACCCCTTACATCCACCCTTCCCATTTTCTACATCCCATAAAAGCACTCAGGATAGATGTGAGGGGCAGTTTCTTTGTTTACTTCTGTTGATGTCCATGTGTTCACCTGTGGTCTTATGGAAGTCCTACCCCGTTTACCAAGATCTTCTTTTGGTGTTTTTCATCTCTCCCTCCACTTATGTACCATTTCTTGTTGTATGATTCTGTGCATGCGAGGATTGTTTGCTACTCTGTAAAGTACTCACTTACTTGTTGCTCTTTTCAAAATACTAATAAAAAATGATTGAAACAGATGTGAGGGGCAGATTAGTGGTAAAGCAGAGAGTCAGAACAGGTAGGTAAGGTGCTGCAAGGGCCACTCATTAGGGAAGGGAAAAACCTATTTGTGAGGGACAGATTGCAGACATTTTAACATCTGATCCTGCATCCTGAGATTACTACTACTGTTGCTCTGAGGGACAGATTGCAGAAATTTGAGAATCGAGATTTCACATGCTGCTGCTTTGAGTGACAGATTGCAGATCAAACTCTGCATAACACAATGATCGCTACGATCGTACACAACGATCAGATTTTGGGAGTAATTTGAGATTTCACATACTGCTGCTTTGAGTGACAGATTGCAGATCAAACCCTGCCTAACACAACGATCGTTACGATCGTACACAGCGATCAGATTGTGGGATCGTACACAACAATCAGATTGTGGGAGTAATTTGAGATTTCACATACTGCTACTTTGAGTGACAGATTGCAGATCAAACCCTGCCTAACACAACGATCGTTACGATCGTACACAACGATCAGATTGTGGGATCATACACAATGATCATATTGTGGGAGTAATTTGAGATTTCACATACTGCTGCTTTGAGTGACAGATTGCAGATCAAACCCTGCATTACACAACGGTCTGACTGCACTAGGTAGAGGCTTCTGCTTAGAGGGACAGATTATTGTTCAAAAATCATTGCCCACTCCTATAGGGCCAGGTTCCAGCTGTTGCTATAAGTGACACATTATTGTTCAAAAAGCATGTCTTAGTTCTAAAGGGAGAGCTTCCAGCTGTTGCTGTAAGTGACACATTATTGTTCAAAAATCATCTCCTAGTTCTAAAGGGAGAGGTTCTAGCTGTTGCTGTAAGTGACATTCAAAAATCATCTCCTAGTTCTAAAGGGAGAGCTTCCAGCTGTTGGTGTGAGCGGTGCATTTCTTGCACCAAAATAAAAAGTCCGGCTACGTTGGTGTTTTCAAAAAAATAAAAAGGTATTAATTGGTATTAATAAATACTTACATAGGGCTACATAGTACATTTGCGGGCACAATGAGGAGAGCAAATAAGGGACGTGGTCATGGTGCTGCTGGTGATGCTGGCATTGCTGGTGCTGGTGGTGTTGGTGAACCCTCTGTTGGAAGGAGAGGACGTGGTCGAGGTGTGCCAGCTACACGCACAAGGAAAACACCTTCCTCAAGTAGCCAACAGAACCTTCACCGGTATATGGTAGGCCAGA
>BLSH010274677.1:153161-169903 GCA_018402905.1 Glandirana rugosa
GTCATCATCAACAAAAATCTTGCTATTTGACAAGGAGTCTCGTGTTTGTCCTTGGACCGGGATTATCCTGTTTGTGCTCTGAGGAACAGTTTATCGTTCTAAAAACAACTACTACTGCAATAGGGCCAGGTTCCGGTTGGTGCTCTGAGGGACAGTATATTGTTCTAAAAACAACTAGTACTGCAATAGGCCCAGGTTCCGGTTGGTGCTCTGAGGGACAGTTTATTGTTCTAAAAACAACTACTACTTTATTAGGGCCTTGTTCCTGTTGGTGCTCTGAGGGACAGTTTATCGTTCTAAAAACAACTACAACTGCATTGGGGCCAGGTTCCTGTTTGTGCTCTAACGGACAGTTTATCGTTCTAAAAACAACTACTACTGCAATAGAGCCAGTTTCCGGTTTGTGCTCTGAGGGAGAGTTTATCGTTCTAAAAACAACGACTACTGCATTAGTGTCTTGTTCCTGTTGGTGCTTTGAGGGACAGTTTATCGTTCTAAAAACAACTACTACTGCAATAGGGCCTTGTTCCTGTTGGTGCTTTGAGGGAGAGTTTATCTTTCTAAAAACAACTTCTACTGCATTAGGGCCTTGTTCCTGTTTGTGCTCTTAGGGACAGTTTATCGTTCTAAAAACAACTACTACTGCAATAGGGCCTTGTTCCTGTTGGTGCTTTGAGGGGGAGTTTATCGTTCTAAAAACAACTTCTACTGCATTAGGGCCAGGTTCCTGTTTGTGCTCTTAGGGACAGTTTATCGTTCTAAAAACAACTACTACTGCAATAGGGCCTTGTTCCTGTTGGTGCTTTGAGGGACAGTTTATCGTTCTAAAAACAACTACTACTACAATAGGGCCTTGTTCCTCTTGGTGCTTTCAGGGACAGTGTATCATTCTAAAAACAACTACTACTGCAATAGAGCCTTGTTCCTGTTGGTGCTTTGAGGGAGAGTTTATCATTCTAAAAACAACTACTACTGCAATAGGGCCTTGTTCCTGTTGGTGCTTTGAGGGAGAGTTTATCGTTCTAAAATCATCTCATACTGCAGTAGGGACAGTTTCCTGTCGGTGCTGTGAAAGACAGATTATCATTCTAAAATCATCTCATACTGGTGTAGGGAGAGGTTCCTGCTGCTGGTTTGAGCGGTGCATTTCTTGCACAAAGATAAAAAGTGCATCTACAATTTTCTTTTGTTAAAAAAAAGAAGAATAATAATTTATTATTCTTTTTTTTTTGTATTAGTAAATAGTGCTATATAGTACATTTGTGTCCAGAATGAGGCGAGCGTCAAATAAGGGACGTGGTGGTGGTCGTGGTGCTGCTGGTGCTGCTGGTGTTGGTGGTGTTGCTGAAGCTCCTTTTGCAAGGACAGGACGTGGTCAATCTGTGCCAGCTACATGCACAAGTGAAACACCTTCCTCAGGTAGCCGACAGAACCTTCCACATTATATGATAGGCCCGAATGTCGCTCAACGAATGGTGAGGCCAGAACAAGTACAGGCACTAGTAGATTGGGTGGCTGACAATGCCTCCAGTTCCTTCACATTGTCTCCCACCCGGTCCCTTGATGAAAGCTCAGAGTTGGCACCTGAACCCCATGGCCATCCGTCTTTCAAGTGTATAGAAAGGTGTGGTGTGGCGCTGCCAAACAACAATACTTTAAATCTGATAAATAGTATAAATAGTATAAAACCCGAGACTGCTGCCCTCACTAAGACACCCTTGGGTGCCAGATATGTAAATAATGTGGTGGAAAAAAGTGAGTATGACGCTGTCCGTATTCGTGTGTTTAAAAAGAGATGTGTGTATATAAAATTTAATGAGTGCTATAGCTGAGATAATATACTTTAAAAACAAGGGGAACCTTCCCGTAGTGTTCCGATATTCATCAATAAAAAGTGCTGATAATATGTCAGTTATATTTCAAAACAGTCATGTGCATCAAAATTGTGCAAATAAGTGAAAGTGCAGAGAGTGCAAAAATGTATCAGAATACCAAACCTCACAGGTATGTCTCAGAGGTCATGAACCACCTTGTGGAAATGAAGGTCTGCTCAGAAACAGGATATTAGAGTCAGCCCTTCCGTGGACCTGCTCTCTCTCTTGCGCTCCATCACAAAGGGAACCCTTCTCGGTCACTCCCTCATGTCACGGAAGATCCTACTCCACATCCACCTCCTCCTCCTCCTCCCATTTTTATTTTTTTATGTGATTTTAAGTTATTTCCCTATCCACATTTGTTTGCAGGGCACTTGTCCTCTTTCCCCCATTTTGCTTCCTTTTGCAGCCTTCTAGCCCTTTCCATTACTTTTTTACATCCATTTTTGTGCCCAAAAGTTCGGGTCACCATTGACTTCAATGGGGTTCGGTGTCCGGGGTCCAGTTCGGATCGAGTTTGGTACCGAACCCGAACGGTTTCATGGGGTTCTGCCGACAAACTCGAACATCCAGGTGTCCGCTCAACTCCAGTAAGGAGGCTTCCAATCGTTCGTCTCCCGTGGGGGGGGGGAATCGCCACTTGCACATCCATCTCTCGCGGGGGGAGGGGGTGCATCGCTGTCTTCCCAACCGTCTCCCGTGGAGGGTGGTATTAGTTTGCACCTCCCCCAAAAATATTGAGCACCAGCCACCACTGCATTTCAGGAAATGAGCTTTAGAGATTAAATACAGTAAAAAGGGCTGATGTAACTAAGGGGGGAAGGAGTGAAAAAAACCTAGCACTAAATGTAATCTCAGTGCTGGACCTGATGTCAGGGAAAACAAGGAGCAAAGGTCATGGTACTTTATATGAGGCATGTCACGTCACAATGAATAATACAAAGAGTATATAAATGTAAATTTATTGTTGTACAGAGTAAAATATCAAATGCATGATACAGTATGACAGTAGGACCATGATTAGCCATAGATAAAAGCTGATATGGCAGTGATCAATAAAATTAATAATAAATACAAATATATGATACAATTTGCATGACCTTTGCTCCTTGTTTTATGTATGATTAGGCATGGAGATATGTCACTGTGGTGGTGACAGGTCACACTCTGTTTATGTATAGTGTCAGAGAAAGGCCAGACAGTAAACTATAATGAATGAATAGTGAGTTGGATCCAGATTGTAAACAGAGTACCATTGGGAATGCCAGTGCCCATAATTACAACTTAGGGGCCCAAGGTTTTAAAGCAATGAAAACAGATTTAGTGCATAAAACAGGTAGTAAAAAAAAATTGTAGGCTTTCAGTGTGTCAGAAAGATACTTAGTATAATTAAAGGCACAATCAGATCTTCCAATGCCCAAGATCTAAGGATCTATGTCAAAATTTGCATATATTAAAAAAGAAAGGTGCCATATTGGTATTAGTGATGGGCGAATGGTTCGGCCTGAGCATACGTTCTGTCTGAACTTCCGTTGTTGGCCCGATCACTGAATTTAGAACATTATGGGGTGTTCGGCGTGACTTCGGCACTGCCGAACGCCCCATAATGCATAGTGCGCAGATGGCGCGCACAGCTCCTCCTCCATGGGAGGGCTGCTGCCATCTGCGCTTGCTTTGTTTTGAAGGTTTATTTATAGTGAAGGGCGGGGCCACCCGGTGACGTACGGGTGACCCCGTCCCCTTCTGACGTCATGTGATGTCAGTGGGACGGGTCGCTCAATTAGATCATCGGGTGGCCCCGCCCTTTACTATAAATAAACTGTCAAAACAAAGCAAGCTCCATCGGGGGGAGCCTTCACATTAGGGAGGAGCTGTTGTGGCTTCTTTTTTTTTCGGGTCCGTCGTGCGCCGTGATTGACGATGGATTACAATAGGGGACACTTATTTTTTTTTTTACTTTTTTAATAAAGGACTTGTCCCTAATTGTCTCCTGTGCTTTTTTCTTTTTTTACACTTTTTGGTGAAATACTAATTCACATGGGGGGCGGGATCTGGGGGCCCCCTTATTAAAGGGGGCTTCTAGATTCCGATAAGCCCCCCACCCGCAGACCCCCACAACCACAGCCCAGGGTTGTGGGGAAGAGGCTCTTGTCCCATCAACATGGGTACAAGGTGCTTTGGGGTGGGGGGCGCAGATCCCCCCCTGCCCTAAAGCATCCATACTCCCCATGTTGAAGGCATGTAGCCTGGTACGGTTCAGGAGGTCCTTGATGAGTTTTCTGCCTGGCTACCCTACTTTATTCTGAAATTCCCACAATCCTTCTCAGTGACTTCAACATTCCTGTTAATACAAACACTCCTGCTACTTCTAAACTTCTTAGCCTAACCTCCTAATTTGACCTGAAGCAATGGGTACAGGCTTCTACTCATTCTAATGGAAACACCCTTGACCTTGTATTCTCCAACCCATGCGCTCCATGCAACTACTTCAATGATCCTTTTCCTCTCTCTGACCACCACCTTATTCGTTTCTCTCTCTCCCTGTCTTGCACCATCTTTCTCTCTAATCGCCTAACCATCACCCGTAGAAACCTTTGCCACTTCAAACCTTCTCCCCTCTATTCTGCTACCGACCACCTCTATGATAAAATCTCACCCCTGTCCTGTCTCAACCAAGCCACTTCATCTACAATAAATCCCTGTCCTCCATCCTGGACGAGCTCACTCCCCTCACTACACACAGAACCAGGCCTCGACCCTACAACCTTGGCACACAGATGACACCAGAAATCTCAAAAAATGTAGCTGTGCTCCTGAGCGTCTGTGGCACAAGACTAAGTCTATCAAAGACTTCAACCAATACAAATCTGCCTTCCAAAAATACAATTCTTGCTTCCACACTGCCAAGCAGTCCTATTTCACCACTCTTATTAACACGTTTCCATCCAGTCCCCGTTACTCTACCTTCAACTGTCTACTTCGTCCTCCACCGCCTCCACCCACTAACTCACTCACTGCCCAGGAGATTGTTAATCACTTCAAAAACAAGATTGATACAATTCGTTATGAAATCTCCACTCTACAGGTATTTCCCCCAGTTAATACCCCATGTCAACAGGTACAATTGACACTCCCCTTATTCAAACCTGCTACTATAGACAAAGTTGCTAAATTCCTTTTTAACACCCACCTAACCATCTGTTCTCTGGACCCTATTCCCTCTCAAATAATACGGCCACCCTCTGACTCTATCCTACACTCTCTAACTCACATCTTCAATCTCTCCTTCTCTTCTGGCATCTTCCCTAATGCTCTAAAGCATGCATTGGTCACCCCCATACTTAAAAAGCCATCCTTGGACCCTACCAATCTTCACAGTCTACACCCTATCTCCTTGCTCCCTTTTTCCTCTAAACTCCTTGAACGCCTGGTCTACAACCAACTGAGCGACCACCTCATTAAGAATAACCTTCTTGATCCCCTTCAATCTGGATTTTACCCTCAACACTCCACAGAACTGCTTTTCTAAAACTCACAAATGACCTACTAACTGCAACAACCAATGGACACTATTCTGTACTCCTACTTCTGGACCTTCTTCTGGCTGCCTTTGATACAGTTGACCACCCCTCCTCAAAAAAAAATGTACTCCCTCTGTCTCATGACTGTGCTGTTTGGTGGCTCTCCTCCTACCTATCCCAACACACCTTCAGTGTCACTTGCAATTGTACTTCCTCCTCTTCTCTTCCCTTCTCCGTCAGGGTCCTCCAAGGTTCTGTTCTTGGACCTCTCTTATTTTCAGTCTACACCTCTTCCCTGGGCCAGCCAATAGCCTCCCACAGCTTTCATTATCATTTCTACGCTGACAACACCCAACTCTATCTCTCCACCCCTCAACTCACTCCATCAATCTCCTCACGCATCACTAACTTACTAACAGATATATCAATATGGATGTCACACGACTTCCTCAAAATCAACTTGTCGAAAACCAAGCTCATAATATTTCCTCCCCCACGTGCCTCTTCCCCTAACTTCTCTATCAAGAGCAATGGCACAACCATCCACCCATCCCCTGATGTCAGGGTGCTAGGTGTTGTCCTGGACTCTGAACTCTCCTTTTGGCCCCACATCCTATCACTTTCCAAAGCTTGCCACCTCAACCTCCGCAACATCTCTAAACTACGCCCCATTCTAACCAATGTAACCACAAAGCTCCTGATTCACTCCCTAGTTGTCTCTCACCTCAACTATTGCAACTCCCTCCTCATTGGCTTACCTTTAAATAAACTATCCCCCCTTCAGTCCATCATGAATGCTGCTACCAGACTCATCCACCTTACAAACCACTCAGCATCTGCAATCCCTCCATTGGCTGCCACTCGCCCAACTAATTAAATTCAAAATACTAACCATATAAGTTACAAAAAATGTTGTGTGAAAAATCAATCAGCGCAATTATCACAGTAAAATAGTGATCTTAAATTGATCAGCAGCTACCACCAAACAGTGATTCAACTTTACTTAATTTAACATATATGTTTGATTATATTGAATCATTTGATAGCACTTTATATTTGTAGTTTTGCACATGTCACATTGCTCAATCTGGGTGCTTTAGGAAGCATCAGCTAATGCTAAGCACCCAGTGTTGACACTTTCTTGTGATATTTTGCACATATTGCTTGACATGCTTTGCACATAATTTAGATTTAAGATGATTGAGGTGTGTGTTTATACACACAAACTATATAATTTACAAAGCCATCCACAACTCTGCCCCCAGCTACATCACTAGCCTAGTCTCAAAATACCAACCTAATAGTCCTCTTCATTCCTCCCAAGACCTCCTGCTTTCCAGCTTCCTCATCACCTCCTCCCATATTTGCCTCCATGACTTCTCCTGAGCCTCAATCTGTCAGGCTGTTTCCAAATCTATCCACTTTTAAGCGATCCCTGAAAACTTTTCTCTTCGGAGAAGCCTATCCTGCCTCCACCTAACAACTGCACTTGTATTTTCTTCATCAGCTCATCCCCCACAGTTGTCACCTTGTGTATCACTTGACCCTCCCTCCTAGATTGTAAGCTCTAACGAGCATGGCGCTCTGATTCCTCCTGTATTGAATTGTATTGTAATTGTACTGTCTACCCTAATGTTGTAAAGCACTGCGCAAACTGTCAGCGCTATATAAATCCTGTATAATAATAATAATAATATTACTCCAAGAAGAAGCTATATTGCACTCACAACCTGCTGGGGCCCTGACTGACAATGGAATCCATCTCTTTTTTACAGAATACACAGCAAAAATTTAGGTCCCACTCCTCTAAAGTATTTTTTAATTTTTTTAGCTTTATTGCAATAATAGCAGGCCTACAATTAACTCCTTTCCTGACGTGTTTCATCTGTGTTCAGAGATTATTCAGGGAAGATAGAGTCAAAGAGGGGTGATGATATACAAGGCAGCTGATATGCCAGTACAACCGGTCCTGTTGTACTGGACCCAACCAGCAGGGGGGCCTGGGTAATCCAAACAGAGTGCAGAATATAAAAAAAAGTCTTTCTGCAACCAGCTCAACCCGACAACCCCCCCCCCCCCCCCCTCGCTCCGCTCTGACCTATCTGTGAGGGTTATTTTAAACTTTCTGGATCCCTCTGTATAGATGTTCTTGTGTAGTTGTCAGCTGCTTGTGAAGGGGGGCTGCATATAAAGTGAGTTGTATATATTACCCTGTCCTGTGTATATACTGCCCTATCCTGTGTATATATTACCCTATGCTGTGTATATATTACCCTATACTGTGTATATATCACCCTATCCTGTGTATATACTGCCCTATCCTGTGTATATATTACCCTATCTTGTGTATATACTGCCCTATCCTGTGTATATATTACCTTATCAAGTGTATATATTGCCCTATCCTATATATATATTACCTTATCCTGTGTATATATTACCCTACCCTATGTATATATGAACCTAACTTGTGTATATATTACCATATGCTGTGTATATATTACCCTATCTGTTACCGTAAGTTATATTTGAGATTTAATATCTCTTCATAGATGATTAGGGTTAAGTGAAAGTTCTTTGACCATAAGTGAAGGCTTCAACACAACAATATAATTTATTACCAAATAGTATACAGATCTAAAGAATCTACAACAATCTATCTATTATACCTTGCATATAAAAGAAATACGTAGGTTAAACTACAGGAAATAGGTTATATTCCTTAAACAACCACATACAAACAGTCAAACACATAACATATAAGACCATTACCATGCTGCTGCACATGGCAGCCCCATTCTGCTTGCTACCATTCAAAAAGAGAACGTATTTCCTCCCCTCTAGTCTGGGTATATCATTCTAGGCCGGGGCCTCATTGGTTGGCCTGAAATGGCCCTGATTGGTGGGCTGCCCTATTCCTTTATGATTGGCTAATCCTCTATCCCTATAGTTTGCCTAAGTCAGTCCCCTTTAATGCAACTAAATTTTCAGGGAATTTGAGTAATGAGGACAGGCTGGCCACCTTCATTGCATATCTAAACAACGGATCCTTTGAAGTTTGAATGTTTATAGAACAAAGAGGTCTGGGTCCCATTGTTTAGACAAACAAGTATAGGCCCCCAAAGCGTCTGCGAAAAGCTTTTTACAAACAGGCTTAGTAAGATATTACCTCTAATATATATATATATACGGTATATATTCATAATTACAATATTTTATAGCTGTTAATAGAGATCTCACATAAACTCCTAAGGCAACACTATCCTATGTATATATTACCCTATCCTGTGAATATATTACCCTATCCTGTGTATATATTACCCTATCCTGTGTATATATTACCCTATCTTATGTATATAATATTAAAGACAAACAAAAGCCCCCCAGAGTCTTTACTCAGCGCTGTGGATATTGCAATATCTCTTCCTTCAACTGTATAGCAGCTGCTGATGAATAAATGCCAAAAGTCTACAATAAACAGTATACTGAACAAAACAGTCTCTGCAGCAGCGCTAGTGTGTGTTCATATGGAATCTTCATGCAGTGTGGGACATGCTGCTATAGACCTCTTGCCACCACCAAATAATCACCACGTGCATGAGGACCGGGTCCCCTTAAGAAATGCACTCACCAGAGCCAGGTGAGTATATCACATGGGGTATATATCCCAGCAGGTGTATCGCATAGGTGCCTCGGTCCTTTCTCCGTCTCCCAAAGATGTTCACCTCCACTGCGGGTTTCCCTCACATGTGTGAATAAAGAAGGGACGGGATGCCAACATAGCGTAAAACCGTATTGTTTATTGTACACCCATAACACCCATAAAATAGCACTCACATAAGAACAATGTAATCACGCTGTCTGTGTATGAGCTAGATAGACAATCACCGGCCAAGTAAACCAGTTCCTACCGGTACCCGCCCGATACGTCCTGGGATTTCCTTGTTCCGGATGTTTCCTGTCAGCTCACTCCAATGCGTCACTTGGCCCCGCCATGACGCGTTTCGTCATATCCGACTTCGACAGAGGGCGTGGCCAAGTGACGCTGTTACTTGGTTTATATCGTGTCAGCCACAGGAAATGGTAATCACTGCGGCTGACCGGCCCTCCTGTCTCCAGGATACATTGAAAGGTCTCCTCTATTCCCTTCAATGATTGCACACAGTACTGCGGTGAGACACTACATCCACTAGAGGTCTCTCTCTCTCACAGATCGGTGCATTCCAATGATACCTTATAAACTCAAAGTGCAGGAAAATTTATATTAAATTATCATAGACGTATTTAGGTCAAATTAGTGGGATAATAGCCCAATTACCAATTCGACCTAGAACGCTCCACATGATTTAAAACAAAAAAGGGGTGCTTCAAACAAAGCTCTACTGTACCCCCACATTTAATAATAAACAATAAATATGCTAATACTCCTGTTATCTCCGACTCTTAAGGGAAAATCTACACTCCAGAGTAATTTCTTATATGTCAAATTAAGCAAATATTGAGACAAAGGCAGAATACATCCAGGTCCCTCTGTATGTATACCCTCATTGTCCACAAATGCCGACTGGTCAACTCAACTCCCCATTTAATAGTCATTAATGAAGCAGTTGATGTCCAACTCGACGTTGAGGCCTTTGGGCGCAAGGGAATCAGTTAAATAAATCCACCGGGTCTCACGTCTGGACAAGTCCCGGACAAGGTTGGAACCCCTCCAATTTGGTACCAATCGGTCCACTCCCCAGAACGTGAGACCAGATGGATCACGATCATGGAATTTTAAAAAGTGGAGTGAAACATTGTGGTCTTTGAATCCCAGTTTGATATTCGTAATGTGTTCCGCAATTCGGACCCGGAGTGGTCGCTTAGTTCTCCCAATATAAAGTAGGCCGCATGGACATCTCAGAGCATATACCACATGAGTCATGTTACATGTGATAAACTCAGTAATACTAAATTCTGAGTTATTAGACTGAGACGTGAACGTTCTTAGACCCCTCATGGTAACATTAACTTCCTTACAGGGTCTGCACTTCTTACAGGCAAAAAGGCCCTTTTGGTCCCAAAAAGTAGCTGGTTTACTGGGAGGATCCAAAACCTTATGCACTATTCTGTCCCCTATGCTAGGACCTTTACGATAGATACATTTTGGGTGACTCGGCAACACAGGGCCCAAAAATTTATCTTATGTATATATTACCCTAACCTGTGTATATATTACCCTATCCAGTGTATATATTACCATAGCCTGTGTATATACTACCCTATCCTGTGTATATATTACTCTATCCTGTGTATATGTTACCCTATCCTGTGTATATATTACCCTATCCTGTGTATATATCACCCTATCCTGTGTATATACTGCCCTATCCTGTGTATATATTACCCTATCCTGTGTATATATTACCCTATCCTGTGTATATACTGCTTTATCCTGTGTATATATTACCCTATCCTTTGTATATATTACCCTATCCTATGCATATATTACCTTATCCTATGCATATATTACCTTATCCTATGTATATATTGCCCTATCCTGTGTATATATTACCCTATCCTGTGTATATACTGTCCTATCCTGTGTATATATTACCCTATCCTGTGTATATATTACCATATCCTGTGTATATATTACCCTAGCCTATGCACAGTATCTCACAAAAGTGAGTACACCCCTCACATTTGTTAAAATATTTTGTTATATCTTTTCATGTGACAACACTGAAGAAATGACACGTTGCTACAACATAGAGAGTGTACAGCGTGCATAACAGTCTAAATTTGCTGTCCCCTCAAAATTACTCAACACAACCATTAATGTCTAAACCGCTTGCAACAAAAGTGTGTACACCCCTATGTGAAAATGTCCAAAGTGAGCCCAATTAGCCATTTTCCCTCCCCGGTGTCATGTGACTCGTTAGTGTTACAAGGTTTCAGGTGTGAATGGGGAGCAGGTATGTTAAATTTGGTGTTATCGCCCTCACTTTCACGTACTGATCACTGTAAGTTCAACATGGCACCTCATGGCAAATAACTCTGAACTCTAAATCTGACCCTGAATCTGAGCTGCAGCATGGTGGCCAAGACTATACAGTGGTTTAACAGGACAGATTCCACTCAGAGCATGCCTTGCCATAGTCGACCAAAGAAGTTGAGTGCACGTGCTCAGTGTCATATCCAAAGGTTATCTTTGGGAAATAGATGTATGAGTGCTGCCAGCATTGCTGCAGAGGTTGAAGGGGTGGGGGGTCAGCGTGTCAGTGCTCAGACCATACGCCACACACTGAATCAAATTGGTCTGCATGGCTGTCGTCCCAGAAGGAAGCCTCTTCTAAAGATGATGCACAAGAAAGCCGGCAAACAGTTTGCTGAAGACAAGCAGACTAAGGACATGAATATTAAGCTACTAGGTCGAATTACAGATACAGTACCAATGTACTTATCGTCCTCTCGGAGTACAAGCATCCCGTCCATATAAAAGCACTCAACGTGGTGGTTGGTATTCACCCTCAGATTCCAAAGGCAAAAAATATCCGGGCCCACCGTCTCAATCATGGGAATCTACTATCAGTACTAATCTCACACCAGCCCTACAGAGCATTATATCTAAAGGGGATTTTTTAGATCCAATATTAGCACTCCAGGAGGCCAAGAGACATGGCAATTTGACCGCCTTTGTCCATCAGCCATCCAATACACAGAATACCAAGACCAACCTGAACTCAACATCATAAATTTAACCACTGTGGCTCTTGACTCAGACGTCCAGAGGTCAGTACTGCGGCTTGGCCTGGGCTTCTGTCCTACGCAACCCATTAATATATTAGAGACAATTAAAGATCTTTATTTGTTTGCCCGCAATTTGACCTATAAATTCATTTTTGACACTGAAAGTAATCAGAAAAGACTAGAGAAGTACCTCACCAAACAAATCAAACATTTCAATATGGACGAATTCAGGGCAATGAGAAACCTCATGCTTTTATATAAGGAAAGTTCTGGTGATATGTTCCCCTCTGAGATGGAGCACACTAATTCTTCACCCCCTCGCACTTCGGTCACGCATACTGATTTTAAACCTAAATCTCGCCATTTCCCTGATCTTTTCACATGTCCCAATATATGGGCCTTTGTCCAGTCCATCATTTGAGACCTAAAATCTCAAAGATGTCCTACACCATAAAGTAATCTTACTCCTGAATTGTCCCGAGTCTTGAAATCCCTCCAGGCCCGAGATGACATAGTTATTAAACAATCCGATAAGGGTGGGAATATTGTAATTATGTCCCACCCTCAATATCGGAAGATGTGCCTTAACATTCTAAAAAATCGTGAGTGGTATCGTAAGATTCAAAAAGAGCATATTCCGATCTTTCACAATGAGTTACGGGTTCTTTGTACAAATGAATTTTTGGAGGGTCTTATTGATCAAAAAACGTAAGAACATCTAACTCCCTCCCCCCCGGGAGACCATTTTTCTCAGGGAATGAGTCCCTGACTGAAAAGGCTAGCAGGTATGTAGATTCACTTTTGATGCCCCATGTTACGTGTCTGCCATCGTACATACGTGATACTTCTGATCTCGTCAAACACCTAGAGGAGACCTGTGTCCTCCCGTATGCCTTGCTCGTTGCTGTGGATAAAGAAGTTCTGTATTGCGCATGAGTAATGCATCCGGGTGATCGGGTCCTTTCTGGCTGAGCAGGATCAGACTACCTGGCCTCACAATCAATTTGTTCTGGACCTTTTGAAATTTGTCCTTACCAGGAACTTTTTCACATTTCAGGATCAAATATTTTTGCAAAATCAGGGGGTCACGATGGGCACTTGCTGCGCGCCATCTTATGCCAACCTATATCTTGGAGGCTGGGAGAGATGGGTTTTCTCAGATGAATCATTCACCCAGTTTTTGAGTCATATACGGAATTGGTTTAATTTTATTGATGACCTGTTCATCATATGGACAGGGACCAGGAATGAGCTCTTGAAATTTTTGGAAATTCTCAACATCAATGAGTTCAACTTAAAATTCACATACACTTTCAGCCAACACCAGGTGTCCTTCCTAAACCTGACCATTTCCATTTCTGACAATGGAAACCTCATAACTGGTCTATATCGTAAACCAAGTGCTGGAAATACCATCCTCCATGCCTCCAGTGTCCACCCGCCCCCCTGATTAGCAGTATACCTTATGCCCAATACCTGCGCCTCCAGAGGAATTGCCCCATGGAGGAGGATTTTGTCCTTCAGTCAGGGCATTTACAAAACAGGCTCCTGGCCTGGGGATACTCCAGGTCTCTGTTGAGGAACTCATTTAATAAGGCAAAAACCAGATCTAGGGCAGAACTTCTCTTTAAAAATAATTCTAAATCCAATACCCCACCGGTGAAGTTTATCATTCGATTTTCTGCTCATGAAAAATCTTTGCGCTCACTGATTTCACGCCATTGGCATCTACTTACAGAGGACTATGTCCTATCCAAATATGTAAGCCCCAACCCTGCATTCGTTTTCAGGCGAGCGACCTCTTTACGTGAAACTCTGACATCCAGTCATTATCAGAGTAGTGATAATGAGACTATATCCCCTAAGGAGACTTATCGTTGTGGCGGTTGTGACCATTGTCCTTGGGTAACTGAGGGTAGAGGTACCCATCTTCCAAATTGACAATGGTACCAATAGCAACACTATGCCAACTGTCAAACCCATGGTGTAATTTATCTGATGACTTGTAAATGCCATGCCTTTTATTATTGGGAAAACAATCCACAAATTTGGTCAGAGGATCAGGGACCATGTTCATTATTCTATTAATGGCAACATTATTACTCCTGTCACCAGTCATATTGGTTTGCACCACTACTTTGATAACACATCAGTCTCATTTATTCCACTTGAGGTTGTCCAGCCCAACCCAAGAGGAGGGGATTGGGACAACTGCATCCTCAGGGCTGAAACCCTTTCGGCAACTATCCCCCCCGGGAATTAATGAAATTAAGAGCCTTTTTTATAGGACTATCTAGGCCCTTGGCTGCCCCATGTGGAATTTGGTTCTATGAGTTCCTTTTATGCAGGGTGGACTAAACAATGGGTTGAGAAGTATTTAAGACTATTGCAGTATTATATACAGTTGTGCTCATAAGTTTACATACCTTGGCAGAACTTATGATTGCTTGGCCATTTTTCAGAAAATATGAATGATAACACAAAAACAGTTCTTTCACTCATGGTTAGTGTTTGGCTGAAGCCATTTATTATCAATCAACTATGTTTACTCTTTTTAAATCATAATGACAACAGAAACTACCTAAATTACCCTGATCAAAAGTTTACATACCCTGGTGATTTTGGCCTGACATGCACACAAGTTGACACAAAGGGGTTTGAATGGCTATTAAAGGTAACCATCCTCGACTGTGATCTGTTTGCTTGTAATTAGTGTGTATAAAAGGTCAATGAATTTCTGGACTCCTGACAGACCCTTGCATCTTTCATTCAATGCTGCATTGAGGTTTCTGAATTCTGAGTCATGGGGAAAGCAAAAGGATTGTCAAAGGATCAGTGGGAAAAGGTTGTTAAACTGTATAAAACAGGAAAGAGATATAAAAAGATATCCAAGGAACTGAGAATGCCAATCAACAGTGTTCAAACTCTAATCAAGAAGTGGACAATGAGGGGTTCCGTTGAAACTAAATTTATTTGGTTCAGATGGTGACAAGCGTGTCTTGCCTACAGTCAAGCATGGTGGTGAGAGTGTCATGGTCTGGGGCTGCATGAGTGCTGCCGGCACTGGGGAGCTACAGTTCATTGAGGGAACCATGAATGCCAACATGTACTATGACATACTGAAGCATCCCCTCCCTTCAGAGAATGGGTCACAGTGCAGTATTCCAACATGATAACGACCCCAAACACACCTCCAAGACGACCACTGCCTTGCTAAAGAAGCTGAGTGTAAAGGTGATGGACTGGGCAAGCATGTTTCCAGACCCAAACCCTATTAAGCATCTGTGGGGCATCCTCAAATGGAAGGTGGAGAAGCGCAAGGTCTCTAACATCCACCAGCTCCATGATGCCGTCATGGTGGAGCGGAAGAGGACTCCAGTGGCAACCTGTGAAGCTCTGGTGAACTCCATGCCCAAGAGGGTTAAGGCAGTGCTGGGAAATAATGGTGGCCACTTTGGACATTATCACTTAGTGGTGTACTCACTTTTGTTGCCAGCGGTATAGACATTCATGGCTGTGTGTTGAGTTATTTTGAGGGGACAGCAAATTTACACTGTACACTCACTACTTTACATTGTAGCAAAGTGTCATTTCTTCAGTGTTGTCACATGAAAAGATATAATAAAATATTTACAAAAATGTGAGGGGTGTACTCACTTTTGTGAGATACTGTATATTCTTGTATTGTTTATTATATACTTTCTATGTCATTTCCCTTTTAGAAACATTCATTACTGAAATTGCCTTTCTGAAGAAGCGGTCTTCCGCGAAACATGTCAAAGTGTATGTTGGAAGAACTCAACACGAGACCCTGACTCCAGGGCCACTATCTTTTTGGTTCTCTAACGATCAGTTTCAGTCATCTCCATGGGACATTAATTATGTGCATATGCATATGTGATATGTACCTACCTTAGTGGTTGGTCTGTTTTTATAAAAAAATTTCAATAAAATATAATTTTTTATGATAATGTTGTAAGTCCTTACGTACCGTAAAAGTCTCAGCTGCCTCCTCGCTCTTTTTTTCTTTATTCATAGACTAAGGACATGAATTACTGGAACCATGTCCTGTGGTCTGATGAGATCAAGGTAAACTTAATTGGTTCAGATGGTGTCAAGCGTGTGTCATGGCAGCCAGCTGAGGAGTACAAAGACAAGTGTGTCTTGCCTACAGTCAAGCATGGTGGTGGGAGTGTCATGGTCTGGGGCTGCATGATTGCTGCCGGCACTGGGGAGATACAATTCATTGAGGGAACTATGAATGCCAACATGTACTGTGACATGCTGAAGCAGAGCATGAACTCCTCACTTCGGAGACTGGGCCACAGGGCAGTATTCCAACATGATAATGACCCCAAACACACCTTCAAGATAACCACTGCCTTGCTAAAGAAGCTGAGGGTAAAGGTGATGCTCTGGCCAAGACATTGTAGCAAAGTGTCATTTATTCAGTGTTGTCACATGAAAAGATATAATAAAATATTTACAAAAATGTGAGGGATGTGCTGACTTTTGTGAGATACTGTATATATTATCCTATCCTGTGTATATATGATCACACACCGCAACTTAAAACTGGCTGGAGAAAGATAAATCTTGAAGACAAACCTGCACT
>BLSH010274677.1:169913-197045 GCA_018402905.1 Glandirana rugosa
ACGTCCAAACAGAAGTTCTAAATAGAAAGAGGTCGGTCAAAATTCAACGCCACACACTAGTATATATGTGTCCTATCCTATTATATATGTCATAGAGTGTTTTCAGTCGTGTAGGGAGTGTAAAAACATTTATAAAATAATATAGAAAAGTACACTGTTGTGACTTATTTACTGTGAAACGATGTTACAGAACCGGTCTCGTAGTGGAAATGGGAGTCGAAGAAATCGTTCCGTCACCAATAGAACTTCCACACAAACCCCAGTAATAGTACAACCTTATGACGGGACACCGGGTCAGAGGCTTCACTCCTCAAGTACGAGACGAAGTCGTACAGTGTCATGCAACTTAAAACTGGCTGGAGAAAGATAAATCTTGAAGACAAACCTGCACTTTGTTTTAAGGCGGGTCAGGGGAGGGGCCATTGGTGGGGTTGAAGGAGGGACCAGGGGTGGGACCAGGGGTGAGGCTGAAGGGGGCCCCATTAGGTAGGCTGTATGGGGGGGCCCCATGATTTCTATCAGGGGCCCTGATGATATATACACTTATTGAATATTGTGAGATTTAGCTTCAAGTGGAGAGCTTTTCATGAACTCCTGTTCAGTCAGTAAAGTATGCTTAAGGCTGGGGTCAACAATGATCTACCTGACAATCATGAAGATGTGATAGATTGATTGTATCCCTACTGTGCCAACCCTCTATCTGAAGTGCTCAGGGCAGAATTGAGGCTAGCCAGGCCAGCCAAGACAGAACTAAAACCATTCAGCCAGCTATACAAGAACCCAGCCCAGTTAGGCCAAAACACAGCCCAGTCAGACAGGTCAAAACACAAACCAGTCAGTCAGAGTAGAACTCAAACCAGTCAGCCAAGCCAGAACTCAAACTAGCAAACCAGGACAGAACTCAAACCAGACAGTCAGGACAGAATTGAGGCAAGCTGGGCCAGGATTCAGCCCAGCAAATCCTAAAACTGACTGAGCAAGTCTACCTGCAGTACCAGTTGTTCTGAAAAAAAGATGGTCTCCTGCATGACACTTGGGGTGAATTGCTCTTCATGCATGAAAACATTGTGAATGAAAATGAATGCCAATTTCCTCACTTTTAAGGTAGGCTACATTTATATTTTTACAGTGCCATTTGTTTAGTTACAATATATTTTTCTAGGTTTTCTTTATGCTGCCTCACTTTTTATTGGGGTCCTACTAATTAAAGAGGAAGTAAATCCTGATGGGTTTTACTTCCTCTTTATTACCCTGCAAAGTAAAAGTATAATAGGCTAGTATGCATCGCATACTAGCCTATTATGTGCCACTTACTTGCAATCAACGACCTCACTGTCCCCGCAGTAGGAAGCATCCAGGCGCTGTGACTGGTCACACCTGCCAATTGTAGGACGATCACAGTGAAGAAATGACATGGCGGCCCGTTTCTTCACTGCGCATGTGCAAATGAAGTCGGCACATGTGAGTGCAGTGTATATATCCTAAACCGTGCAGGTTAAGGAGATGTGCCGGGTACCTACAGGTAAGCTTGATTATAGGCTTACCTGTAGTTTAAAGTGATTGTAAAGAGTTTACAACCACTTTAATCTGCTTAACCACTTTAGTACCATGCTATTAGCCAAAAGATGGCTACAGCACAGTACTATAGTTCAGGGAGGGCATCCATAGACGCCCTCTCAGAACCCCAAAGATGCACCCCACTGCCAGAGTAGTGATAAGCCAAACAGACAGTTTGGTTCATGACAAGTTTGGCAAACATAACTAAAGTTCGCATTGCCAAATCCAAACCCTATTAAAGTCAATGGGAGCTGAATGTTAAAGATCAGTTCTGACCTTTTTATAGGCTAATAGGCAAGGGATTGTCAAACAAATGGCATGGGGGACTGAGCACTGCCCTGGGGAACATGTAGCAAAACAACAAAAATAATTCAAATTCTGTTTGGTGGGGAACAGCAATTTTAGTAATACTTAAACACAAAATTCCAAAGGGGCAAGGTCTCCCAGGTGATGTCATTGATAAATTGATGTAATGGGGATCCCTATGGAAAGGTACCCCCTATGTTGAGGGCATGTGACATAGTATGGATCGTGGGGAATTGCCTACATGCCTTTCCCCTCACTTTCCTGGCCTGCAAAGTTTTATGCTCGGACAAGGGTCTGGTATGGAATTCGGCAGGAATCTCACACTTTTTACTTTTTTTTTTTTACATGGGGCCCTCCTTAAAATGGATAGCAGACTTTAAGGGCTTGGTATGAATTATTGGAGAAGATCCCACACCATTTTTTCTATTTCTATGCCTGGCTCCTTAGTTTACATGACTGGATAGTTCTGCCCATTAAAGGATAGGGGGACACCATTGGTTGTGTCCTTCACAACCATTGACAGTAGAATGAGGAAGCTGTCATATATAGTAGCACAAGAAAAACCCACTCCTGTAAGATTGGCTTAAAGTCTGGTATTCAGACAAAAAGCCTGGAGAAGCTGTGTTTAAACCGAACTAGGAGCTCATCACTATGACATGATGATCTTCAAAGCCAGTTGGGGGACTGTCTGCCATGAAGGACCTGTATGCCCTATATTTTTGCACAGTGTAATTCTGTGGAGAGCCAAACCATTGTCAAATGTTGTTCCACGTGTTTACTGCAAAGGGCTCCCAAAGGAGATCTTAATGGATCAAGGAAGATCTTTCATCAGTGGCGGCTGGTGCTCAATATTTTGCTCAAACGTGCCCCCCTCACTCGCACAAATGTCACCCCCCTGTGGGAGACGGATAGGAGGGTGGCTATTGGATGGTGGGTCGTGATTGGAGTATTGGAGGTGGTGCAGGCTCCTGGAAGCTGCCCCTGGCCCCCTCACTCGCACTAGCACCACCGCCCCGAATGGACAGGTCGGATGGGAAGTCAGCCAACCTTAGGAGGTGGTGCTGGATCCGGGGTAGGGCCCCTAGAAGCTGCCCCTCCACCTGCTGCAGCTTGCTGAGAGAAGAGCCGGGCCATTGCTTTTCCTCCTGGCCAAACAGGAAGTACGTCCTGAGACCCGATTGGCTGGGAGTCCTAAGACTCCCTAGCCAGTCGAGTCTCAGGACCCAATTCCTGATTGGCCGGGAGGAGAAGCAGGAAGACACTAGCGAATATTAATTGGCTAATGTCACACAACTGGGTGGGCTCAGGGCACAGTGCTCTGTGCCCCAAGTCCACCCTTTTTTTAAGCCAATTAGAGCTTTAGGCTCTAATCAGGTACTTTAAAAAAGAAAAAAATAATTGAAATCCATGCGTCCGGCGCCCTGCGTAGAGGGATGGATTAGGGGGGCAGCGCCCATGTGCCCCTAATGGAGTGGCTGCCACTACCCTTCATGTCAAAGGTTTTGAAAGAATGATGTAGTTTGTTAAATATTAAGCACTTTCACACTTTAGTGTACCACCCCCAGACAGACAGATTGGTGGACAGATTTAAGAAAACTTTGAAAAGTATGCTGAAGAAGGTTATATACAAAAGAGAAACTAGGCTATCTGTTGCTCTTTTAGTTGTTTGCAATCTGCAAAGTCCCACAGTCCTCAAAAAGTTCTCGCGCTTTATACGTTTTTTTATGGCTGGCACCCCATGGGTTGTTGAATATTGCTAATGAGCTTTGAATAATAAGGCCACACTGTACAAAAGCATGGTAGGACATATTACAGGACAAACTAATGCTGTGGACCCCATCATCGTGGAATATGTGTAAAAGGCCCAGGAGGCTCAAAGTGGAGGGAAAAACATATCAGCAAGAATGCAAACTTTTCACTTTGGGAATGAAGTGCTGTCATAGTTTCCATGGTGGAAATGATGTTTCTGGCCATGTGGCATGGGATATGAAGCAGGTAGGAGAAATGAATCACACGGTGTGCCAGCCAAACAATCAAAAAAAGAGCAAATGTGTCACGTAAACATGAATAATGCCTGAAACGATAGAAAGGCCCACTTGGCCATGACCGACAAGCCCATAGTGAAAAGAAAGAAGGATAAACAGTGTTAAAGTATCATCCTTGTTCTTTGCCCAAAACAGGAAATAAAGCAACATAATAAGGATGTGTTCCCAGCTTCTTGGCTGCACTGGGATACTTAAATGTAATGATATTGTCCAAGACCCTAAAGTTTGTATCCACCTTAAGCCCTATTGATTTAGACAAACAGTGGCAGGGGAGGTACAGAGAATGTTAGCCCTTAGGATTATAGAAAAGTCCAAAAGAAGTCAAAAAGTGAGTGGAATAGCCCTGTAGTTTTGGTTCCCAAGCTGGATGGTTCCTAGACTTTCGTTAACTGAATGAGGTGTCCACATTTGACACTTACCAATGCACCAGATTGAACTGATTGCAAGGTTTGGTCCAGCCAAGTACAAGACCACCCTTGCACTTGCTGGGGAATATTGGCAGGATTCTCGGTGCCTCTCTTTGCGCCCCTGTGAATGTAGCTTCAAAATTTGTGTTACAGTTTGGATGCAATGTCCTTTTGTGTTGTTCTGCAGAAAAAGAAAAGCATTGAAAAAACCCTAAAATGGCACCTCACACATACATAGGTTCCTTACAAATGTTCATTTGAAGCTAGTCCCTAAAAATATATATATACACGCTTTCCTATGAATGCACAAGAATTCAATTCTACTGTAAAATACAAAAATACAAAAATTTACAATAAACATGGGTGTCCTCTTCAACTTTCGATCTGCCATGTAAGATAATAATACAAGATTTAAAATTAATTTTATTGGATTCCTTCTGTGAACATTTTAGTCGAGTGAATAAATAGAAGAAAGGAAGTCTTGTGTATACAGAAACTCTCCTTGGGAGTTCTAGAAATGCAGTGTGAATGGCAAATGTATTGCAGATGTGACAGAGCCATGGTGACATGAGGTTTAGAGAGAAGACAGGCATCAGCTAAGCAGGGAGGACAAACGTGGCAGGTGATCAAGATGCACTGTTAGCAGTGGATTGTCAGTAAATACCTAAAAAAAAGATTCAGAACATTTTACAGAAATATACAAGAAGAAGGGATTAGACAGAGCTTATTTGGGGAAATGTGTTATTTTGCATATACAGTACCTTTATTTTGTAGATACGAATGTCAGGCAGGGCATTTACAATAACTGTACGTTACACAGGAATAGATGATATGACATAAAAAGTTTGATGGATTTCACAAATATCATCAGTTAATACAATTACCTCCTTTTTAGATGCAAAACACAAAACAACAAAAAGAGGACATTATATGGTCCTAGAAGATGGATATGTTTTGAGCACAAGGACTGTAAATACATGGTAAAGCTCACAACCTCAACAGATAGTGGATCTCAAAGACAGTGTTAGGCCTCGCACAGGCGGGCTTTCTGAAAAATGAGCTGTAAAGCCAGGGCTGGCCCAAGACATTGTGCTGCCTGGGTCCAAGGATCAAATGCTGCCCCCCCCCCCCTAAAAAAATCATGCCCACCAAAAGACCTCACATCCATTATTTTATATCATGAGAATTAACACTAAAATTACATTTATCAGGAAGTCAGATTTACATGCAAAAGCACCTTGTCTATATGCAACATTATATGACATACTATTATGTTCAATTCCAAGGGGTGGGCTAGGGCAGTATATAAAAAGGCTAGGGTAGTATAGGGGCAGGTTAGGGTAGTATATAGACAGGCTAGGGTAGTAAATACACAGGCTAAGGCAGCATATGGACAGACTAGGGTAGTATAGGGGCAGATTGGAGCAGCCCAGGTGGGAGTTGTTATCATGACACACAAAACTGCTGGAAAAAAATCTTTGTCATCAATTTGCTGGGTAAATAGAAGAGAAGGAGAGGCAGCTGTGGTTCAATTTGCTGCCCCTCTCAAAGTGCTGCCTGAGTCCAATGGACCCACTGGGACCCGTGGTAGGGCCAGCCTTGTGTAAAGCTATTACCAACACCAGGAAAAAAATCCACGTTAAAAATGCAATTTTATCAGCATTTTGCTTTGGCGTCAATGCACGTTTTTTAGCACTAGTTTTCAGCAGCGTTTTCTCTGCCTCTATTCAAAATCAATGGTTCCCTATGGGAGCCCAATGATTTGAATAGAAGTCGCACCAGAAGTCAGATCATGATGATGCGACTTACGGTGAGACTTGTATGCTGAGGATATTGAAGGGGAACACCCCCGCAACCCCCCCAAAATCCATGTCAGACCCTTATCCGAGTACGCACCCTGGCAGGCCAGAAAAGGGGTTGGGGATGAGCGAGCATCCCCCTCCTGCATCATACTAGGCCACATGCCCTCAACATGGAAGGGAGGGTGCTTTGGGGCAGGGGGGCCTATGGCTTTAATCACATGCTTCAAAAAGAAAAACCCTGATTGGAATCCATGCGTCCGGCACCCCACATGTAGATTGGGGGGCTGGATGCATGGATAGGGGCGGCGCCCGTGCGCCCAGCATTACGGGCCGCCACTGCTTCTGGCAAATATAAAGCACACAGGTCTGCTTTAGAGAATGGTATAATAACCTCTCAGCGCCTCTACTGTTTCTACAATTCATTTGTGCCTACAATAAATCTATTTTTGGCAGGTTCACCTGTTCATTTTTCAGGCGGACCCGATCGAAACCTCCATTCTCCTCTATGGAGAGGCAGATGTAAATGGGCATGTGTCCATTTACAGAGGAGAAGACAGCGGCAAAAGAGCGAAGACAGAAGACCCAGCAAACGAGCAGAAGATAGAAGACCCCGAAAAAGAGCAAAAAAAGAAAATACCGGAGAGGGAGAAGAGCCGGAAAGGGGAGAAGATGCCGGAGCTGATTTAATAAAATATTTTAAAAAGCTGTGTAGTGTGGTGTTTTTACACACTTTTTTTTACATGGAGACAAGACACCCACTGTTCTCAAACAGGTACATCTGGACTCTAGACATAAAAAAAACCCCCAAAAAAACATTTTATATTGCATTTGTGACACACATGACTTTTTAAAAACTATCCCGAACACTAAAGACTGCTACATAATACAGGCCACACGGGCGGTCCAATATACAACATGGGTGGTGGAGCAATTAGAAAATGATTTGACAGGGAAGGTAATGCCAGCAGAAGAAAAATATTTGTTGCCATGGGGAACATGTGGGCAGGTCAAACACAATGATTTATTGCAATGGTACATACCCACTAGCGGAATGAAGGTGAGTTGTTTATTGATTTTATGTTTGGTAGAGGATTTTAGTTTGTAAGGTACTATTTTACTTTTCACATTTTGAGCCCACCTGTAGGAGAATTTCTGTACTGCAGATATGGATGATGCTAAATAAGGATCTGGGTGAGAATGGACCAGTGTTTTTTGAAAATACTTTCCATTTTCCGATGAGTGTTATGATATTGTGTGATGAACCGGGTTGCCAGTTCCTGGTCACATCTATTGGATAAGGGCATATTTTCCATCTGGTAAAGAGAGGCAGCCTCATCCGTCAGATCAGAAGGATAACCCTTATCTAGAAACTTCCTCTTGAGGTCCTCACTTTGCACTATATAGTCCTCCAATCTGGTACAGTTTATTTGCTGAAACTGGTTTTTGGTGACATTACGAATCCACCTCGAGTGTTGGCAACTTGAGTAATGCAGGAACGAATTTCCCACTGTGGGTTTTGTGTAGTTTTTAGCGGCAATGATGGAATTGTAATGGAACAGTTCTAGATCCAAGAAGCACAGGGACTGGGGGTCAACTACTGAAGTAAAGGACAAACCAAAATTGTTTGAGTTACAGTAAGCCACAACCTCCAAAAATATGTCCCTAGGACCATCCCATATGATGATAATATCATCTATATACCTGCCGTAGACAACCAGGTGCACTGCAAAGGGGTTGTGTTATTCCAGATGCACCTGGTCTCCCACAGCCCCATGGTAATGTTAGCGTAACTGGGGGCGTAACTTTAGCTCAGTGGTTCTCAACTCCTGTCCTCGGGACCCACTAACAGGCCAGGTTTGCAGGATAACTGAAATGCATCACAGGTGATATAATTTGCTGCTCAGTGATTGCAGTGTTCTAGTCTGCATCTCCCCAAGGTAATACTTAAAATCTGGCCTGTTAGTGGGTCCTGAGAACAGGAGTTGAGAACCACTGCTTTAGCTATACTGACATTACTTATATTAATATTAATATATACTATTACAGATAATATGGTACCCATGTCAGGGCCCTTCCATCTACGGACAGTAGGATGGTAAGTAAATAGTTCTAATAATGCAAATAGTTCTAATAATGCATCAAGTTCCTCAGTATATGTGTGTGTGCGGGTGTGTGTATGTGTGCGGGCCAACACATGTACACACACACATATATATATATATATATATATATATATATATATATATATACAGTGGGTACGGAAAGTATTCAGACCCCCTTAAATTTTTCACTCTTTGTTATGTTGCAGCCATTTGCTAAAATCATTTAAATTCATTTTTTTCCCTCATTAATGTACACACAGCACCCCATATTGACAGAAAAACACAGAATTGTTGACATTTTTGCAGATTTATTAAAAAAGAAAAACTGAAATATCACATGGTCCTAAGTATTCAGACCCTTTGCTCAGTATTTAGTAGAAGCACCCTTTTGATCTAATACAGCCATTAGTCTTTTTGAGAAAGATGCAGCAAGTTTTTCACACCTGGATTTGGGGATCCTCTGCCATTCCTCCTTGCAGATCCTCTCCAGTCCTGTCAGGTTGGATGGTAAGCGTTGATGGACAGCCATTTTTTTTTTGAGCCATTCTTCCTCAACTTGTAACTTCTAACTCCTAACTTTCTGAGGTGAGAAAGAGGGATGCCTTATAGCACAAAGTATGCAGGCTGGGGAGGAAAGAGGAAAAGAGGGGCAGTTCCTCAAAACAGGCAGCATTTGGGAGTTGCATACTCTACCACTGATCCTCTTATCCCTCCTCCCTCATGTCCCCTTTTAAGAGGAGGAGAGGTTGAGTCTTGAGTTTCTGGGTTCCCAACCCACTTCCTTGTTTTCCTAGTGACACCATATCTTTCTCAGTGAAGCCTGTAGAGGCCAGTCAGTCTGGGGTTCTGTGTACATTATGTGTTTTCCCAGGGTGAAGGGGGAGGAGGTACACACTTCTGTCCTGAGAGCAAGAAATAAGCCAAATACTGAGACACCCACCACTTCCGTTACAACACAGCCTTTCTAATGAGGCAGCCATATTCTAGAAGACCAACATGTTAAGGTATTATTTATCTCTTCAACTTTTAGTATTGTATTTGAATTTCCACACCACTACTCATCACTCTTACCTCCCAAACGATTGAAACTTCTATGATAATACTTTGAATATACAATCTTTATATTAGCTTTAAACTAAAGCTATTACTATTCATTTACAATATATATATATATGATTTTTTTTGTTACTAAATAATACAGAGCGTACATACATATTTATAAACATTCAAAAATGATTAAAATAAAATTGAGGAAAGCTATTATACTTTATGTAAGAAACAAAACTAGTAATACATAGAACCAAGTTTGTCAAATGTTTACATTCATTAGCCCTCATCTATTACTCCGACTTTTGCAGATTGACCTATTTAAAATATATATATATATATATACTCTAAATTTACGCAGGTGACAATTATCATCTTCTTGCACAGTTGTAACAGATGCTAGGAATTATGTGCCCATGTACAAAGCAGAAACCCATGCTGAGAAACAACACCTATTTGATGGCTATGTTGCTACAGGGAGAGACAAACATCAGAGGAATAATAACTCTATTTTCATTTCAGATAAAACACACTGTGGGGTTTATCTGACTTTACATGTAGTTTATTAGCTATTTCCCAAGTCAGCATACTACCAAACGATTCATTTAAACTGTACCACACTGATAAAGGACAACCAAAGCTCCCAGTTTCATTGTTACAGATTCAAATCTGGGTGAGAAAGTGAAAAATAGGAAACTAAAAGCAAGTTTAACATATGAAGTCCCAGTTTTTAACAAAGGTATAATACACACATTCAGAATACATACACACATAAATATTTTTATTTATCCTGTTCATATTTTAATATCAATTGAAGCTGTAGGCGCACTTGAACGATATTGAATTACTAACATTGCCCTTTTTTTCTGTTAACACTGCAGTTAATTATTCTACAAAAACTAATACTAATGAAACTTAAAAAATTGCATCATTCATTGCACATCAAGAAAATAAATAAAAAAAAACAAAACTTGGATTATATGGAACCTAATCCCTTTCCATACTATTTGTGCTACGATGGTAAAGACAACACTTCCTACAGCTGTGTGGCTCTCCATCCACATGACTTGAGGATTTGTCTACCTTCGGTCCCCAAACTTATAATAAAGACACAAAACTGCATGATGTGGGTTTAAACGGCCACACCAGCCATTTTATAAACACATTAATAAATAACAGAAATGGAACAATTTCAACAATACCAATTAAACAGTGCAACCAAGAGAGGGTCTTTGGGTGTCCTTAAGGCACAATTTATGACTATAATTGACCATGTCCTCAGCCACGCCCCATCCGGCTCGAAGACGTTGCGACTTACACATTTTAGACTTTTCCCCAGGGGACCTAGCTGCTGGGAGAGCCACCAACAACCAACCAGGTGGGAGCGCCTAGATGGGCCCACAACTCTTTAACAATCTGGTTAATCACTGATCCCCCAAAGACCCCCTGACCCACAAGCTGCTGCGACAAAAGTGCCAAATGTTCAAGCATTAATTAGAAAAACGTGAAACACAAAAACTGCACCCCACCCAGAATACACCATGAACCCAGAATACAGCGCGGGAGGGAGGAAAAGTCTTCACGTCTGCTGAACTTTCCGGAATGACTACCCATCAACCCTTGCACTGGACCACCCTTGCGGCTCCATCCCAGCCATCTGACCCTCAGCCACCAATCAGATTAGTTACACCCCTACCACACTAACTACAGAGTTATTTAACCCTTCTCTGACCTGTTCCTCCCTTAGTCATGATGACCCTCCGTCTATTCTCTGTTCTCCGGGTCGCGTTGTATTAGAGACACCTTGATCCCTTTCTGCTTTCCTTTTACAATTATTAGTGTGCCCTGTAGTACAGCTGTTTGGTTACCCCACCTTCTTCCAGACTTCAAAACCACATAAACACCTTTCTGGCAGTCACTCTGTATTTCTAGTGACTTTTCATTACATTAGATCTGTTTGCATCCCTCATTGAACATGATTAACTGTTATTTACCCCGAGAGCAATGGACTAATGTTTTAATTCTTTTTTGTTTCCTTTAGATGCCAACTGTAAGCCTTTTTAACTACCTCATTGTTGCAAAAGAGACATGCCCTATTACACAGTCTGATGCATGTTACAAGAGGCTTTCCAGGCTGTGGAGATACTGTGACAGACTGCCTAGGCTACAGACTGCTATATACAGAAAGAAAGAGATTGAATATTATTATTATACAACATGCACACTAAAATATCAATAAGTGATGAGAGGGCTCTAATTATCATCAATACCACACAACAAATGTATAAATATTGCAAAAAGCATATTGCCAACAGCCAGTACATTTCAGGGATAGCTTATCTGAAATGGAGTATAATGTAACCATGATCAAAACATAATCAACATGATTAGCAAAAATATATATTTTTATGCAGCAAAAAGCATCAAGAAAACAACTGCATAAAAATTGTACTGCCAAAATGCATACTGTTCCATCAGCTTGTTGGTGCAACTGCTAGTCTTTGAAAAGATTAATTACTGCTTAAATGCATAGAGATGAAACAAAAATAAAATGTACTTATCAGCACAATTACACCCAACTGTTTTTTTTTTAATTCTTGGTTTCAAATAGTATGGGTGAAAGTGAGAACCTCTGATGGGTACATTTGACCTCTTTCTTTAATTTGCATCTGTCTGCTTCAAGATGCATTCCTAAAGACAAGTTACATTCCCACAGAGACCCTTTAATTTAGCACTAATCTGCTGGAAGGCCTGCCCTTATGTTTTTTGGGGGATTGAGCGAGTTGCAGCTGTAGAAAGAAGGGTTCGCAACCACAGACACAGTTACAACTGCAGATTTAGCACCTGCAGCAGCTATTGCAGACAGAGACACAGGCATATCTGCTCCCCCACAATCAGTTGCAACTACAGCAGCAACTAGAGTCACAGCTGCAGCCACTGTCACAGCCGCAGGAACATCCTTTATCATATACCCACTGCAGAATCAGATGCAAGTACAGCAGCAGCTACCAGAGCAGCCAGAGCAGCAGCTACAGCCACAGCTGCATTCAGAATCGCAATCACAAATCCAGACACCCATACAGCCACTGCCACAGACACAGTTGCAATCACAACCCCAAACGCAGGCACAGTTATTGACGCAATCACAGTTGCAGCCACAGTCATAATTGCAAGCAGGGCAGCAGAGACAGCAGGTACAGCTTCAACAGCATGCATGCATGCGCTCCCACTGTGGAGACTCTCATACATTTAGAAGGGTTAGGACTGCAAATAATACAGGATGCCATGAAGGGACCTTGCAGCTTACGCGTGCATTTGCAAATGTGTGCTAACTGAACCCCTGTTTTTAACGCATACTGTTGGACAGGTTAATTTGGTTGGTTGAAACTGGTTGGTGAGTTAAGCTGGGAATTTTCTCTGGTTTTGTCTTTCATGCTTTACCCTTCCATGTGCTCCTTTCTATGATGGCCAGATATAGGTGGGGGCAGGGGCCATCTCTTTTTGTTACTGGTGTAAATTTGGTCAGGGGACACACTGGGCATCTTTGCTGCCAAGTGTTAGGTGTCCAATGTGCCCCTGTGCCTTTAAGGAGGATTGGGCTACCTCTAGGCCAACGTGCCCCTTATATATCCATTAGAATGCATGTGCTTCCACTGTGGAGACTCTCATAAATTTAGAAGGGTTAGGACTGCAAGTAATACAGGATGCCACGAAGGGGCCTTGTAGCTTATGCATGCGTTTGCAAATGTGTTACATAGTTAGTCAGGTTGAAAAAAGACACAAGTCCATCTGGTTCAACCAAAAAAATAAATAAATATATAAATAAAACAGAAAAATTATATATAACCATACAATCCCTTATACACTCCTTCACCCACAGTTGATCCAGAGGAAGGCAAAAAAATCCCAGCAAAGCATTATCCAATTTGCTATAGCGGGGGAAAAAATTCCTTCCTGATCCCCCGAGAGGCAATCGGATTCACCCTGGATCAACTTACCTAAAAATGTTGTGTGCTAACTAAACTCCTGTTTTAAACACATACTGTTGGACAGGTTAATTTGGTTGGTTGGAGACTGGTTGGTGAATTGAGCTGGGAATTTTCTCCGGTTGTGTCTTTTATGCTTTGCCCTTCCATGTGCTCCTTGCTGTGAAGGGCAGTTATAGGTGGGGGCAGGGGCCATCTCTTTGTTACAGCTACAACAGCAGCTACAACCACAACTACAGCCTCACCTTTACCAGCAGTCACAGTTACTGCTGCCGCAGCCACCACTGCAGCTGCAGTTACAGTCACAGCTACAGACACATAGTCTGTTACAGACACAGCTACAACTACAGTGGCAATCACAACTACAACCATAGCTGCAAACACAGTCACAGCTGCAGGCTCAACTGCAACCACAGCTAAACAGCTGCAACCATTGGTACAACCACTGATACAGATACAACAGCCACATCTCCAGTTACAATTAAGCGCCTCAGCACTCCCATCTTTTGAACCAGATTGGGATATTAGAGAGCACATTAGATCTCTCCCCACCAATGCAGCCCTTGAAAATGTGTTGAGCAAAATGGAAAATGATTTTAAACAGGAACTAGACTGTCTTAAAGCTGATACTACACAACTGGGCTACAGAACTGAGGCCTTTAAAACCAAATGGGGGTTTTACACATGCATTGCAGCAGTTAAAGGATAAAATAGCTACTCAAGTCCAGCAGATAGAATCTTTATTTTATCAATTAGACAATCAAAAAAACAGGAACAAGCGTTCTAATATCAGAATCAGGGGTCTCCCTGAGACAATCAGGGCCCCGATTCTTAGTTAAATTCTGCAGAACATGGTTAACACAATCCTGGAATGAGAGGCCACTGCTCCAATTGAATTTGATTGTGTGCATCTATTATCTAGGTAGTCTACTTTTGGATACAGACGCTCCTAGGGATGTGACCTGTAAACTTCGTAAATACTCGTTTAAAGATGCCATATGAATAGGATGAGCTCCAAACAATATCTGGAATTTGAAGGAACTCAGTTATATTTTTTTCCAAATCTCTCAAAATGTGCCTTATCTAAACAGTGCTTTCTGTGACCCCTTTTAGAAGCCCTCAGGCAGGCGGGGATTACTTACCATTTGGGGTTTCCTCTTTGAGCTACATGCAAAGAAGGGGGGCATTAGTGCGGTTTACAGAGTGCGTAGTGACTTAAAAGGTTTCTTTGAAGTTTTATGCCTTCCAGAGGTGACAGAGCCTGAAGAGCCAAGGATGGACTTTGTCAAAATTCCGCTACCATTAATTCCATGAAGTAAGGCCCCCAGCAGCTCTCGCAGGTGGCAGAGAGCGATAACTAACCGAGGAGAGGCCGATTTAGCTTAAATGTATCACTGACTGATATGGGCCAAAATAAAGGGGAGCACCTATAACTTATGTTTTTTTTTTCTTTTTGTCTCGTATCTTGCTACCTTCTTGGACATTCAAAGTACAACTAAAGGCAGCATGCTCATTTAATAAACTCTTATATAAACACCTCAAAGTTACACACAATAATACATATAAGAAATGAGATTGTGATTTTCCTACCATATAGATGCAATTGGTGTTTCTAATCCCCCCAACCATTACTCCTCTGCTTGATAGTGCTAGTGATGGTGGGAGGAGTTCAGCAGAGCTAGCACGTCATTTCCTTTCACTGTGATAGCTTCTTCTACAGGGAACTACAGTTCTCATGACTTTGTATGCCTTGTATCATGCCCCGTCTATTTTACATAACACCTGCCCATCTGTCAATCAATAGCTGGGTGCGTGTTATGCAAAACAGAGTCAGCAGGAGTGGGCGGGGCATAGGCTGGGCATAGGGAGTGGGTGGGGCATTGCTGGCGTATCGTGAGGTTGAGGGGGCGGAGCCTTGACAGAACTACTTAAGATGCCAGGGCTTTTCATGGATGAAAGAGGAACTTCCCCAATGATGTCATAATGGCACATTGTGGTCTGTACAGAACGGCATAATACAAAAGGGGACAACTGAGGCATTTAAAAAGGAAATTAACATGAAAGCTTTCAAATGCAGGGGAAAAGGTAAATATGTGAATATCCTTACTGTTATTTGAAAAACAACCAGAGATATTTAACAGACATATTTATATCACATATTGATTTTTTTCATTTTGACCATAGTTCTTCTTTAAAGATAATGCTAGCTCAGTATAAGAAACTTTATTTACAGAGATGAGGAGCTCTCATCCAAGAGCTCCATAATTAGAGTGATGTTTTTTACAGGGGCTGTATCCTAGTCCTGGTTTTGCTTGCTGTTGCATTCTCGTGTGTTTTTGTTATTTATTCAGTTCTGTTTGAGTCTAGAGTCCATAACAGGGTCTATGTGGGTCTGGCTCAGCCTGGGAGGAGGGAGGGAAGAGACCCTCGATCATGGCATTACTTGCACTGTCTATAGGGATAGCTCCACTGTTTGGAGCCTGGTCCATTTTGGACACTCTCAGATGGCCTGAGGTGTGTGAGCAGGTCTCACCCTTTCGGGCCACACGCGGTACCTTAGGTTTTGCTCTGGTGGGTTTAGAGAGGGGTTTTGGTATTGTATGATTGCAGTGTAAATGGTTTTTTTTCTTCTTTTTTTTTCTCTCCTTCTATGGGTGTTAGGGGATTTGGTCCTGTCTTGTGCATATTATATGGATTATTTCCAATACTTTTTCACTTCCCCCCCCTTTGCTTTATGATGACATTTATTAAAGGGTAACTCCACTTTTGTGGGGGAAAAAATAGCAAATAAAGAAAAAATAAAATAGGGTGTACAATTGCTATACGAGTCATATTGTAATTGAATGTTATTAAAAATTACCTTTCCTTTTCAATCTGCATCATTCTGCATCATTTCCCGCTTGTGTGATTGGATCACCAATTTTCCCAGAAGTCTGCCTAAGATACAAGTCAGGTTTCAGGCATCCCCTGCAACAAAAATGTAATTTATGGTGAGATACTTTCAATAGAACACATCTAAAGGGATGCAGGCCCAGCAGCTTTACTCATTAGTGCTCTGCAGCTGCCACAGCTGACTGATAATTATGAAACCCCTCCCATTAGACCCACTCAGCACAGAGGAACAAACAGGGATTTCTTCAGAATAACAAAAGTAGGAACCTGCAACAAAGATTATTATAAGCCTTGCAATGTACATAGATGAACCAGGGGGATTTGTTTTTTTCTCAACAAAAGTGGAGTTACACTTTAAAGTTATCTCTTACAATGTCCATGGGATGTGCTCTCTGATTAAACAAAATACAATTAGGTTAGAAATAAAGCGCTTGAATCCCCAGATTGTAATGATGCTAGAGACACATTTTACACCCTCTTCAACCCCTAAACTGCCTTCACATATCTTTAGTCAGTGGCATTCAACTACATCACCGGCTCCAAAGGCCAGAGGGGCTGCTATACCCATTCATAAGAACTCCTGTTTCTTGGGTAATTATTCCTGTATAGACCCTGAGGGCCGCTTTGTATTTGTGAAGGGTCAGATTCAGGGCCAAATGTACACCTTTGCTACAATATATGCTCCCAATCTCCAACAAATAACATACATAGATGGGGTCCTTTCTAAACTGGCATTTTTTACTGAGGGTAATCTTAGTTTTCTGGGAGACTTTAATCTGAGTCCCAACCCGAAGCTGGATATATCAACTGGAAGGGCAGTACTATCTCAGGCGGCCTTAAAACATTTTCACAAGGTTATGCTGTCATTAAGCAAATTGGCATTTGCTTAATGCATCTCTAAAGGATTATAGCTATTATTCTAAGGTCCACAAGATGTACTCTAGAATTTGCTTTTGTTGGATGAGTTTTACTTAGATCTTTTAGAAGGAGCAGCTATTCAATAGATTGCGCTGTTGGATCATACTCCAGTTTCAATTACGATTAGACCTCCGGACAGGACGGAGAGGGAGTGGACCTGGCGCGTGAACGACAACATTCTGGATGACCCCATGGCCTTGGCAGCAGCCACTAAAGCTATTGCAACGTATTTTGAGATTCAGATGAAGTCTCCAAAAAGATAATATGGGAAGGGCATAAGGCAGTCATTAGAGGGGTTCTAATTTCCCAAGGTTCCAGGCTTAAAAAGCAAAAATCTGAGGATATACAGCGATTGAGCTCAGAGATACAGCAACTGGTAAACTTACATAAACTTCTTAGAACATTCTCAGTCCTCTGAAATCGAGAGCCCTCTTAATGAGACAAGTTACAGATTGTCCTTTCTCCTAGATCAACAGGTTAAGAAAAGAGTAAGATTCGGGGCTCATAGGTTTTACAAACATGGCAATAAACCCATGAAGATGTTGGCTAATGCTTTGAGAAAGAGAAAGGAGAAGTGCCATGTTCATAAACCAGTGTCTCGGGATGGACAACCTGTTTTTCAATCATCTAAGATAGTTAGGTTTTTTCTGGAATTCTATTGTAATCTGTACTGTTTATATCCAGATAGACCACTATGTGCCTCTATGAAACACAGAGCTAGTATTAAGAGCTACTTAGCTACACAACGCCCATGGATCTCCCTATCTCCCTTCACACTAGCTAAGTCACACATCACCTATCTTGGTATAAAAATTGGCAATCTGCCCTCATCCCTATACACATTGAACTTTCCGCCCTTGCTACGCAAAATTGCTGTGGAATTAGAGAACTGGATGGACCTGCCTCTTTCGCTACTGGGGAGATGCCATTTATTTAAAATGGTCAGTTTTGCGCGCCTACTATACCCATTACAGACCATTCCTTTGCTACTTAAGCATAAGGATATTCAATCCTTGAACAAAAGCATAACAAATTTTATATGGCATCGCAGAAGACCACGCATAGCACTGGCTAAACTATATCTCCCCAGGCGGCGCCTGCTTACCCAATATTAGGTTATACAATCTAGCGTGCTTACTTCGAATTGGTTTGGACTGGTCCAGAAATGAAACTAGGTACGCTAACCCCCAGTTTGAGTCTGCCATAGCACTACCTTACTCGCTCAACGCCCTTCTCTATACGCCTCGGAAACTACTTACTCCTAACCTGCAAAACAATCTCCTGATACGAGATACGATTATAGCCTGGAGAGAGGTCCGAAAAATCCTCAAAGTCCCCATATATATTTCCAAATACCTCCCCATCAAGGGTAACCCAAATTTCCCACCTGGACTGATCCATCAAGCCTTTACATCCTGGGACGGAAATGGCTTAACAACTTTCTACAATATCTGTGATCCGTCCACCGGAGATATTCTCCCCTTTGACACCATAGCCTTGAAATACCAATTACCCAAATCTCATCTCTTCAACTATTGGCAATGCGCTCACTTCATCCGCTCCTCCAGCACCGACAAAATGAAGAGATTCAACTCCTCCTTTATTGACACCCTCATGGAATCAGGATCTTACAACATATCACAGATCTACGCTCCTCTGCTAGCCAAAACGTCAATACCGCTTAACACTACCTCCGTCAAGCACTGGGGAAAAGACTTTGCCGACCCAGATCTGACAGATAAACTTCTCCAAGGTTTCAACACCACAATCAACCTCTCCCCTTGCACAATTTGGAGAGAAACCCAAATGAAGATCCTACATCGGGCCCACAAGCCCTTCCGGACAGACCCTCAAGACCCCTCATCCATGTCATGCCCACTCTGCAACTTCCAGAGACCCTCACTTACACATAGATTCTGGTCTTGCCCAGCCATCACCAAGTACTGGGGGGAGATCTCAAACCTCGTCCTGCAAGTAACCAAACTTCAAATACCCAGGGATCCCCTCCTCATGGTCTTTGGTTACTGGGACAATCATAACTGGAAACCCCCGCTTCAGCAGGCCCACCATCATAAAGACTGGATACTAACCTGTCTCTTCACGGCCAGAAAAGCGATCCTGAGGAACTGGATCTCCTCCTCTACCCCTTCAATGTTCCAGATCACCCAGGAGCTCTCTACGCAGCTTCGGAGAGAAAAACTCTTAACAGATTTCAACCACCCCCCAGGGGTATCCCGATTCGAGAGACGATGGAACACTTTCTCAAACTTTCTTCACCCTCAGAATACCACAGACTCTCCAAAATATCAATTCTCGTACACGGGAGACACCCTGGCTAAGGACTCAGCCCAACCTGTGTACCAACCCCAGTGAAACGGTGCAGCCCCCCTCCCCTCACCCCCCCTTCCTTCTCCCCACCCCCCCCCCCTTATTGCAGGGGTCCATCCAGACATTAGACAATGTTTTCCTCTTTTCTCTGTCTTTATGGATCTCTCCGTCAAAACTCATTATACACAATTTATGTCTTTCTCATATGTAGTAAATGTTTTACTTAACCGTTATTTGTTATATGATGACAAATTCATGTACACTCTTACTTATATCCAATAAAATCTAATTAAAAAAAAAAAAAAAAGAGCTACTTAGCAGAGATAAAATACTCAACATTATTTTCTGAGCTAATAGCTTCATTGGAGATACCTATTACTCATGAAGAATTAGAGAATATTATTAGAAGCCTCCCTAAAGGGAAAACCCCTGGACCAGATAGATTTAATACCACATATTACAGGAAATGTGTGCCACTTTTACTTCCACACATGCGTGATTACTTTAACTCATTGATCAAACATAATGACATCTTACCAGAGGCCCTTATGGCTTATATAACGGTAATCCCTAAAGGTGGTAAAGACCCAACATTATGCATGGGTGTTGGCTTCTAGGATATTGGCTTCTAGGTTGCAGTCTCATATATCATTCCTGATTGACCCAAACCAGACCAGGTTTATCAGGGGTAGGGAAGCCAGGGACAACTCAATAAGTTCATCTGGCTCACTGGGTCTCTGTACAAAAATCATGTATACCAAGTCTACTCCTGTCCACAGATGCCAAAAAAGCATTTGACAGGGTAGACTGGTTATTTATAAAGGAGGCCCTGGTTGCCGTAGGCCTTGGGCCAAAAATATTGGGTTGGATCATGGCCCTGTAGGAAAAACCCTTGGCCACAGTCAAGGTTAATGGTGTCCTCTCCCCTTCCTTTGGAATAAAGAACGGGACTTGGCAGGGGTGCCCACTGTCACCCTTGCTGTTCACCTTGGTTATAAAGGCACTGTTTTGCAAAGCAAGAGAGAATTCCAATATCCATGCGTTCAACGTGGGTTCTGTAGAGGATACATTTTCCACACGGACGATATTTTATTTTATGTCTCGGTTTCCATTAATAATGTTACCTACTGTAGTAAAAATTTGCTGCCAGCCCCTCTCTTTTAAGCTTCTATACTGCACGGTATAAGTGTTTATTAGAAACAACGCCTCTAAATACCTTTTTCTGATGTTTCTTCAGGCCAGATTGTGACTCCCAGCTGCTCTGATACTCAGATCCAGAGCTATAGCAGGAGGAGCTGAGTAGGCAGCTCGGTGGTCACTTGACTCCCAGCTGACATCAGAGGGAGAGCTCGACTCCTCCTGCTGTAGCCCTGGATCGGAGTATCAGAGCGGCCGGGAGTCACGTGACCATCCTGAAGATACATCAGAAAAAGTTATTTAGGGGCTTCAATTTTAACCACTTCAGCCCCGGAAGGATTTCCCAGGTTAGGACCAGAGTATTTTTTGCGCTTCGGCACTGCGTCGCTTTAACTGACAATTGCGCAGTCGTGCGACGTTGTACCCAAACAAAATTTGCGTCCTTTTTTCCCACAAATAGAGCTTTCTTTTGGTGGTATTTGATCACCTCTGCGTCACTTCTGATCACCGCTATAAAAAACAAGAGCGACAATTTTGCAAAAAAACACAGTTTTTCTTACTTTTTACTAAAATACAAATCCAAAAAAAAAATCTGCGTTTATTGATTGGTTTGCACAAAAGTTGCCGCATTTAAGGATGATGAGAATTAATTTCTGGGGTTTTTATTTTTATTTTATTTTTTACTAGTAATGGCGGCGTTCTGCGAGTTTTAGCGGTACTGCGATATTGGGGCTGACATGTCGGACATTTTAGACCCTTTTTTGGGACAGGTGACATATATACAGCGATCGGAAATGTAAATATCCACTGATTACTGTGTAAATGTCATTGGGAGGGAAGGGGTTAACCTGCAGGGGGAGATCTAGGGGTTTACTGTGTTCCCTATGCGTGTTTTAACTGTGAGGGGGCTGGGCTACCATGGGCATAAGAGATCTAACTGATCCCAGTGACAGGGATCAGTAGATCTCCTATGCCCATACTGACAGAATGGGGAACCACCGTGTTTACATCGGTGGTTCCCTGTTCTTTTGCTGTTGCCACTCATCGGGTCCACCCGAGCCGCAGGCACACTTTTACCATTTATTTACGGCGATTCGTGGGACACGTCCACACTTCTGTAGTAACTATACTGCACATGGTGTGGAAGTGGCTAACAAACACTTATACAGTGCAGGATGGAACCTAAAAATGGGGGGGGGGTGTGGCAGAAAATCATAATGTAGGGTTATTACACACCCTTTAACATAAATAAAGATTTATATATATATATATATACCTGTATATATATATATATATATATATATATAGTATCTCACAAAAGTGAGTACACCCCTCAAATTTTTGTTAATATTTTATTATATCTTTTCATATGACAACACTGAAGAAATGACACTTTGCTACAATGTCTTGTCCAGAGCATCACCTTTACCCTCAGCTTCTTTAGCAAGGCAGTGGTCATCTTGGAGGTGTGTTTGGGGTCATTATCATGTTGGAATACTGCCCTGCGGCCCAGTCTCCGAAGTGAGGGGTTCATGCTTTGCTTCAGCATGTCACAGTACATGTTGGTATTCATGGTCCCCTCATTGAACTGTAGCTCCCCAGTGCTGGCAGCAATCATGCGGCCCCAGACCATGACACTCCCACCACCATGCTTGACTGTAGGCAAGACACACTTGTCTTTGTACTCCTCAGCTGGCTGCCATGACACAGTATCACAAAAGTGAGTACACCCCTCACATTTTTGTAAATATTTTATTATATCTTTTCATGTGACAACACTGAAGAAATGACACTTTGCTACAATGTAAAGTAGTGAGTATACAGCTTGTATAACAGTGTAAATTTGCTCTCCCCTCAAAATAACTGAACACACAGCCATTAATGTCTAAACCGCTGGCAAAAAAAGTGCAGAGGTTGAAGGGGTGGGGGGTCAGCCTATCAGTGCTCAGACCATACGCCGCACACTGCATCAAATTGGTCTGCATGGCTGTCGTCCCAGAAGGAAGCCTCTTCTAAAGATGATGCACAAGAAAGCCTGCAAACAGTTTTCTGAAGATAAGCAGACTAAGTACATGGATTACTGGAACCATGTCCTGTGGCCTGATGAGACCAAGATAAACTTATTTGGTTCAGATGGTGTCAAGCCTGTGTGGTGGCAACCAGGTGAGGAGTACAAAGACAAGTGTGTCTTTCCTACAGTCAAGCATGGTGGTGGGAGTGTCATGTTCTGGCACTGCATGAGTGCTGCCGGCACTGGGGAGCTACAGTTTATTGAGGGAACCATGAATGCCAACATGTACTGTGACATATTGAAGCAGAGCATGATCTCCCTTTGGAGACTGGGCCGCAGGGCAGTATTCCAACATGATGACGACCCCAAACACACCTCCAAGATGACCACTGTCTTGCTAAATAAGCTGAGAGTAAAGGTGATGGACTGGCCAAGCATGTCTCCAAACCTAAACCCTATCGAGCATCTGTGGGGCATCCTCAAATGGAATGTGGAGGAGCGCAAGGTCTCTAACATCCACCAGCTCAATGATGTTGTCATGGAGGAGTGGAAGAGGACTCCAGTGGTAACCTCTGAAACTCTGAGTGAACTCCATGCCCAAGAGGGTTAAGGCAATGCTGGAAAATAATGGTGGCCACACAAAATATTGACACTTTGGGGGCCAATTTGGACATTTTCACTTAGGGGTGTACTCACTTTTCTTGCCAGTGGTTTAGACATTAATGGCTGTGTGTTGAGGTATTTTGAGGGGACAGCAAATGTACACTGTTATACAAGCTACACACCCACTAGTTTACATTGTAGCAAAGTGGCATTTCTTCAGTGTTGTCACATGAAAAGATATAATAAAATATTTACAAAAATGTGAGGGGTGTACTCACTTTTGTGAGATACTGTAGTACCTTAAATAGAATGCAATATTGTTTCAATTGCACTGCATTTTCCTTATTGCTGTAAGCCCTATTACTGCCTGCAGTTACTTACAGGTTTCTAGTGAGTGTCTAACATTCTATGTTAAGTACACTAATACTGCAGCAAGCTAAGTTTCAAAAGAAAGAAGTTGAGGGAAATCATGAAAGACTCCATCTAAAATTGACCCTATTGTAATGTATGACAAACTTGGGGAATGGGGGGATACTTAATAAGGATTTAGGCTCTTTATGGATTTATTTGGAGCTTTTAGGTTTGCTTTAATGTTTTTTAAATCAGTCTTTTATAACACTTTTCAAACAAGGTCTGGATGTCCTGCTTTTTAAATTGTCACTTTTATCTCATCTATTCCTACAGGATCATAATTATATTTACTAATGTTCTCAGCAAGATGTCTTGGTGCAAAATAACAAAAGAACACTGATAATGCAGAGGCAAGACAGTGAGAAAAGACATGAAATTGTTTTTGCATTATAGACTACAATGTTTAGAAAGAAATCTTTTGGTGGAAAAAATGGAGACAGCTCATACTTTTGCTGATAATGAGCATCAATCTCTTAGTAATAACCTATTAGGTATATCATTAGCTTAATTTAGCTGCATGCTCAAAGTGCACTTTTAATAGTGCCGTAATAGCTGTGTTAATTAAGGTCATCTTTAAAAAAAACATACTAAACAGAGATAATTCAATTACATTTTTTTCTCACCATTGCTCATATAATTTCCATATCGCTAATCTGTCTCAATTTTTAGCAACAAGTTGTACCCATACAAATAGTACAAAGAGCATTCATTTGCATAGGATTTTTAAATTTCAAAGGAAAAATAGTTTGGGTATATATTATATGTGCGCGTGTCTTTTAGGAACTTCTCATACTGTGAGATCTATGCAGGGTTCTGGTGATCAGCACAAGATCCCCTTCCTCTACCTAGCAGTGTCATGGTGATCCTCAGCTGCCAGGCAACCATGCTGTCATTAAAGCAACAGTCAGGCTATTGGAATATTTTTGCAATATGCATCTGGAGTTTGGAACACTTCTTTTATGTACTCCTCACCTGGTTGTCACCCCACACACTTGATGCCATCTGAACCAAATATGTTTATCTTGGTCTCATCAGACCACAGGACATGGTTCCAGTAATCCATGTCCTTAGTCCGCTTGTCTTCAGCAAACTGTTTGCGGGCTTTCTTGTGCATCTTTCTTTAGAAGAGGCTTCCTTCTGGGACGATGCATACCAATTTAATGCAGTGCGTGGCGTATGGTCTGTATAGGGATAAAAGTGATCCTTACTGACTCATCCATCTCATATACTCTAACAAAAATAATATTGATCACTAAATAATAAATATAAGAGGGTAAGAGTGTTTTAGTAAAAAGAAGCTGGTGCATTAGTGGAAACAATAATATATACACATACATTACATGCATGTATGAGTGAGATACAAGGCTTATATAATTATAACTTCTAATTTATAATAGTTCATATAAGCTGTTAAGATGGCGTTTGAATATTTCTTAATGTTTATAACATGTCATCTGTATTACACACAGAACATTTGATAAGACAACAATATACAGATTGTTGGGTAATAACATGTGTTGATTGTAATAAGAAACCCTATAAAAGGGTGGATCTTTAATCTGCTTAATCAGAGCATACTCTGACGGCCATTGTATGTGTGTGCTCTCCGTAATTATGTACAACAATAATTACGTAATAAAGAAATATAATTTGGAACCTCTTGTCTGAAGGTTGGTTTTACAGGTTTCCTGTAAAATAGGGAACTGGAGATAAAAATCTCTATACATTATTTGGTGCCGTTTGACTCTTGCGCTAGCTTGTGTTACTGTAGTCATCACAGCCTCATAGCGGCAGACAAGACGGGGCCCAAGTGGGTGCTTTTTACTCACATAATATATGCTTGTCTGTTGTTGTCAGAGCTGGGGAGCTTATAGTGATATGTTATGCTATAAACGTGTATTTAAAAGGACCCAAACGAGAGAGTGTTGTAATAAGATATACTGTAATTGTCTTATCTGTTTTGTCCTGTTGTCTTAACTGTCTGTCTTGGTTGTACATGCTTCTCTCTAACCTGTGGTTTGAATCAGTTCCAGAGTCACAGCTGTTAAAGCTTTAGGCTACAAGGTCTTCGGACCTCAAGAAGAATTAAGGAATGACCTTATTTCAAGTGTCATCTCCAACAGAGGGGTTATGATTGTGTGAATAATTGTGGGTAGGAAGGGTCGTGATAAGTGTCCCACTTACTGTGCAAGTGACGAGTATGAGAGAACTGTCAGTGAAAACTTAGGCACGCATACTAAATATTATTCGTAATTACCCTGTCCTGTCCTATTCTGTCTTCTGCTCTGTTCTCTCATAATTTCACTTTCCTTTCACACTGAACAGGCTATTTGCTTTAGCCCACATTCTCCACCAGGCACTCAGTGTGAGGCTGCATCACCTTTGGTAAATTTTTCAATAGGAAAAGAAGGTGTATGCTATGCGGTCCCTCCTAGCAGATAAGATTGCGCACTGTCTTGCTCCGGTTGTAGCAAACCAGCTCAGTTGGCCCTGCCACCATTTCACTGAAAGTGGTTAGACGTCGCTGGGTACGGGGACTGGTGGATATACAATAAAGCCTGTCAGTATAAAAAGCAGCAGACTCAACGGCCCGCTCTAGGCATTGTGCCAATACAGAGAATTGAGGCGTGAGCAACCTGCTGCAACTATCCGTATCTATATACTTTTGTGATCTGAATTTCCTACTTTCAATTTCAACTGTATTAACTGTGTCTTAACTGCATCGGTCATTATCTCATCTAGACGGGTCTGGTTAATCACCGAGACAGAGGCTAGTGTATCTAGCCGTGCTGATGATGAGAATATTGACAGCTTGCCAGAATAGCGAGTCTATGTACTAAACCATAGTGATAATAACACTGTTTGATGGGCTGAATGTAAAATTACAAATGTGATAAGTGCATAACTTTAATTTTACTCAACAGGAAAGGTAAGTTCAGTAAATACTAGCAAACATTACCATGTAAATGAACAGCACACATGATAAATGTCATACACTCTTGTTAATCTTTGAAATAATAGTGGTGGTATTAGGAACTATTGCTTGGATTCTGTTGACAATATAGAAACATAGAAAAGTGACGGCAGAAAAAGACTGAGTACCCCATCGAGTCTGCCCCTTTTTACTTATTTATTTATTTTAAATTTTTTTTTTTTTTTACATTAACCTTGTTGTCTGACTATAGATTTATGTTTATCCCAAGCATGTTTGAAGCCATTTACTGTTGACTGTCTCACAACCTCTGTTGGTAGTTTATTCCAATCATCAATCACCCTTTCAGTAAAATAATACTTTCTAAGATTAGTTTTGAACTTCCCCCCAGTTAGTTTGAGGTCATGTCCCCGTGTTCTTGATTTTGGTTTCATATTGAAAAGACTGCCCTCCTGAACCTTATTCACCCCCTTGATGTATTTAAAGGTTTCAATCATGTCTCCCCTCTCCCTTCTTTCCTCCAGACTGTACATATTAAATTCCTGAAGTCGCTCTTGATATGTTTTATCCCCCAGACCTTTCACCATTTTTGTTACCCGTCTCTGAACTCGTTCTATCTTATCAATATCTTTTTGTAAGTGTGGTCTC
>BLSH010274677.1:231539-244567 GCA_018402905.1 Glandirana rugosa
TTTGTAGACGTTTGACACACATTTCTCGCCTTGGTATACGGACAAGAAGAGTCTGGGTAAAACTACTACTAGAGGTAAAAACGAAAAAAATACAAAAATAAGCAAAAGGAAGGAAAATGGGGGTAAGGGTGGGACAAGTGACCTACAAAGAAATGGGGACAGGGAAATAACTTTAAATATTTTTTAAAAAATAAAAACATAAAAAAAGCAAAAATGGAGATCATCATCAAAATGGGTCTGAGAAGAACAGGCATATGGTTCCGCTCTTTACACACAGTTTGCAGATGTTTGAAGAACAGTGATATCATATCAGTGATATAATATCACTGTTCTTCAAACATCTGCAAACTATGTGTGAAGAGCGAGTCAGACGTGCACAGGAGTTAACTGGGAATGATAAAGGACTCTATGTGAGATTAATGGGTTACATATTACATTGTGGGTTGGAACTTACATAGGGCCCATGCTTATTTAGAGCAGATGAAATGCACCTGAGTGACACAAGTGGTGACATTTTCTAGACAAGATTACAAGAATGGTTACTGAATGCAACTCAAGGGTGACATGTGGGCCAAAGGCAAATTATGATAAAAACCTATTTTTCATTAGCTAGAGTATGAAAGCACTACGATTGTGGAAGTATGAAAGCAATAATAAAGATGAATGCTTGCTGGTGTGAATGTATAGGGCCAATGTCCCTCTGTTGTGTCCCTGCCCCAGTTGGAGGCATTCCTCCAACATTTAGGTGGGCTTAGCCTACCTATATGTCCTGGTAAAGAACAGGGATGGGATGCTGTCCACCTATAGGCAAGTTAAAAAGGAAGTCTTTTGTAACATCTGCTGAAGGGGAGCTGAGCGGCAAAAGGATGCGGAAGCACAGGTGAGTGGAGGTGAAAATCGTATCACAGGACCCATCACCTCTGAGAGTCATGCTGCTAAGTTCCTTGATCTATGGATGAAGAATAAAGGAAGATGGGTCCAGTGGTTGGCAGTTGGTCAGGGAGAGGTTAAAAGATGTAGAGAGTCCAGTACTCTCTACAGCCTGTCTCATGGCTATGTGAATCTACTGGACTACATGTTCTTGTTTTGTGTTTTAATCATTGAAAGAAATATGATCAATATGGAGGAGGAATGATTTTCCAATGCACACTTATGTGTAAGAAATGAGATGTATGATTAGTAGTGATCAAAAGGAGGGAATAATGTATAGGGATAAAAGTGATCCATATTGACTCATCCAGCTCATATACAAAAATAATATTGATCACTAAATAATAAATATAAGAGGGTAAGAGTGTTTTAAAATAAAGAAGCTAGTGCATTAGTGGAAACAAACAATATATACACATACATTACATGCATATATGAGTGAGATACAAGGCTTATATAATTATAACTTCTAATTTATAATAGTTCATATAAGATGTTAAGATGGCGTTTGAATATCTCTTAATGTTTAGAACAGGTCATCTGTATTACACATAGAACATTTGATAAGACAGCAACAGACAGACTGTTGGGTAATAACATCTGTTGATTGTGATAAGAACCCCTATAAAAGGGTGGTCTGTAATCTGCTTAATCAGAGCATACTCTGACGGCCATTGTATGTGTGTGCTCTCCGTAATTATGTACAACAATAATTACGTAATAAAGAAATATAATTTGGAACCTCTTGTCTGAAGGTTGGTTTTACAGGTTTCCTGTAAAATAGGGAACTGGAGATAAAAATCTCTATACAGGTCTGAGCACTGACAGGCTGACCCCCCCACCCCTTCAACCTCTGCAGCAATGCTGCCAGCACTCATACGTCTATTTCCCAAAGACAACCTCTCTATATGACGCTGAGCACGTGCACTCAACTGCTTTGGTCGACCATGGCGAGACCTGTTCTGAGTGGAACCTGTCCTGTTAAACCACTGTATGGTCTCAGCCACCGTGCTGCAGCTTAGTTTCAGGGTGTTGGCAATCTTCTTATAGCCTAGGCCTACTTTATGTAGGGCAGCAATTCTTTTGTTCAGATCCTCAGAGAGTTCTTTGCCATGAGGTGCCATGTTGAGCTTCCAGTGACCAGTATGAGAGAGTGAGAGCGATAACATCAAATGTAACACACCTGCTCCCCATTCACACCTGAGACCTTGTAACACTAATGAGTCACATGACCACGGGAAGGGAAAATAGCTAATTGGGCCCAATTTTGACATTTTCACTTAGGGGTGTACTCACTTTTGTTGCCAGCGTTTTAGACATTAACCTCCTCCTATCCGCGCCATAGCCGAATGACGGCTACAGCGAGGCTCTAAAATGGTGGGAGGGCGTCTATAGAAGTCCTCCCATTTGGCTCGCGCTGGGCGCACTCTCGCGGGACCCGATGTCCGCCGGAGACCCGCGATCTCCTTACAGAGAGGAGGAACGGGGAACCACCAAAGTAAACACGGCGGTTCCCCGTTCTGTGAGGGGGGCATGCCAGATCTACTGATCCCTGTCACTGGGATCAGTTAGATCTGTCATGCCCCTGTCAACTCCGCCCCCCCACAGTTAGAACACACCAAGGAAACATAGTTAACCCCTTCACTGCCCCCTGCAGGGTAACCCCTTCACTGCCAATGACATTTATATAGTAATCAGTGGATATTTACATTTCTGATCGCTGTATAAATGTCATTGGTCCCAAAAAAGTGTAAAAAACGTCCGACATGTCCGCTGCAATATTGCAGTACCGATAAAAAGCGCAGATCGCCGCCATTACCAGTAAAAAAATAATAAAAACGCCATAAATCAATGTCCATAGTTTGTAGGCGCTATAACTTTTGCGCAACCCAATCAATAAACGCTGATTGCGGGTTTTTTTTACCAATAATATGTAGAAGAATATATATCGGCCAAAACTGATGAATAAATTGGTTTTTTTATTTTTTATTTTTGGATATTTATTATAGCAAAATTAAAAAATATTGTTTTTTTTTCAAAATTGTCGCTCTTTTTTTGTTTATAGCGGCGATCAGAAATGACGCAGAGGTAATCAAATACCACCAAAAGAAAGCTCTATTTGTGGGAAAAAAGGACACAAATTTTGTTTGGGTACAACGCCGCACGACCGCGCAATTGTCATTCAAAGAGCGACAGCACTGAAAACTGAAAATTGGTCCAGGCAGGAGGGGGGTTTAAGTGCCCAGTAAGGAAGTGGTTAATGGATGTGTGTTGCTTTATTTTGACATTTGGGATTTGATTTGGGACAGCAAATTTACACTGTTATACAAGCTGTACACTCACTACTTTACATTGTAGCAAAGTGTCATTTCTTCAGTGTTGTCACATGAAAAGATATAATCAAATATTTACAAAAATGTGAGGGGTGTACTCACTTTTGTATACTGTATATCCTTTTATCATTTGTACTACTATTATTATATTATATAATAAATACATATAATATATACACTGCATAATGTATAATGATGTATAAATTACTCTACACATACGGTATGTACTAATTCTTATTGTATAATTTAAAAAGATATTTGCATTCTATTCCATTCAATTTGCCGACCACTCTATACTGCAAAAACTGTTTTGAATATATATTTTTTTAATATATTTTGAACAGTTGTAATGAATAGGATTGACATGCATGTATAAGTTGTAAATAATATGGGTAGAGACATTTGGAAATGTATCAACTGTTGAAAAAGTGTGACATGTGACTACAAGATTATTTTAAGGTAAGTTGTAGTTCCATGCACGCTGGGCTTAAAAAAATCTGCTTCAACAGGAAGCTTGTGTTTTACCTGTAGAAGCAGCTTAATGTTACCCTATGTATCCATGAACATTGGGACATTAAGAGGCATATTTTAAGCTCAGCGTTTAGAAGTATAAATAAAACCCTTCTGGTTTGCATTTTTGACAAGAGTTTTCTGGCTCCTAAACGCCTGTACAAAAAAGCTCTATATGAGTGTTTTTTTTTTTCTGTAAAAGAAACTGGCATTTTTTTAAGCCCAGCACACATGGACCCTTACGCTGCTTGTAAACTCATTGATTGACTTAAATGAGCATACATGTACCTTAAAAACTCCCCTTGTTCCTTGGATTTTCTTATGTAAGATAAAGTATGTTTTTTGCATATTGCTATTCTTATTTATGGTTACCATTAAAGATTAATGAGTAGTAAAAAATATGGAGAAATACTTGCCAGGCCAACTTAGCACAATGTACCTTTTTTAGTAGTTACATTTCTGAAAGCATCGGGGGATCCCACAAAACAGGTAGCTGTGAAATGGCTGTTTGGATAAGGAAAAATGATTAGAATTCTACTCTATTAGGCTAGCAGCTAATAACTTTCTTATAAGGCAAATGATGTAATGGGGAAAAGCGATTATTGCACCATCAATCCCCTAAAGTGTTAAAAGAAGGATCCCCATTGCCTCCTCCCAAGTTACCAGAAATCCTGCTTTCTATCTGTACCTGGATCAACTGCTGGTGACACTGGGCACAATCCACTAAGCGATATTTTACTGCATCCGAGTATGCAGTAAAATAATGCACAGTGTTCAGGGTAGAAAACAGTGTAATTCACAAAGAAACTCTCCTTAAAATCTTGCATGCGTTATCTTGAAACCATGCTGTAAGTTATCGCAAGCATCTGATATGAAGCTTTTCCAAAAAGTGTAAGGCTGCCAGCAATTTAGTCATGGCTAGTATGGCTTGGCTTCTCTGTGTTGAGGGCTCAAGGTACCCTATGAGTTGGGTGTAAAGCTCTATGATAAGTGGCTTGGATAACCTGAACTGCTTGAATAAGCTGAACTTCTGCAGGGTATCAGCATCCATGAATTTATCCAGCAGTGTGCGCTCCGTAGAGCTTCTTTTCTTTAAATGAACCACTTGGGATCTCCTCCTCCTCCTCTTCCTTCTGCATAGCTTTAAATTCCATAAGACTGGAATCAAGGGCTCCATCATCTTTGTTATGCCATCTGCCATCCTCCAGGAACAACTCCTGACTAAAATCTAGCTGACACCTGTTCCAGCTTGCACTTTCCCACTTATTTTTTAAGCCAATCACCATAGTTAATTGCATAGTTATGGCAAGCTTGGACCAGTACTTAATTACTGCATGCATTTATTTATTTATTTATTTATTTCCTTTTGTGAATTGAGCTTAATGCCTTTTTATGAGGTGTTTAACCTCCCTGGCGGTATGATTATTTCAGATTTTTGGTGCTGAAAGCGGTACGATTATTTTGCATGTAAATTTGTCGTTTTATATTGTAGGCCTGTAATTATTAGGAATAACTCACTTAAATCTGTCCAAATCAGAGTCTAGTAGACATCCCGGGTATGATAAAGTTTGAAACATGAAATCATACATTATAATATAATAAATACCTATAAATAATTATCAGAAATAATAACGTAATAGTAATAACATTTATTCAATAATGTAATCAAACCAAAAACACTGAAATTTGCTCAGTTGCAGAATTGTCACTGTCGTCACTTTCAGTGTCTGATGATGAATTTCTCCAAAAATCAGTATCACACAATTCTGCAAATTATTCTTATTTACTATCGCTGTTTTCTAGCTGATCAAAAACCACTTTTGACGTAAAGGGACACTTTTTGGTTGCCATGGACATTCTCAAGTTTCCAAGCAGAAAGAATGGCATATATAATATATAAGTTTCACTTTTTGAATCTCCCGCCCGGCTCCGCCCCCATGCAACGCGACACTCGCAGGGAACGGAGCCGTACACACACAGGCATCGGGCAGAGGGCGCAGCCTGCAGACACAGCGGGGGGACATCGCTGGATCCTGGGGACAAGGTAAGTAACCCAGCCTTGGATTCAGCGATGCAATCCCGAGTGTGGCTTGGGGTTACCACTATTTGCAGTGAAAACATACCCCGAGCCACACTCGGGAATACCGTCAAGCATACTAATTTACTTTTTTCTGTGTTTGCGCCAAATACCGAATTCAAGTAATCGTGCATTTACATTTTCATAATCACATTGCATTAAAGTGTTTGTTAACCCAAAAAAAAAAGATCCTGTTCCTTTAAAGCATTTTATACAACACAGTGCTTGAGCTGTATAATTTGGCCCCTCGTATCACCTGAAATACCAGGCTGATCCTGCCAGTTTCTGCCCTCCCCTATGTCCCTTGACCATGATTTATCAGTCCTGCTGAGCCCTGACATCGTGGTCAAAGTTTGTGCCTCCATCAGCCGCAGCCTGCTCTGTGTCTCCTGTGTCCTCTCCTCCGTCCTCCCCTCCCTGCCTGTCAGCTCCGTGTCTGCGCCGCCCCCTCCCATCCTGCTGCTCAAATTAGGGTTAACTTTACATTATCCTCTTGATTGATGAATCTAATGTCCCCCTGTGACTGTACTGAATTAAAAATGCAGCTATATACCTTGTTTACTGAGCACAGTGCGGCAATTACGTGACATGCCGCCTCTCTCCTCTCTAGCATGACAGCTGCAGCGGGTGGGGCCACCTCACTCCTCCTCTCCTCCTCCCCTTCTGAATGACGACAGTGGGGGATCCTCTGCCCCGCCCCGCTGCATCTGTCGGGCCGAGAGAAGAGAGAAGCTGCATGTCATGTGATTCCCCATCTGCACCCTGTAAACAAGGTATATGGCTGCATTTTTAATACAGCACAGTCACGGGGGGGGGGGGGCATTCGATTTATCACCTAAGAGGATAATGTAAAGTTAACCCTGTGGGTTAACAAACACTTTAGGTGGTCACGCGAGTACCTTCAGTGAATTGTGCCCACTTTGGTTCTCAGAGCGGGAGGTTGTATTTCCAATGTCCACCAGCAGGAGTCTCCACCTGATGCTAGCTGCTGGGAGGGTATTTCGTTCCTCCTCTACTATTACTCTGTGCTTCAATGTTTTGCCCTGCTTGCCAGATACTGCTTGCTGCTTAGTCCTGAACCTGTTTCCTGTCTGCTCCTGCTCCTGTCTTGTACCTCTTTTACTTCACACATGGATAGCAAGTAACAGAAAAAGTCAAATACAATCTTCAGAATGTTAATATATTTATTATTAAAAGAAGCAATTTTCAAATACACAAGTTAGCTATAACCAGAGATGTTTGATGTTGTTTTATGCAGTCAAAACATGTAATAGGGGTAGAATTACTAATAATGTTACTTGTATGTTATCTGACACATCAAGTTGATTTTGCCACTTTGATTTCAGATTTAAATCTGAACTACGAGCATAATCTGCTCCAGGAGAATGCTTGTAATCCATAGCACTCTTATATCAAAGCATGCTTCACCGTAGGAAACAATGGAAACGTGGTTAATTTGTTCCATAGTCACTGTTTGTCTATGCAGCACTGTATATGGCCACAGTTCCAGAGGTGCCCGGTGTGTGCAATACCGCATGTGGAAAGATTTGCGGGGAGGGGGGCTGGTGAGCTTCTAAGACATCAGGATCCCTCTGCAAAGTTTACATTTTCGGTATTTCCAAGGAATTCCGAGAATTTCCGGTCGCCTCCGAGGCTCACCAGTGCCCCTGAAAACCTGGCTACATGCGGTATTGCATGCAAAAAGGCTAAATTTTACTCGTTATGCGAGACACCACACGCAAACCGAGTCAGAATTAAAAAAAAAAAAACTGCTTGTATTGCAAAACACTCCTTAACCACGTTACTCACAATCCGAGGTTCCACTGTATAAAGGAGCTGTCTTACCTGCCAAAAGATATGCATTTCTTTCATTATCGTTCTAAAACTTACACATCTCTGTCACAGAGCATAGCCATGTCTAGCAGGGCAAGAGACCTAATATTTCTCTGCTTTAGTTTCTCTCCTGCTGCCTGTGACTGGATAGCGAAAGGAGAATAAGCAGACTGATGAGCTAATTTCTTTGTTATCCTGCTGTCCCCTTCTATCAGCATGTTGCTTCCACTGCAACACAGCTGATTAGCTCCTTGTGCTTCTTCTCCCTGCTACAGTTAAAGTATTAGTTCACATGTACAAAAAAAAGTAAAGGTAAACTAAAACCAGATACCCTCTACCCCCCCCCCCCCCTCCGCTCCTCTTTGTCCCTGCTGTACTTATCTTCAGAGTTGCTGAGCTATCAGCACTTCTCCCTCTTCATTTCTAGGTCCTATCTGATCAATTCTGATTGGTCAACATCATAGCTAATACATCTGGTTCATCCCAGAAGTGCTGCATGAACAAAAGGGTGAAGGAATACATTTAAGGATATATTTATGAAGACAGAGCTGCATTAATTTGTGTATTTCAAGCCCAACAGAAGTTTAGCTTCAAACATGAGAAAATCCTGTTTCAGTTTCATATTATTATTTCAGAGATCCAGTTCTATACCACCATAATTTGGTTACTATAAATTTAAAAGATATGGATAGCCCCAGTTCAGAAACTGATAGGATAGGAAGTAGAAACAAGAATAAAGACAATGTTCAATATTCAGTTTGGAAGAATGTCATTTGCCAAATAGTGTAAAAGGAAGCCTGAAGAAGTGAGAAAGGTACATGGTTCTAAGGTTGAAGAACAGTAAATTGTGGGTGGGATGGAATTCCAAAGAAGGGGGGAAGTTTGTAAGAAGTATGTCCACAAGAACAATGGGCAAGGAGACATCTCTGAAACTGTGTCAATAAATACCCAATGCTCACAGCAGCATGCGTACAGTAGATGTAACCTTTCACTCTTCATTGAAGGTCCTGCTAGCAATGCGATTTTCCATGTGGCTAGAAAATATTCCTATTTGATAATGAACTTATACAACTGTCTAAGGCTTTCTTGTTGTGCAGTGTATCAGAGTCTTATTGGCATAGCCTCCAACCTTCAGTTTGTTATTTGTTCATTTCTGCTCTGCATGGGATTGTGTACAAAATGAAGACATATTTCAGACAGTTATATTAGCAGCATTGTAAAATGCATGCTTTATTTTTTAATGAAAGGTAACTGGACTAAACAATATTTTTCATAGTTGTCTGAAGTTCCACCTTAATTTTAATGTACTTGTTTTATTTCTTTAACTTTTGAGCTCTAAAGCCCCAACCCTATCCTGAATTCTGAACCAGGATGACTGGAAGCACTGCCAAATTAAGCTTCCCCAACTAGATGCTGTCACCAACCAAGGGGCCATAAACATTTTTACTCAAGCTTACACTGATGTTGGGATCACTTTTCTTTGGTCACAGTTCCTCCAGTATACTTAGACGTACACATATATATTTTTATACATCTTTACATCTTTAATAACTTTCCCTGTTATCACAAACTCACTTTACCTTTTTTTTTTTTTACAGAAGCCAATATTTAATATGTGTTGATTACGATGCCTAGATGGTTAGATGTATAGGTGTGCCAAACCATTAACAATGCATTAATTTGTAGAAGTGCTGTACATCAACCTAACATTAAGCGCATCTGAAGGATGCCTTTTTTATGGGCTACATTTCATACATTGGTGGATGAAGATTAAAGTTTTGCTGATTTAATGTTTCATCACTAACATCAGTGTTAAACAACAGGGCTGTCTAATCAGATAGGACTCCCATGCTTGCCAAAAAAGTAGGTTTAATCAAACAGCACACAACAGTAAATACACTGTTATGCTGTCCTATTTTTTTCTATTTCCCGTAATCCAACATAAAAAATACTTACTCATTTTGAGGGTCTTATTACACAGGTACAGTTTGATTATGTTACAGCATGGCTGAGAACCACCCCAGTGACCAGTGGTGCTCACTAATTCTCACATCAGTGATCAGAGAAAGCTGTCATACAAGTCAGGTAAAAAAATTGCAATCTTGTCATAGACAGGCACAATTCAAAATCCCACAGTATGAGTTTTAAGAGTTTGTGTCCTGAGACCTTAAGGCTATGATCTTCTCAGAAGCAAGACAAACAGAAACTATTAATGTCAAAAATTATCAATTTGGGGGGGGGGGGGGTAAGAAAATTAATTTGTATTCATTTGACCTGATCTACCATACAGATATGCACGGCAGATACAGATAATTCAAGAGCACACCCTATAAAAACTTTGTATCTAGGGACCAACAGAGCTGACCAATCTTATCATTTGTATGCACAATAAAATAAAACACAATTACAATAGAGCATTACAAAATAGCACAACCAGAAAACATATTAAATAATATAATTTTGTTTGACTTTTGTTAACAAATTATTATCCCAACTAAAGTTAAAACTCATTGACATTCTTATCCCTAGATGAAAGGTTCTCTATAGGCATTCTCTCTATAGTAAAAAATAAATACATACAAAATAAACAGAAGATCTTCTTTATTTTGTGTCCCAAAATGTATAGTCACATTTGAAGGGTATCTGTGTTGCCCAAATCTGTAATATCTGTAATAAAACATTTTGAGTATTAAACTTTGCATAAGACTTCATATTGTTATACAGGGTGGGCCATTTATATGGATACACCTTAATAAAATGGGAATGGTTGGTGATATTAACTTCCTGTTTTTGGCACATTAGTATATGTGAGGGGGGAAACTTTTCAAGATGGGTGGTGACCATGGCGGCCATTTTGAAGTTGGCCATTTTGAATCCAACTTTTGTTTTTTCAATAGGAAGAGGGTCATGTGACACATCAAACTTATTGGGAATTTCACAAGAAAAATAATGGTGTGCTTGGTTTTAATGTAACTTTATTCTTTCATTAGTTATTTACAAGTTTCTGACCACTTATAAAATGTGTTCAATGTGTTGCCCATTGTGTTGGATTGTCAATGCAACCCTCTTCTCCCACTCTTCACACACTGATAGCAACACCGCAGGAGAAATTCTAGCACAGGCTTCCAGTATCCATAGTTTCAGGTGCTGCACATCTCGTATCTTCACAGCATATGGTTTTTTTATGGTTTTTATAGTCAGTAAAAACCAATACCGGGTGAGCTGCTCCTTCCAGGGGGTACCGCCATTCCTCCAAAGCCGACTTGATGGCCAGCAATTCCCTATCACCGACATCATAGTTCCAGCAAGATGGTGCACCAACACATTATGGGTGTCAGGTCCGAGCATTCCTAGATGAACAGTTTCCTGGAAAGTGGATTGGTTGTTGTGGGCCAGTTGAATGGCCCCCAAGGTCTCCCGATCTAACCGCCTTAGACTTTTATCGTTGGGGTCATCTGAAGGCAATTGTCTATGCTGTGAAGATACGAGATGTGCAGCACCTGAAACTACGGATACTGGAAGCCTGTGCTAGCATTTCTCCTGTGGGGTTGCTATCAGTGTGTGAAGAGTGGGAGAAGAGGGTTGCATTGACAATCCAACACAATGGGCAGCACATTGAACACATTTTATAAGTGGTCAGAAACTTGTAAATAACTCATGAAAGAATAAAGTTACGTTAAAACTAAGCACACCATTGTTTTTCTTGTGAAATTCCCAATAAGTTTGATGTGTCACATGACCCTCTTCCTATTGAAAAAAGAAAAGTAGGATTCAAAATGTCCGACTTCAAAATGGCCACCATGGTCACCACCCATCTTGAAAAGTTTCCCCCCTCACATATACTAATGTGCCACAAACAGGAAGTTAATATCACCAACCATTCCCATTTTATTGAGGTGTATCCATATAAATGGCCCACCCTGTAGATAATCTTTTTAACAGTGGTGCTCTATACCACAATAGATCGTGAGTAGGATCTGGTGGGTTGAAACAAGTTGCCTTGGGGCATTGCTGTTGTTTTAAATATAACCAAAAAAGTTGAGTTTTCCTCTGATATTTTACTTTGAGTCTGATTGATTCACAGAAGAAACTATTCATGCATTGTGCACTCCTGCATATACTGTATGTGATCAGACTTGGATAGGGAAGCAGACTGTTTTTCTATTAACATGTTTTACGTAGCTAGCTACCTGTATATTTCAGAAATTCACCTAAAGGAAGCAAGTAAGTATATTTCAGACCTGGCCATACAAATGCATGGTCACATTGATTAAGACCTGTTCCTATATGATTGTCTCTATGGTTGCTCAAGTTCACTACTATATTTCAGTGATACATATGTTGACACAATTTTATTGAAACTAGGCAAGACAATACATAAAACATATATACTACAAAACCAAAATAAAGTAATATACTATAAGCGAAGAGAAAATTACATTCCAAATTGTGCCACCATCCTAGACAAACAGAGTACAACCAAATACAGGAAAACTCCATATACGAAGAAGTGGATTTTGCAGGCACACATGAGACTAATGGATTTAATAAAAAATAACATTTATTGTATCAGTTAAAATACAAAATGTACAAAATAACATAAAATGGCCATCCCAATAGGGAGACTAGATCTGCAATTTGGATAATTCTAACATTATGCCAGAGAGTGATACATCATACCAAACTGTATGCACAAAGGTAGAAGCAATAGGTCGACGCGTTTCACAAAGTGTGCTTCTTCTGGGCCTTTTTCCTTGCAGACTATGAATAGAAATACATAATATAAATATATGAATATAAACTTATCTATACATAAATACATTGCCATACTGATGTATATTTAGTTATGCTTAAATTCATGCTTACTTGCGTTTATATAGAGCAATGTATTTATGTATAGATAAGTTTGTATTCACATATTTATATTATGTATTTCTATTCATAGTCTGCAAGGAAAAAGGTCCAGAAGAAGCACACTTTGCGAAACACGTCAACCTATTGTTTCTACCTTTGTGCATACAGTTTGGTATTATGTATCACTCTCTGGCATAATGTTAGAATTATCCAAATTGCAGATCTAGTCTCCCTATTGGGATGGCCATTTTATGTTATTTTGTACATTTTGTATTTTAACTGATACAATAAATGTTATTTTTTATTAAATCCATTAGTCTCATGTGTGCTCGCAAAATCCACTTCTTCGTATATGGAGTTTTTCCAATATACTGTAAGCATTTCAGTTTTGTCACATGCATCCTGTTTACTGCTAACCATAAACCTTTCTGTTTTGTATTAAAACATGAATTGGAAGGCTCCATAGAGAGGAAAACCATCATTTTAAGAAG
>BLSH010274677.1:408892-423528 GCA_018402905.1 Glandirana rugosa
ACAAGTTTTTAGTAGAGGATCAAGATTTCCCTCTCGAAGGTCGACAACGAATCTCCCTGTCTAATAGGCAATGATTTTTGAACAATAATCTGTCCCTCTAAGCAACAGCTGGAAGCTCTCCCTTTAGAACTAGGAGATGATTTTTGAACAATAATGTGTCACTTACAGCAACAGCTGGAACCTGGCCCTATAGGAGTAGGCAATGATTTTTGAACAATTATCTGTCCCTCTAAGCAGAAGCCTCTACCTAGTGCAGTCAGATTGTTGTGTAATGCAGGGTTTGATCTGCAATCTGTCACTCAAAGCAGTATGTGAAATCTCAAATTACTCCCACAATCTGATCGTTGTGTACGATCCCACAATCTGATCGTTGTGTACAATCGTAACGATCGTTGTGTTAGGCAGGGTTTGATCTGCAATCTGTCACTCAAAGCAGCAGTATGTGAAATCTCAAATTACTCCCACAATCTGATCGTTGTGTATGATCGTAACAATCGTTGTGTTATGCAGGATTTGATCTGCAATCTGTCACTCAAAGCAGCAGTAGGTGAAATCTCAAATTTCTGCAATCTGTCCCTCGGAGCAATAGTAGTAGTAATCTCAGGATGCAGGATCAGATGTTAAAATGTCTGCAATCTGTCCCTCACAAAAATGCTGGCAGCTTCCTCTCCTTATACTAGTCAGAGTTTCAGAGAGCATGTGACTGCAGCATCAAGTGACTCCAGCTTATATAGAGGCTGGGTCACATGATGCACTGGCCAATCACAGCCATGCCATTAGTAGGCATGGCTGTGATGGCTTCTAAGGGCAAACCAGTGAAACGCTTGTTGATTGGCTGCCCTGCAGCTATTCAACATGTGTGATCAACTACCAGAACCCAGAACCCGAACGTTTTTTAAAATGTCCGTGTACGGGTCCGGGTCCCGGACACCCCAAAGTTTGGTACGGACCCGAATGTTACAGTCCGGGTTCGCTCAACACTAATTGCAGCCATTTGCTAAAATCATTTAGGTTCATTTTGTACACACAGCACCCCATATTGACAGAAAAACACAGAATTGTTGACATTTTTGCAGATTTATTAAAAAAGAAAAACTGAAATATCACATGGTCCTAAGTATTCAGACCCTTTGCTTTGACACTCATATATTTAACTCAGGTGCTGTCCATTTCTTCTGATCATCCTTGAGATGGTTCTACACCTTCATTTGAGTCCAGCTGTGTTTGATTATACTGATTGGACTTGATTAGGAAAGCCACACACCTGTCTATATGAGACCTCACAGCTCACAGTGCATTTGAGAGCAAATGAGGATCATGAGGTCAAAGGAACTGCCTGAAGAGCTCAGAGACAGAATTGTGAGGCACAGATCTGGCCAAGGTTACAAAAAAATTTCTGCTGCACTTAAGAGCACAGTGGCCTCCATAATCCTTAAATGGAAGACGTTTGGGACGACCAGAACCCTTCCTTGAGCTGGCCGTCCGGCCAAACTCAGCTATCGGGGGAGAAGAGCCTTGGTGAGTGAGGTAAAGAAGAACCCAAACATCACTGTGGCTGAGCTCCAGAGATGCAGTAGGGAGATGGGAGAAAGTTGTTGAAAGTCAACCATCACTGTAGCCCTCCACCAGTCGGGGCTTTATGGCAGAGTGGCCCGACGGAAGCCTCTCCTAAGTGCAAGACACATGAAAGCCCGCATGGAGTTTGCTAAAAAACACCTGAAGGACTCCAAGATGGTGAGAAATAAGATTCTCTGGTCTGATGAGACCAAGATAGAACTTTTTGGCCTTAATTCTAAGCGGTATGTGTGGAGAAAACCAGGCACTGCTCATCACCTGTCCAATACAGTCCCAACAGTGAAGCATGGTGGTGGCAGCATCATGCTGTGGGGGTGTTTTTCAGCTGCAGGGACAGGACGACTGGTTGCAATCCAGGGAAAGATGAATGTGGCCAAGTACAGGGATATCCTGGACGAAAACCTTCTCCAGAGTGCTCAGGACCTCAGACTGGGCCAAAGGTTTACCTTCCAACAAGACAATGACCCTAAGCACACAGCTAAAATAAGGAAGGAGTGGCTTCACAACAACTCCGTGACTGTTCTTGAATGGCCCAGCCAGAGCCCTGACTTAAACCAATTGAGCATCTCTGGAGAGACCTAAAAATGGCTGTCCACCAACGTTCACCATCCAACCTGACAGGACTGGAGAGGATCTGCAAGGAGGAATGGCAGGGGATCCCCAAATCCAGGTGTGAAAAATGGTCATGGTAGATATTGCATCAGTATTGGACCCTTTTTATCTTCTAAAGTGGAAATTTTGGCGAAAAAAAATGTCATGAGTTCAATTATAACTTTGGAAAATGCAAACTATGTTGAACAACCTTCTGATTCTGCAGCCTGTGTATTCTAGCTCTATGAAAGATACACTATATTGTAAAAAGTATTGGGACGCCTACCTTTACACATACATAAACTTTAATGGTATCCCAGTCTTAGTCTGTAGAGTTCAATATTGAGTTGGCCCTCCCTTTGTAGCTGTAACAGCTTCAACTCTTCTGGGAAAGTTGTCCACAAGGTTTAGGAGTGTGTCTATGGGGATGTTTGACCATTCTTCCAGAAGCGCATTTGTGAGTTCAGGCACTGATGTTGGACGAGAAGGTTTGGCTTGCAGTCTCCGCTCTAATTCATCCCAAAGGTATCCTATCGGGTTGAGATCAGGCCAGTCAAGTTCCTCCACCACAAACTCACCCATTCATGTCTTTATGGACCTTGCTTTGTGCACTGGTGCGCAGGCTTGTTGGAACAGGAGAGGGCCATCCCCAAACTGTTCCCACAAAGCTGGGAGCATGAAATTGTGCAAAATGTCTTGGTATGCTGACTCCTTAAGAAATCCCTTCACTGAAACTAAGGGACCAAACCCAACCCCTGAAAAAGAACCCCACACCATAATCCCCCTTCACCAAATGATTTGGACCAGTGCACAAAGCAAGGTCCATAAAGACATGGATGAGCGAGTTTGGGGTGGAGGAACTTAACTGGCCTGCACAGAGTCCTGACCTCAACCTGATAGAATACCTTTGGGATGATTTAGAGTGGAGACTGCAAGCCAGGGCTTCTTGTCCAACATCAGTGCCTGACCTCGCACTCCTAAACCTTGTGGACAGCCTTCCCAGAAGAGTTGAAGCTGTTATAGCTGCAAAGGGTGGGCCAATTCAATATTGAACTCTACGGACTGGGATGCCATTAAAGTTAATGTGGGTGTAAAGGCAGGCCTCCCAATACATTTGGTAATGGGGTGTATGTTAAAAGGAGCCCGAAACATGCTACTTTGGCACGTTAGGTAATTTTTGTATGTGTGTATCTTTTTGAAGGTGTCAAGGTCTCTTACCAGATTCCGAACCCCGGGTACATCTGCTCTCCAGAAATGACAGTGGGGCTGGATTACATTTTTGTTTTTGAGTACAAGTCCAGCCCGAATAGCAAAATACTGACTATGTAACCAGGCACATAATATAGAAATGTAGCATAACTTCACATTAATATTTTAAAAATCTACATATACCGTATATACTCGAGTATAAGCCATCTCGAATATAAGCCGAGGCACCTAATTTTACCACAAAAAACTGGGAAAAGTTATTGACCCGAGTATAAGCCTAGGGTGGCAAATGCAGCAGCCAGAACACAGGAATTGTAGCCAGAACACAGGGACAGGGAGCCAGAACACAGGAATTGTAGCCAGAACACAGGGACAGGGAGCCAGAACACAGGAATTGTAGCCAGAACACAGGGACTGGGAGCCAGAACTCAGGGATTTTAGCCAGGACACAGAGACTATAGCCAGAACACAGGTATTGTAGCCAGGACACAGGGATTTTATCCAGGACACAGAGACTGTAGCCAGAACACAGCTATTGTAGCCAGGACACAGGGATTTTATCCAGGACACAGACTGTAGCCAGAACACAGGTATTGTAGCCAGGACACAGGGATTTTATCCAGGACACAGACTGTAGCCAGAACACAGGTATTGTAGCCAGGACACAGGGATTTTATGCAGGATACAGACTGTAGCCAGAACACAGTTATTGTAGCCAGGACACAGGGATTTTATCCAGGACACAGACTGTAGCCAGAGCACATAAGGGATGAGTAAGGTAGATTCACATTAAACAGAGCTGTGCTGCTTCTAAGAGCAGTTCTGTGCTTTGTAAGTGTGATTAAACACATTGGAATGCAAAGAATGCAGAGAGAGAGAGCTGCAGCTCTTCACGGAGATCAGGAGGTGGGCGGGACTGAACAGTTGACATCAGCTTCTCCCGCCCACCTCCCGACATCAAGCTGAGAATCTGACACCTCTCTCAGCATTCTCTGCATTCCAATGTGTTTAATCACACTTACAAAGCACAGAACGGCTCTTAGAAGCAGCACAGCTCTGTTTAATGTGAATCTACTCATCACCCACAGACACTGACTCGAGTATGAGCCGAGGGGGGTCTTTTTCAGCACAAAAAATGTGCTGAAAAACTCGGCTTATACTCGAGTATATACGGTATTCTATTTTTAATGTGTACTAAAACATTTTTCTGTAACTTCTTACCTAATTCATTTATTTTTATGCCAAGTTGACACAGCTACAGTATATACAGAATGACAGCAGACAACCAGTTCATATGCTACAAAGAAATATCTGCACATAGTAAAGGAAATCTAATGTAACTCTCTTTCACACCAAATGTCGAACAAATTTTTTTTATGATAACACCTGAAAAAATAATAATGTCAATGCTACAATTGTAAGATAATGCTATTATTATAAGTAAAGTAAGTATTACTCTTTTAGCACAGAAAGGGTTTAGCACCAAAGGATCCTAATATATGCAAAGGAAGAGTTGGGTGTACATAAAGGAAGGTCAAGGTTACAGCAAGAACTAGAGGGAGGGAAAGGGCAGGACATGGCTATCTATAAGCTCTGTGTCGATAACCAGCAACTCCTATCTCTTGAAAACGTTTCACTGTTATGATATCATGTTATTGGTGTCCATTAATTGCAACGTAAAAGAGAATCTGTCACATGTAGTGCAAAAACAACTTTTTAGACGAGTATAGTGAAACAATTTATTATATGTTTAACTAGGTTACAGAGCTCTCAACATCTATCTATACATAAATGCTAGAGATAATTATTAAAGATGCCCATGGTTTTGTGTTTGGTATTACATTGTAGCATAAATCTAGACACTGGTAAAATGGCATAAAATTATATTTTAATTAATCCAGTATCTTCGAGTAGGGTTGCCCCCTGTCCGGGATTCACCTGGACAGTTTGGGTTTTGAATCATGTGTCCGGGTTTCAGTCTGCCTGAAACCTGGACACAATATTCAGACAGGAATGTGGCTCAGAACAGGGCCTGATAGGAAGGTGAGGGGGCACTTTGCATGCCATATTACTATTCTCTTTGGAGCCCCCAAAGGTGTCCCAGGTCTGTTACAATCCTATAGGGTATGGTATTGGTATGTGTCGCTAAAGTGTTCGGGTTTGGCTTGGAGAAAAAGTGGCTACCCTATCTTCAAGAGGTCCTTCCCCACATTTAACAGCACAGTTTATTATCTAAATAATTTTTATACAATTTTATTTTTATATTGGGATACACAACTCTGAGCAGTTCCACCAGAGGTTGCTAGGGGTTCCTTGAGCAATGGTCAATTTATGCCTCTCAGATACATTCCCACTGACACCATTGATATATTTTTTTTTTTTTTAACAACCATTGATATTTTTAGCCTTCTTTAAGGGGGTAATTCTTCCCAATGATCACAAGTGTAAGGCGCATTCTTCCCATTGACCATCACACGAATGTATCACGAGTTGTAGATTTTTCATATTTAGGAGGGGTTCCCCGAGACAGGAGAACTATTTCTATTTTCTATTTCTATTTCTGTGTTGAAATGGTTGAGAAAGGCTGGCCTATATATAAGCAAGAGGACCATGAACCCAGACCCCCAAGAGATAGTGGAGATAACCGGAGACAATGGGACACCCTGAGGCCAAGAAACCAACAGGAGAACTACCGACCAGGACCCCATGAACGCATACAATATAGGGGTCACTGGGAGACCCCAAGACCACCAAGACATCAGGAGGGGTATAGATACCCTCATACACCTACTCCACGAAATGAAGGAAGAAGATCACAATATTGGGAAAATACACCTAGGAACACGTGGAGGAGACCACCCCAATGGAGAAACAACTGGAAACCACACAACAATTGGTACAGACAGAAACATGAATCAAGAGATAGCAGAAGACCACCACAAGAATATGGATTTCAAAGATCATATGAAAGAAGCCCCATCCCCACATACAATTATTTAGCTCCACTGAGAGATGAATATGAAAGGGAAAGGGAAGACAGGCACCAAACCAATCATTACCAAGAGCGGAATTCTTTAGGGAGGGGCATGGAGAAACAATCTCCCAGGAAAAGAGAGGAAACCAGAGAAGTAAGGAGAAGTATGGAAAAAAGAGAGGATGCAGAGCAGGGAAGAGAAAACAAAAGAAATAAGCAGTAATGGGAGAAGGGCTATTGAATCTGAGCGACAAAGGACCTTACACAAGAAGAACTTAGGATATTAGATAGAGGCCTTACATATGCCCCGAAAAGAAACCTGGATAAAGTTCATACATTTGTTGGAGTACAAAAATATGCACAAAAACTGAACATTAAAAAATATCTATTGGGTAACCCCATTACATACACCAAAGATAATACAGATAAGATAATGCACAGTGATTTACGCAAGTCACTCTTTAACCCTACAGTAAAAGATGATAGACATATTGACGTTTTTAAGAGAATGGTACTACGGGATGTAAGAGATTTGAAAATTAAGAAGACAAATGAACCAATTGATGTCCAAACAGGTATTAGAAGACTGATGAAGCGTAAATATATCATAATAAGACCAGAAGACAAAGGAGGAGGGATAGTAATACAATTGAAGGAGAACTACCATGCGATCATGCTATATATGTTGGAAGATCAAGAGACGTACGATAAGCTAAGAGAGAATCCTATGACAAAACTAAGGAAGGAATCAGAACAAGTGGTACATTCAGGCCTGAAAAAAAGGCATACTAGACAAAAAAGAAGCTAAATACCTGATACCAGAATCTTGTTGTATACCTATTATATATTCAGTGCCAAACATTCACAAGGACAAAGAGAACCCACCCCCAAGACCAATCATAAATGGAATTGAATCATTAACGGCAGGAATGGGCCAATACGTAGACATATTTCTACATTTGGCAGTACAAAAAACTAAAGCGCATTTAGAAGATACTAAATACATACTACAACTGTTGGAAACCATTGAAAAACGAGAGGAACTAATCATCATGGCCACGGCAGATGTATCTTCACTATACACAATTATTCAACATTATCAGGCATGAGCTGCTAAATGGGCACTCAGTCAATATACCTCATTACCATGTAGTCAAAGAAAATACCTTATCAAGTGTATAGATCAAGATCTGTCATAAAAATAGCTACTTTTGGTATGATCAAACATTCTACCAACAAAAAACAGGAGTAGCAATGGGGGCCAAGTTTGAATGTAGCATTACAAGCCTATTTATGGCCCAATGGGAATAGAAGTCGATCTACCAGGATATGTCACCAGAATTGCAACTTTATAAAAGATATATTGATGATGTAATAATACTATGGAAGGGAAGTAAAGAAAAACTAACTAAGTTTTTAGAAAAATTTAATCAAAATGACCGAAATATCAGACTCACATGGGATATAAGTGAAGAATCAATTACATTCCTGGACCTTGACATTATAAAAGAAAATGACCAAATCAAGACCAAAACGCACGTTAAAAATGTACTTACACATAGCTACCTGCCGATAGGAAAGCTGCCATCACAAGCAATGGCTATATACCTAAAGGCCAAATGATGAGACTGAGACGAAACTGCAGTAATATCAATGGCTACATGGAACAAACATCCATAATAGGATGGAGATTTATAGATAAAGGTTATGACACAAAACATATTGAGGAGACCATTAAAGAAACAGAAGGAGTGGACAGTTCGAAACTGATGAGAAATAAAGGGAAAGAACAAACAAGAGAAAATCAAGTGCCCATGATAGTTGAATATACTGAACAACATAAACAGATAGAGAAGATCATACGACGACATTGGCATATATTGAAAGCTGACAAACATTTGAAAACCACCCCGTCTCCGGCGGCGCGCGTGCGCTCACAGTGCGCAATCTCGCATCCCCCGTCAGTCGACGGCGGTTTGCGTAACGAACCAAGTTGCCGCCGTCAAGCCACGGCGGGCGGTCGGCAATTGGTTAATAAAACGTTTTTTACTAAAATGGGATTACGATATGAGGGTATTTCTCTCCCCATATTTTGAGTGAAACATCCAGGCATAACCTAAGGTGAACCCCATCTTACCATCTGAGTTTAGGATCGGAGAAGCACAAAGAGGACCCCTAGTGGCGAGAGGAGGACATAGTGATCAGTACTGATATTATCATTTAAGGCTTATACCTAGCCTAATTAAGGTGAGAGGCTAGTGAGCACAGAGGTGAAAAATTGAAGCACAAAAAACAGCATCTCAACACTTTATTAACTATTAGTGGAGGGACTTTATTATAAACTCTATAGAACTTTATCACTGTTTATTCAAATAATTTTTGCTATTCCCACAACGGACTTGAGGAACTTTCAATTGTCAATTGCTGAATTTACATATTGCACATATTTATGAATGTTTATTTATTTATTGCAAAAGTCACTTTATCTATTCATTTAAAGTTATACACACCACATTTAACAGCATCGTTTATTATATAAATCATTTTTATGCAATCTTATTTTTATATTGGGATACACAACTCTGAGCAGCGCAGCGCACTTCATAAACTTTTGTCACTTTCATTAGCCAAGGATAAGCCAACGAGTGCTAGAAGCAGCTGTTAGCTACTTAAATATGAACCCTCTGTTTATTTATGTGATAGCGCGAGAGTAACACACATACTTTATTAATTATATTATCCAAGCCCATCTTGCAGCAATCATGGAGATCTTTAAATTCATGGAACAAAGGAAAATCAACTTAGCGGAGGTATTTAACCACTTCAGCCACGGAAGGATTTCACACTTTAGGACCATAGCAATTTTTCTGATTCAGCACTGCGTTGCTTTAACTGACAATTGCGCCGTCGTGCGACGTTGTACCCAAACAAATTTTGCGTCCCTTTTTCCCCACAAATAGAGATTATTTTGGTGGTATTTGAGCCCCTCTGCGTCATTTCTGATCGCCGCTATAAATAAAAAAATAGAGCGACAATTGTGCAAAAAAAAAAACAGTGTTTCTTACTTTTTGCTAAAATACAAATCCAAAAAAAATATTTTTTTTTTCATCGGTTTCAGACGATTTATATTCTTCCTTATATTTTTGGTTAAAAAAATCGCAATCGGCGTCTATTGATTGGTTTGCGCAAAAGTAGCCACGTTTACGGATGATGAGAGTTCATTTCTGGGTTTTTTTTTTTACTAGTAACGGCGGCGATCTGCGTCTTTAGAGGTACTGCGATATTGCGGCGGACATGTCAGACCATTTTGACACTTTTTTGGGACCATTGGCATTTATACAGCGATCACTGCTATAAAAATGCACTGATTACTGTGTAAATGCCATTGGCAGTGAAGGGGTTAACCTGGAGGGGGCACTCTAAGGGTTAACTGTGTTCCCTAGGCGTGTTCTAACTGTATGGAAGCTGGGCTGGCAGGGGGAGGGGAGTGATCACGGCTACCATATACAGGAAGCCTGTGATCACAGCCCTTCCCCCTCTGTCAGAACTGAGATCTGTGTTTACTTACATGGACCTCCGTTCTTTCACTGCAGGGGGGGCATCGTAGGTAGCTGGCGGCGATCAAGTCCCTGAAACTGAGCTGCAGCATGGTGGCCAAGACCATACAGCGGTTTAACAGGACAGGAGTGCTAGCAGCAACTATTAGCTACTTAAATATAAACCCTCACTTATCTGTTTATTTATGTGATAGCGCAAGAGTAACACCTCACTTTACTTTGGCCTGGAAGGATCCCACCACAGGCGGCAGTTGGAGAGACAGTGAGTAGATTAGCACAGTGCAGGGACAGACAAGGGGATAGACTGCCAGCTCAAGCAGTGCTCTCTTGAAGAGAGCGGTGTGCCAAGTCTTTATCCAACCTTGTCCTGGGGAGTCTCCAGTGGGTATGTCAGTCAGGCAGGACTGGGAAGAGAAACCGCCAGGTGTGGCTGGTGGCAGCTAGGAGGGCTAGCATTTTCTGAAGCAGTAGAACTGGGCCCAGTGTCTACAAGGAAGCAGATGGTCAGGAGAGATGAAGTTCACTCCACAATGTGCTAAATTATCCACAAAGGGACAGGAAGTTCCTAGTCTGCTGAATTAACAAAGTGACTGTTAGTTCCCCCAGGAGCTGTACATAGTGATCCAAGTTTGTGCAGGAGGAAGGAAGAAGACGTTCTTTGTAAATAGGGAGGAAGTTGTCATTTTGTTCTTTGTTGGCTGTTTTTCAAGTTGGGCATCCCATAATTACCTAACCCCATCCAAGTTATCATCCCCTAATAAAGCAACAAAAACAAGCCAAGGACTGTTCTCTGCGTTGAATGAAGGAAATGCTGTGTGACTGGCTGTGCAACAGTGGGGAACCGTTTCTTCACTGCGCATGTGCCAAAATTATGTCGGCAAATGCAGAACACTGCATATCTCCTGAACCGTGCAGGTTTAGGAGATATGCAGGGAATCTACAGGTAAGCCTTATTATAGGTTTACATGTAGGTTAAAGTGGTTGTCACAGGTTCAAAACCACTTTAATTACTATATCATTGCTGTGACTGCATTGCTTCAAGCAGTATTGAAAGGAGATGTAAACCTACATTCCAGGATACCGAGTAGACATGTGCAGAACGGACAAATTCGTTTTGTTTCGTTTTGATATGTTATTTACATAAATTAGTTTCGTTAGATTTGTTCCATTTGTTAATTCATTTTTGGAATTAGTTTTGTTTATTCGTTTTCAAATCAATTCGAAAAGTGTTTGAATCAATTTCGAATCGTTTTCAAATTCAAAAAGTTTTCAAATTCAAACAGTTTTCAAATTCAAACAGTTTTTGAATCGTTTTCCAATTTCCAAAGAGAATAAAATAGAATAGAAAATAAAGTAATAGAATAGAAAATAATTGAATACAATAGGAAAGAATATAACAGAAAATAAAACAATATAATATAATAGAGTAAAACAGAACAAAATAGGAGAGAAAATAAAAGAACAGAATAGAATGGAATTGAATAGCATAAAAAAGAATAGAAAAAATAGAATTATTATAACCATCTTCTCAAATTTGAATAGAATAGAAAAGAATAGCGTTATAACACAATAGAATAGAATAGAAATAATATAACCATTTTCCAAAATTCAAATAGAATCAAATAGAATCAATTCAACTTTGAATAGAATAGAAAAGAATAGAGTAGACTAGAATAGAAAACAGCACAATGGCATAGAAAAAAACAACAAAATAGAATAGAATAGAAAGAATATAACCATCTTCCTATTCTAATCTATTCTTTTCTATTCTATTCAAATTTGAATTGATTCTATTTGAATTTTGGGAGATGGTTATATTCTTTCTATTCAATTCTAGTATAATGTTTTTTTATGCTATTATTTTCTATTCTATTATAGACTATTCTATTCTATTTTTTCTATTCTATTCTTTTATATTCTATTATTTTCTTACGTATTTGAATTCAAATTTATTCTATTTGAAATTTGAATTTCAGAAGATGGTTATATTCTTTCTATATTTTTCTTTTCTTTTCTATTTGTTTCTATTATATTCTAGTCTATTCTGTTCTTTTATTTTCTATTCTATTTTGTTCTGGTTCACTCTATTATATTCTATTCTTTTATTTTCAGCTATATTCTTTTCTAGTCTATTATTTTTCTATTTATTCTGTTTGGAAATTGGAAAACTATTCAAATTTGAAAACTTTTCAAATTCAAAAAGTATTCGAAAACTATTCGAATTTGGATTTCGTCCAAATTTTTTTTTTTTTAGTTATTTCGGATTCGTTTACATTCAGTACTATTGTAATTCAGAAATTCAGATACATCTGAATTTCTGAAAAATGAAAATTTGTCCGAATTTTAATTCAGAACAAAATGAACCGCACATGTCTAATACCAAGCACCATGCAATCTGTGGTTCTGGTGGTGACCTATGCATTGCCTGCTACATGTATCCTGTCTATGGGGAAACCCATAAGCTTAGGTTTACTGTTTATACGTCAAATGACCTTGTTTGTGACAAAGAATGAAAAAAGGAAGAGAGAGAGAGGCAGTGAGAGTACATCAGGAATGCTTTTGAGCCATAGGAGAGCTGAACATTGGAATATCCATGGGGGGATATATCAAGTCATGTTCTCTCTAATGTGCAGCCTTTTCTCTAGGGAAGACATGCATGTTGGAGCAGTGCTTTTTAGTTTGTACTTGCATGAAATGAATGTTCACGTAAAAAAAGATGAGAGGACTGACAAGGTAACATCTGGCTTAGCAAGATTGATTGCTTATTTGCATAGCAAGTGATGGGTGCTTCAGGCTCTAAGCAGCTTCATTAGAAAGTTACTTGCATTGGTGAGAAATTTGCAGATATTTAACTCTTTTCATCCCTAATCTGTACAGCTGTGTCATCTAGGGGACATGTACATTTTTATCTCCCAGTGTCATTCACCTTGCCAGCATATCTTCTATTTCTTAGGTCATTCCACTATGTCCCTTATTTCCAGGAACATCCTTTTAGCAAAGTCACATTTTCAGTTTCACCAGTTTTCCAGTAATCCCTACACATCTGGAAAACACATCAACGGAATATGATAAAAATTCCTGTACAGAGTTTCTGTTAACATGTCTATGATATTTTTACTACACAATGAGCCAATGACCACTTTTAAAGCTGAACTACAGAAAACTTGAAAATCCTCCCTTGCATTGGGGTGTCACCCACACTGCAAGCGTTAACTGCTTGTTTACATTTAGGGGGCCTAGGGTAAAGCAATTTTACTAACTTGCTCCTGCAGGCTCCTCTGTGCATCTAGAACGGTCCTCTACAACCTTTTCTTCCCTACACTCCAGTGGTCTACGGCCTTCTGAATTATTGAGACCAATGCATAGACCATAGTCTTGCAGTGCATGTCCACCACCAGAGCATGAGGAGCTCCATCTGCCAAGGAGTGTAGAATCAGGTAAGTAAAGGTGCTATTTCATCCCCTAAATAATTATGAACACTTAACCTTTGCAGTGCGGGCACAATCCCCCTTCAAGGGAAGATATTTAAGTTTTCTGGAGCTGGGCTTTAATGCTTTGCTTTACTTTGAAGAAGGCATCTGCAAACTGGTGTAGCACTCTCACCATCTCCTTATGAGTAGAGTTGAGCGAACCCGAACTGTAAAGTTCGGATCCGTACCGAACTTTGGGGCATCCATGAACCGAACCCGGACATTTGAAAAAAAGTTTGAGTTCGGGTTCTGGGTTCGGGTATTTGATCCTGCCTGTTGAATAGCTGCAGGGCAGCCAATCAACAAGCGTTTCACTGGTTTGCCCTTAGAAGCCATCACAGCCATGCCTACTAATGGCATGGCTGTGATTGGCCAGTGCATTATGTGACCCAGCCTCTTTATAAGCTGGAGTCACGTAGTGCTGCATGTCATATGCTCTCTGGCTAGTGTAGGAAGAGGATGCTGCCGGCGCTGTGAGGGACAGATTGCAGATATAATAACATCTCATCCTGCATTACATAACGATCTGATTGTGGACTAGGTAGAGATTACTACTACTACTGCTTTTAGGGACAGATTGCAGATCTCATCCTGCATTACAGAACGATCTGATTCTGGACTAGGTAGAGTCTACTGCTTTGAGGGACAGATTGCAAATCTCATCCTGCATTACATAACGATCTGATTGTGGACTAGGTAGAGATTACTACTACTAGTACTTTGAGGGACAGATTGCAGATCTCATCCTGAATTACAGAACAATCTGATTTTGGACTAGGTAGAGTCTACTGCTTTGAGGAACAGATTGCAGATCTCATCCTGCATTACAGAACAATCTGATTGTGGACTAGGTAGAGATTACTACTACTACTGCTTTGAGGGACAGATTGTAGATCTCATCCTGCATTACAGAACGATCTGATTCTGGACTAGGTAGAGTCTACTGCTTTGAGAGACAGATTGCAGATCTCATCCTGCATTACAGAACAATCTGATTGTGGACTAGGTAGAGATTACTACTACTACCTCTTTGAGGGACAGATTGCAGATCTCATCCTGCATTACAGAACGATCTGATTGTGGACTAGGTAGAGATTACTACTTCTACTGCTTTGAGGGACAGATTGCAGATCTCATCCTGCATTACAGAACGATCTGATTGTGGACTAGGTAGAGATTACTACTACTACTGCTTTGAGGGACAGATTGCAGATCTCATCCTGCATTACAGAACGATGTGATTGTGGACTAGGTAGAGAT
>BLSH010274677.1:423538-437862 GCA_018402905.1 Glandirana rugosa
ACAGGGAATGTCGTTGTCGTCCTTGGACTGGGATATCCTCATCTGTTACTAAAATCTTGTAGATTACTACTACTACTACTGCTTTTAGGGACAGATTGCAGATCTAATAACATCTCATCCTACATTACAGAATGATCTGACTGGACTAGGTAGAGTCTACTGCTTAGAGGGTCAGATTATTGTTCTAAAATCATTGCCTACTCCTATAGGGTCAGGTTCCTGCTGTTGCTGTAAGGGACAGATTAGACCGGCCTCACACAGCCATTGGTATACTTGTTTTTTTGAATATGCCTCAATATTTTGGGGGCTATCCCAATTAGAAAAAAAAACAAACAAACAACAAAAAGTGTTGGCTACCTCCTCCTCCTCCTCTACCACCACTTCCACCTACACTGCCACGGTCATGGCCTAGTCAACCTCTAGGCTCCTACTCCACATCCACCCCCCCCTTCCCATTTTTATTTTTTTATTTGATTTTAAGTTATTTTCCCTATCCCCATTTTTTGTAGGGCACTTGTCCTACTCTTACCCCATTTTACTTCCTTTTGCAGCCCTCTAGCACTTGCCAGGACTTTTTTACAGCCATTTTTGTGCCCAAAAGTTCGGGTCCCCATTGACTTCAATGGGGTTCGGGGTCCACGGTCAAGTTCGGGTCAAGTTCGGTACCAAACTCGAACTTTTTCGCGAAGTTCGGCTAGACCCGCCGAACCCGAACATCCAGGTGTTCGCTCAACTCTACTTATGAGCTAAATTAAACTTTTTTTTAGTCTTTACCACTGCTTTACACAGTGATCATTTGGTGGAGGGGGTTCATGCTGTGAGTTTGTTTTTCAGGGGTTGGGCTGGGACCATTAGTTCCAGTGAAGGGAACTCTTAAGACATCAGCATACCAAGACATTTTGGACAATTTCATGCTCCCAACTTTGTGGGAACAGTTTGGGCATGGCCCCTTCCTGTTCCAACATGACTGCACACCAGTGCACAAAGCAAGGTCCATAAAGACATGGATGAGCATGTTTAGAGTGGAGGAACTTGACTGGCCTGCACAGAGTCCTGACCTCAACCCGACAGAACACCTTTGGGATGAAAAAGAGTGGAGACTGCGAGCTAGGTCTTCTCATCCAACATCAGTGCCTCACATCACAAATGCTTTTCTGGAAGAATGGGCAAACATTCCCATAGACACACTCTTAAACCTTGTGGACAACCTTCCCAGAAGAGATGAAGCTGTTATAGCTGCAAAGGGTGGGCCAACGCAATATTAAACCCTATGGACTAAGACTGGGATGCCATTAAAGTTCATGTGTGTGTAAAGGCAGGCATCCCAATACTTTTGACAATATAGTATATATACATATATATATACAGTATCTCACAAAAGTAAATATTTTATTATATCTTTTCATGTGACAACACTGTACACTTTGCTACAATGTAAAGTAGTGAGTGTACAGCTTGTGTAACAGTGTAAATGTGCTGTCCCCTCAAAATAACTCAACACACAGCCATTAATGTCTAAACTGCTGGCAACAAAAGTGGGTACACCCCGAAGTGAAAATCTAGATCGCAGTGCATTTACTGCTGCTGATTGGCCAAAGCATGTATCTGACCTGCATGCTTTGGCCAATCACAGCACACTCTGCTGTGAGAGCCATGATTGGCCAAAGGCAGGGTGCCTTTGGCCAATCATGGCTCAGGGGGCTAAGTCCAGGGCCCACACTATATAAGACTGCTTACACAGCGGCCGTATATAGTGTGATCATAATGTAGAGAGAGCGAGGTTGAGCATGATTAGGCAAGTTAGTTAGTGGTGCAGTCAGGCAGTTTAGTATATACAGTATCTGACAAAAGTGAGAACACCCCTCACAGTTTTGTAAATATTTTATTATATCTTTTCATGTGACAACACTGAAGAAATGACACTATGCTACAATGTAAAGTAGTGAGTGTACAGCTTGCATAACAGTGTAAAGTTGCTGCCCCCTCAAAGTAACTCGACACACAGCCATTAATGTCTAAACAATGTCTGGCAACAAAAGTGAGTACACCCCTCAAGCCTCGTACACATGGTTCGACGGTTGTACGACCGAATGGACCAAATCGTATGTTGGCTGTTGTATCTAGCATACTGACATGCACTACATGATCGTACGACCAAGCTGAACATAGTGTCGTGTTATGAACGTATAAAGAGAAAGTTCAGGTGCATGTAATTAGTGTCAGGCTGTTCCTGACTTCTGAGCATGCGTGTTTTGCACAATACAACTTGTTGGACCTACTTCTCTGTACACACGATACAACGGTCGTAAGACCGCTTGTTGGTACTACCAAGTTTACTAGTAGCACAGCATATGGTTTATTTATGGTTTTTATGGTCAGTAAAAACCAATACCGGGTGAGCTGCTCCTTCCAGGAGGTACCGCCATTCCTCCAAAGCTGACTTGATGGCCAGCAATTCCCTATCACCAACATCATAGTTCCAGCAAGATGGTGCACCACCACATTATGGGTGTCAGGTCCGAGCATTCCTAGATGAACAGTTTCCTGGAAAGTGGATTGGTCGTTGTGGGCCAGCTGAATGGCCCCCAAGGTCTCCCGGTCTGACCCCCTTAGACTTTTATCTTTGGGGTCATCTGAAGGCAATTAACTATGCTGTGAAGATACGAGATGTGCAGCACCTGAAACTATGGATACTGGAAGCCTGTGCTAGCATTTCTCCTGCGGTGTTGCTATCAGTGTGTGAAGAGTGGGAGAAGAGAAGTGGTCATAAACTTGTAAATAACTCATGAAAGAATAAAGTTACGTTAAAACCAAGCACACCATTGTTTTTCTTGTGAAATTCCCAATAGGTTTGATGTGTCAAATGACCCTCTTCCTATTGAAAAAACAAAAGTTGGATTCAAAATGGCCGACTTCAAAATGGCCGCCATGGTCACCACCCATCTTGATTATTATTATTAAGGTGTATCCATATAAATGGCCCACCCTGTATATATATATATATATATATATATATATATATATATATATATATATACACACACACACTGCATTTAGTGTAGACTATATATATAGTGTATGAAAGGTTGCATGCTCAGATAAGGGTCTGGCATAAATTTTAAGGGGAACCCCGCGTCAAAATTAAAAAAAAATGCATGGGGGTCCTCACCAAAATCCATAACAGGCCCTTCAGGTCTGGTATGGGTTTTAAGGGGAACCCCATGCCAATTTTTTTTTTTTAAAAATGGCGTGGGGTCCCTCCAAAATCCATACCAGACCCTTATCCGAGCATGCAACCTGGCAGGTCAGGATGGGGGGGAGCAAGCAGCCCCCCTCCTGACTCCTGAACCATACCAGACCACATGCCCTCAACATGGGGAGGGTTGATGGGGACAAGGGACTCTTCCCGACAACCCTGACCGTTGGTTATCAGGTCTGTGGGCAGGGGGGTTTATTGGAATCTGGAAGCCCCCTTTAACAAGGGGGCCCCCCCAGATCCCGCCCCCCCTATGTGAATGGGTATTGGGTACATTGTACCCCTACCCATTCATCAAAAAAGTGTCAAAAAATAATAAACCACAGAAGACAGTTTGGGACAAGTCCTTTATTAAATAAAAAACAAAAAAAACAAAGTGTCCCGCAATGTAATCCACGTCAATCACGGCACCAATGACTTGAAAAATGCAAAAACAAAAACGCATCCGCCTCTTTTAGAGGTGATTCGCCAAATGGGCTGTCTTTGCTGTGACAGTTTATTTATAGGCAAGGACTGCCTTCTGACATCATGTGATGTCAGAAGGGGCGGGGTCACCCGCTTATGTCACCTGGTGGCCCCGTCCTTGCCTATAAATAAACTGTCATAGCAAAGACAGCCCATTCGGCAAGTTACCTCTTAAAGAGGGGGATGCGTTTTTGTCTTTGCATTTTTTGGTTCGTCGGCACCGTGATTGGCGTGGATTACATCCCGGGACACTTTCTTTTTAAAAGAGGACTTGTCCCAAACTGTCTCCTGTGGTTTTTGTGTTTTGACACTTTTTTGGTGAATGGGTAGGGTTACAATGTACCCGATACCCATTCACATGGGGGGTTAGGATCTGAGGGCCCCCTTGTTAAAGAGGGCTTCCAGATCCCGATAAGCCCCCCCGCCCACAGACCCCAACAACCACAGCCCAGGGTTGTCGGGAAGAGGCTCCTGTCCCTATCAACATGGGCACAAGGTGCTTTGGGGTGGGGGGGTGCAGTGCCCCCCTGCCCCAAAGCACTCACCCCCCATGTAGCCTGGTGCGGTTGTGCTCGCTCGCCCCCCCCCTATCCTGCCCGGCCAGGCTGCATGCTCAGATAAGAGTCTGGTATGGATTTTGGGGGGGACTCCACGTCAATTTTTTTTTAAATTTGGCATGGAGTTCCCCTTAAAATCCATACCAGACCCCAAGGGCCTGATATGGGCTGGGAATACATTACAGCCGCAAGCAAGTTTAAATTACATTTTTCCTTTAGAAATGCCATTTTGCTGTGGCACTGCTCTAAACATCACACCGATGAGCCACTTTACAGGCATATGAAGGGGACCCCCAGGCACGATATGTAAAGGAATATTTCACTTTCATTGTTTCACTTTAAGCGTTATTAAAATTGCTGCTCCTGGGGCTGTACCCGGGTCCCAATACAATTTTTATGGCAATAACTTGCATATAAGCCTTTCAAAATGAGCACTTTTGATTTTTCATGTTCATTTCCCAAAGACTTTAATAGGGATCGCTGTGCTCATAAGTTTACATACCATATACCATTTTTAAGAGAATATGAATGATAACACAAAAACACTTCTTTCACTCATGGTTAGTGTTTGGCTGAAGCCATTTATTATTAATCAACTGTGTTTACTCTTTTTAAATCATAATGACAACAGAAACTACCCAAATGACCTTGATCAAAAGTTTACATACCCTGGTGATTTTGGCCTGATAACATGCACACAAGCTGACACAAATGGGTTTGAATGGCTATTAAAGGTAACCATCCTCACCTGTGATCTGTTTGCTTGTAATTAGTGTGTGTGTATAAAAGGTCAATGAGTTTCTGGACTCCTGACCCACTTTTGCATCTCTCATCCACTGCTGCACTGATGTTTCTGGATTCTGAGTCATGGGGAAAGCAAAAGAATTGTCAAAGGATCTGCGGGAAAAGGTATTTGAATTGTATAAAACAGGAAAGGGATGTAAAAAGATATCCAAGGCATTGAGAATGCCAATCAGCAGTGTTGAAACTCTAATCAAGAAGTGGAAAAGGAGGGGTTCTGTTGAAACCAAACCACGGTCAAATAGACCAACTAGGATTTCAGCCACAACTGCCAGGAAAATTGTTCGGGATGCAAAGAAAAACCCATAAATAACTTCAGGTGAAATACAGGACACTCTGAAAAAATGTGGTGTGGCTGTTTCAAGATGCACAATAGGGAGGCACTTAAAGAAAGATGGGCTGCATGGTCGAGTCACCAGAAGAAAGCCATTACTATGCAAATGCCACAAAGCACCCCGCTTACAATACGCCAAACAGCACAGAGACAAGCCTCAAACCTTCTGGCACAAAGTCATTTGGAGTGATGAGACCAAAATTTAGCTTTTTGGCCACAACCATAAATTTCACGTTTGGAGAGTCAACAAGGCCTGTGAAACACGGAGGTGGATCACTGATGTTTTGGGGATGTGTGAGCTACAAAGGCACAGGGAATTTGGTCAAAATTGATGGCAAGATTAATACAGTATGTTATCAAAAAATACTGGAGGAACATTTGCATTCATCAGCCAGGAAGCTGTGCATGGGACGTACTTGGGCATTCCAATATGACAAATATGTAAAACACAAGGCCAAGTTGACTTGTCATTGGCTACAGCAGAAAGTGAAGGTTCTGGAGTGGCCATCTCAGTCTCCTGACCTCAATATCATTGAGCCACTCTGGGGAGATCTCAAACGTGCAGTTCCTGCAATACAGCCCAAGAATTTCCAGGAACTGGAGGCTTTTTGTCAAGAGGAATGGGCAGTTTTACCATCTGAGAAGATAAAAAGCCTCATCCACAAATACCACAAAAGACTTCAAGCTGTCATTGATGTTAAAGGGGGCAATACATGGTATTAAGAACTGGGGTGTGTAAACTTTTGATCAGGGTCATTTGGGTAGTCTTTCTTGTCATTATGATTTAAAAAGAGTAAACACAGTTGATTGATAATAAATTGCTTCAGCCACGCCCTAACCATGAGTGAAAGAAAAGTTTTTGTGTTTTCAATCATATACTGATACATATATCATAAAAATGGCCAAAAAATCATAAATTCTGCCAGGGTATGTAAACTCATGAGCACAACTGTACAACTGTACACTATGGTAGATCATTTTGTTTTACCCTAACATATGGATAAGTGCAGCGGAAGATGCCTTAAAGGGACAATTACCATGGATCACCAGGATACATCTGACAGATCTAGGACCAGGCTTATATCAGTGGATCATTGCCAAAAATGATCAAATTTGATTTAAAAAGAGTAAACACAGATGATTGATAATAAATGGCTTCAGCCAAACACTGACCATGAGTGAAAGAAAAGTTTTTGTGTTATCATTCATATTCTCTGAAAAATGGCCAAGAAATCATAAATTCTGCCAGGGAACTTATGAACACAACTGTATATATATATTTATGGTCGTGGCTTTACAGCCGAGATGGATGTGGATCACATAAACATGAGACAAGACTTATAACATAACAGAGACCTGAGGTGTACTTGGTGGTCTGGACAGTACGTCAAAAAAGGGGGCATACCCAAGGTAAATAGTGGATGTTTTATGAGAGAATATAATGGGAAGGCCCCTCTGAAAAAGGGGAGATGGGAGGGCGGGTATCGCGCACTGGAACCGACAAAGAGCAGGGCTGAGTGGGCTACTTAAATACCCTCCGGGCTCCTCCCATAAATTCAGGCCATCTTTGCTGGCCTTCCTATTTATGGTCATGGCCCTATGACCGAGATGGATGTGGATCACATAAACACGAGACAAGACTTATAATATAACAGAGACCTGAGGTGTGCTTGGTGGTACGCCAAAAAGGGGGGGAAAGCATTCGGATAGGGAAATATTCCTTTAATGGTTCTGTTATCATTCAGCAAGTTTGGTGAAGGCTTGGGCCACTTCTGTCTGAGGATTTGGAATATATCTCATGAAACATGAGGACTTCCACCTGCCTAACTTCTTGATCACGTGGTCTGGTACTCTGTGCTGCGATGCAGCTGAGGCTACTCCGATCTGAAAAGAATGTCCCGAGTCAAGGCCCAAATTACTCAGAAGGATCCTGATGGGCCTGATGAACTGGCTGCCACTCAAGGGGCTAATCGGGAAAGGCAATAGTGGACTAGAGATTAATTGGCTATGTCAACTCCAGGTCCAGTTTGTTGAGTTTGAGTGAGTCAAGTGGCATCTGCACAGTACCTGACTGCTGGTACCACTTAAAGTTAAATTTGCTAGATGGTAGAAAGCCGTAGAAGGCCAGGTAGATGGCCGCTTGAATGACTAAACAAGGCAAAAACCCGAGCGGGGAGCCCGTGAGGATTGCAGACATGTCCCTAAAAATGGTGCTGGTGATAGGCAAGCGTTTGCCATTAACTACGGGCTGATGTTTCTGGATACCATGTAGGAGGGATATCACTGTATGGCCCGAGAACACAGATGGTTTCCCGGGGTCCTGTAAGGACCGAAAGTGCTAGATGCTGGCTAAGTATAGCCTGATAGTGTTGTGGGAAAGTGCCAGCTGCATGTGGCAATATGATATGAAGGCTAGGACACGCCTAATGTCACCTGCTATGGTTCTGGGGCATGAGGTTAAAAAGCTGCAGTAGGCTCTCCAAGCTGTACCATAGGACTTTAATGCTTTGCGGGATAAGGAAAGGTTGATAAGTTGAGTTACGTTGTCAAGATGTGGCTTTAGTCCATTGTTAGTTGAGACCAAGGCGGGGTAGGTGTGGTGGTCTGGTCGGCTCCAGGTACCTGCTGGAAGAATAGAACAAAGTTGAAGCGAGACAGTGCATCTGCTGCTATGTTACATTCGCCTGGAATGTGTTTACAATGAACGTTAAATTGATGAAGCAGTGATAATTGCACCAGCCTGCGCAGGAAGGACATGATGGGGAGCAATTTGGATCTTCCTTGATTGATAATGTTGGCTGTGGCCTGGTTGTCTGTGGTAAAGACCACCATCTGTCCTGACTATGTGTGGCCCCGGACTTGGGCAGCTGCCACAATGGGGTATAATTTGAACAATGATGATGACTGCTTGAATCCTGGGATTAGAAGGATTTCTGGGGGCCCATTGCAGCAGGATTTCTGGGGGCCAATTGCCAATTGCGGCAAAGCGGCAAAGCCTGTAGAGGCTGCTGCATCTGTGACTACTTGTGGTGACAGAGCAGAGGCTGACGGGATGAACATCGATATGCCATTCCAGTTGGTGAGAAATTCATCCCACATTGCTAATCTGCTAATGCTGCTGCGTCCAATTTGAGGGTTTGCTCAAGATCTTGCACCCATGAAAGGTAAACCAAGAGGCATGAGATAAGGGATCACCCCTGCGGAATAATCCTCAAGTTGTCTTTTGGTACGTTTGTAACTGGGAGAAAACGTGGATAACCGACTTGATGCGGGTCAGTTTGACTGGCGGCATGCTGGCCTGCATGGCTGTTGTATCCAGAGAGCTGCCTAGGAACGTGATGGCATGTGCCGGGCCTTCTACTTTATGCTTGGCTATGGGCACTTTGTGGCAAAATAGTAGGAACCTCTCCACTTGATACCGTGCCACCGCCAGTGGGATGGCTCGATAGGCATGAGTTTGAATGCGTCTGAGATGTCTGCTTTAGACAGCCAGGTGTTAGCACTTACTTTAATGATGGCCTGGATGGTTGAGTCAACTGACGCATATTTTAGAGAAAACTCCACTGAGGGAATCAGGGAGTTCAGACTCTGTATTTGTGAAGAATGAGACGCTGACAAATCGTACACCAACCAAAGTTTATTTGAAACTTTGCCCTTGACAAGCCCAATAAGGCTAACTCTCCAGGTCTGGAAGGGTGATTGTGCAAAGGGGACAATGATAAAATCCTATCCATATCTAGCTCTGTTTGTAGCAGGGCATCTATGGCCTGTTTTTTAATGGCCCCCGACCAGAGGTTTTTACAACCGTGAGTGGAGTGGGGTAGAGCAATAAGTGAAATCCTGCTGTGAATCCGTGGACCAGAAATATGGCCAGTGAAGGGGTGGGGTATGTAGAGAGATAGAACCCCAACCAAAGCACGTTCACCCGGCTTAGTCATGACCTATTTGGTTGTTTCAGCTGACATGTAGATTTCGAGTGTGCCTTGTGACATGCCGTGCAGACGTGCAGCAGCCGACACTGACTGAAGGCACATGTGCCATAATTGAAGTTGTTACAAATGGCTGTGCCCCCTACTGACAACACCGGCCATCCCAATTTGTCCACAAGTCACAGATGTGCGGGGGCTGGGAAGCCCTGGCTGCTACCGGATGTGAAAGGAAAATTGAAGGGACACCTTGTGGTGGCCTCAGAACCCCAGTTAGCTGTGAGATGCAGACTGGCAAATGGGGCAGAGAGGGGAGCACGGCCCAGCAAATTGACGGCAAAACAGCTCCATGTCGGTAATGACCTTGACTTAGAACTGGGCTAGCCTGGCTGCTTCCTTGGCCGTGAAGGACCAGTGGTAGTCATAGAATGAATGACCACCGTATTTGGATCCGAAATCCATCACGGTGTGGAGATATAGGTCCAGCTCCTCTCTCCTGCTGGGGTTGGCTGAACAGATAACAACTCTGTACATCCGAAAAGCCAAGACGAATTCGGAGACCGTCAGTTTGCGGGTGAGCCTAGAGTCTCTCGACTTGACGACCACTGAGATGTCTCCCCAGTAGTGTGCTTTGTTATCAGCCAAGCCATGAACTGAAATAAGGAGGGGCGCCAGGTTGACGTCCTTACCTTCCAAAATGTCCTTCCTGACACTGGCTTGGACGAGATGAGCAGGGAGGACAGTAGGTGTAACCCCCGGCATACCTGCAGGAGAAGCTGTCGGTATTGGGACGACTGCTGGGTCAGGTAGGGTCGTGGGTGGGCAAGCTTCCAGAACTGCCAGAGACTGTTGCGGCTAATGATGAGACCAGTGAGTGCAGCTGGGAGATGGCTCCAGCAATGTACTGTAGGGACTCCTGCTGGGTGCTGGGCCCTGGTGCAGCTGGTGGCTGCACCAGAGCTCAGTCTTCCTGAATAGCTCAGCCTTCCTGGCTGTGGTGGGGTAGGGGATGCTCCTGCGTTTAAGCTCTGTCACAAGCTTGGGGATGGTCCATCCCCTGAGAAACTGCATGCTGCCGCTTTCCAAGCCCGCGGAGGGTGACAGAGGAGCGGATGTGAAGTCCTCGCTGCTGGCCTGCGACATGGATAAGGCTATAAGACAGAATGGGGGGGGTGCAAATGTTTACAGGAGTCACAGCGGTAGCATAGAGAGAGGAGAGAAATTTCAGAAAAGAAAAAAAAAGGAGGAGGGGAGAAGAAAAGAAAATGGAATGACAGATACAGGTCAGAGCCGATTTGTGTTCTATGGTGATAGAAACACTGTTGAGTGGAAATTTGGAAAACTCATAAGAGTGCATGGCAGTCGAGACGAGCCAGGAAGTGACTGGCCAGTTAACCGTTAGCTCGGGTGCCTGTCTGCTCAGCACAAACCTTGGTCCAGAGCCCCAGGGTGCACTGGGGCAACTGTGAACTGGTACAGCCTACATTGTAATGTTGCGGTCTGTAGTACGTGACGCATGCTCAGTCTTCCAATACTTGCACTGTCAGCAATTTAAATGATTTACCAACCTTGTATGTGAGGTGAAGGGTTGCCCTTCGAAAACAGTGTTTCATGCAGAGACAGATGTGACAGAACTAAAACGCCCAATGAGCATACCCAATGATGTATGTGAAGTGAATGTTTTGTGAAAGAGTGCAGCAGGGTGTGATAGAAGAACCCGTGAACTACGCACCTGATGGACGCTCTAGTAGTGAGGTCCTGCTTATGGTCAAACTCTGGTCGACTGGAAACCTATGATAGGGGTGACATAAGACAAAAAACATTTTATTTTTAACCTGGGGGAAATATGTCCAACCTGGTGCAGAATGGGATCTGAACTCGACTGGCCTGGAGGGAGAATGATAGAGAAAAACAATGAGTGACTTGTATGCCACTGAAGATGAGTGGCCGTGGGTGCCATGTGACGTGTGACTGTTGTGTGCCCCTGGCATGTATGTTACGAGGGGCTAAAAAACGTACTTTCCGTGTTTGCAAGAAGTCATGCTTGTATGCCTGTTTGTAATGATTGCAAGAGTTTATGCTTGTGCAAGAAGTTGTGTTGTGCGGGGGAGAAGTATCACTGAGGCTTTATCCGCAGTGACTGTCTATAGGCTATATTACAGTATCAGTGCTTGCAAAGATTGCAAGATGTTGTGCAGTTATAGACGTGCTTGCAATGATTGCAAGAGTCTGTGCAGTTGTTAGAGGCGTTCTTGCAACCATTGCAAGAAAAAACCTACTGAGAAAAGGATAGGTGAACATTGAATACGTAGGACTGCAATTGTGACTTCTGTAGCAGCTGTTGGGAGAGTGTAAAGGATGCATCTGTTGTCTGTGTCGTCATTGCGACTAGGTTCGAACCGGGCCGTGGGATGAAAGTATTTGTGAGATTTATTTCGTAAGGAAACACCATGAACCGATGTACACCGGTATGCATAGTGCGTCGGGATTAACCGCTGTGCCGTCGTTGCAACTAGGTATGAACCGGCTGTGGTAGAATGAGAAGAGCTTGTGAGAGTTGTTTGTAAGGCAACGACATGATCCGATCCATTGCGACTAGGTTCAAACCGGCTGTGGTAGAATGAAAGAACACGTGAGAGTTATTTGTAAGGAGATGACATGAACGAACCGTTGAGCCACCGTTGTGACTAGGTTCGAACTGGCTGTGATAGAATAAAAAGAGCTTGTGAGAGTTGTTTGTAAGGCAACGACATGATCCGATGTATACTGGAGTACGTAGTGCATCGGAACGAACCGTTGTGCCACCGCTGTGACTAGGTCCGAACAGGGCAATGGTAGATTGAAAAATAACACGTGAGGGTTTATTGTATTGCAAAATTACATAACCGATGTATAACGGCATGCTTTGTGCCTCGGACCGAATCATGTGCCGTTGATTGTACTAGGTTTGAACCAGGGAGATGTGATACTAAGAGGCCTAAAATGGCATGGCACTGCATATAAGGAGCGCCAGGAACAACTGCCAATGGTTTAAAAAACATGACTACGCTCCGGGGACTCACAAACGATTCGTAAGTTGCGAGTCGAATATGACAAGGGAATTTGATGACCGGAATAACTTTAAGACATGATACGGAAATAAGGGCTACGAATTCTACCATTGAACAGCGAGCAAGACTTGTGGCGAGATGAATCGTGCACTGGAAAAGAGTAGGGCTGAGTGGGCTGCTTAAATACACTCCAGGCTCCTCCCATAAATTCAGGCCATCTTTGCTGTTTTATATATATATATATATATACAGTCAGGTCCATAAATTTTGGGACATCGACACAATTCTAATCTTTTTGGCTCTATACACCACCACAATGGATTTATAATGAAATGAACAAGATGTGCTTTAACTGCAGACTTTCAGCTTTAATTTGAGGGTATTTACATCCAAATCAGGTGAACGGTGTAGGAATTACAACAGTTTGTATATGTGCATCCCACTTTTTAAGGGACCAAAGTAATGGGACAGATTAACAATCTTAAATCAAACTTTCACTTTTTAATACTTGGTTGCAAATCCTTTGCAGTCAATTACAGCCTGAATTCTGGAACACATAGACATCACCAGACGCTGGGTTTCATCCCTGGTGATGCTCGGCCAGGCCTCTACTGCAACTGTCTTCAGTTCCTGCTTGTTTTTGGGGCATTTTTCCTTCAGTTTTGTCTTCAGCAAGTGAAATGCATGCTTAATCGGATTCAGGTCAGGTGATTGACTTTGCATAACATTCCACTACTTTCCCTTAAAAAACTCTTTGGTTGCTTTCACAGTATGCTTCGGGTCATTGTCCATCTGCACTGTGAAGCGCCGTCCAATGAGTTCTGAAGCATTTGGCTGAATATGAGCTGATAATATTGCCCGAAACTCTTCAGAATTCATCCTGCTGCTTTTGTCAGCAGTCACATCATCAATAAATACAAGAGAACCAGTTCCATTGGCAACCATACATGCCCACGCCATGACACTACCACCACCATGCTTCACTGATGAGGTGGTATGCTTTGGATCATGAGCAGTTCCTTTCCTTCTCCATACTCTTCTCTTCCCATCACTCTGGTACAAGTTGATCTTGATCTCATCTGTCCATAGGATGTTGTTCCAGAACTGTGAAGGCTTTTTTAGCTGTTGTTTGGCAAACTCTAATCTGGCCTTCCTGTTTTTGAGGCTCACCAATTGTTTACATCTTGTGGTGAACCCTCTGTATTCACTCTGGTGAAGTCTTCTCTTGATTGTTGACTTTGACACACATACACCTACCTACTGGAGAGTGTTCTTGATCTGGCCAACTGTTGTGAAGGGTGTTTTCTTCACCAGGGAAAGAATTCTTTGGTCATCCACCACAGTTGTTTTCCGTGGTCTTCCGGGTCTTTTGGTGTTGCTGAGCTCACCGGTGCGTTCTTTCTTTTTAAGGATGTTTCAAACAGTTGATTTGGCCACACCTAATGTTTTTGCTATCTCTCTGATGGGTTTGTTTTGTTTTTTGAGCCTAATGATGACTTGCTTCACTGATAGTGACAGATCTCATATTGAGAGTTGACAGCAACAGATTCCAAATGCAAATAGCACACTTGAAATTAAATCTGGACCTTTTATCTGTTACTTGTAAATGGGATAATGAGGGAATAACACACACCTGGCCATGGAACAGCTGAGCAGCCAATTGTCCCATTACTTTTGGTCCCTTAAAAAGTGGGAGGCACATATACAAACTGTTGTAATTCCCACACCGTTTACCTGATTTGGATGTAAATACCCTCAAATTAAAGCTGACAGTCTGCAGTTAAAGCACATCTTGTTCGTTTCATTTCAAATCCACTGTGGTGGTGTATAGAGCCAAAAAGATTAGAATTGTGTTGATGTCCCAATATTTATGGACCTGACTGTGTATATATATATATATATATATATTTTTTTTTTAATACAATGGTCTATACC
>BLSH010274677.1:438200-448472 GCA_018402905.1 Glandirana rugosa
GAGTTTTTGTGCATACCCTTCTCTTCCCATCACTCTGGTACAAGTTGATCTTGGTCTCATCTGTCCATAGGATGTTGTTCCAGAACTGTGAAGGCTTTTTTAGATGTTGTTTAGCAAACTCTTATCTGGCCTTCCTGTTTTTGAGGCTCACCAATGGTTTACATCTTGTGGTGAACCCTCTGTATTCACTCTGGTGAAGTCTTCTCTTGATTGTTGACTTTGACACACATACACCTACCTCCTGGAGAGTGTTCTTGATCTGGCCAACTGTTGTGAAGGGTGTTTTATTCACCAGGGAAAGAATTCTTCGGTCATCCACCACAGTTGTTTTCCGTGGTCTTCCGGGTCTTTTGGTGTTGCTGAGCTCACTGGTGCGTTCTTTCTTTTTAAGGATGTTCCAAACAGTTGATTTGGCCACACATAATGTTTATGCTATCTCTCTGATGGGTTTGTTTTGTTTTTTTCAGCCTAATGATGGCTTGCTTCACTGTTAGTGACAGCTCTTTGGATCTCATATTGAGAGTTGACAGCAACAGATTCCAAATGCAAATAGCACACTTGAAATGAACTCTGGACCTTTTATCTGCTCCTTGTAAATGGGATAATGGGATAATGAGGGAATAACACACACCCGGCCATGGAACAGCTGAGCAGCCAATTGTCCCATTACTTTTGGTCCCTTAAAAAGTGGGAGGCACATATACAAACTGTTGTAATTCCTACACCATTCACCTGATTTGGATGTAAATACCCTCAAATTAAAGCCGAACATCTGCAGTTAAAGCACATCTTGTTATTTTCATTTCAAATCCATTGTGGTGGTCTATAGAGCCAAAAAGATTAGAATTGTGTCAATGTCCCAATATGTATGGACCTGACTGTATATACAGTATCTCAGTACACCCCTCACATTTTTGTAAATATTTTATTATATCTTTTCACGTGACAAGACTGAAGAAATTACACTTTACTACAATGCAAAGTAGTGAGTGTACAGCTTGTATAACAGTGTAAATTTGCTACCCCCTCCAAAATAACTCAACACACAGCCATTCATTTCTAAACCACTGGCAACAAAAGTGAGTACACCCCTAAGTATAAATGTTCAAATTGGACCCAAATTGTCAATATTTTGTGTGGCCACCATTATTTTCCAGCACTCCCTTAACCCTCTTGGGCATGGAGTCCACCACAGCTTCACAAGTTGCCACTGGAGTCCTCTTCCACTCCTCCATGATGACATCATTGAGTGGTGGATGTCAGAGACCTTGTGCTCCTCCACCTCCCGTTTGAGGATGCCCCACAGATGCTCAATAGGGTTTAAGTCTTGAGTCTTGAGTCATGCTCAGCCAGTCCATCACCTATGCCGTCAGATTCTTTAGCAAGACAGTGGTCGTCTTGGAGGTGTGTTTTGGGTCATTATCATGTTGGAATACTGCCTTTAGGCCCAGTCTCCAAAGGGAGGGGATCATGATCTTTTTCAGTATGCCACAGTACATGTTGGCATTCATGCTTCCCTCAATGAACTGTAGCTCCCCAGTGCCGGCAGCACTCATACAGCCCCAGACCATGACACTCCCACCACCATGCTTGACTGTAGGCAAGACACACTTGTCTTTATACTCCTCACCTGATTGCCGCCTCACAAGCTTGACATCATCTGAACCAAATAAGTTTATCTTGGTCTCATCAGACCACAGGACTTCATGTACTTAGTGTGCTTGTCTTCAGCAAACTGTTTGCAGGCTTTCTTGTGCATCATCTTTAGAAGAGGCTTCATTCTGGAACGACAGCCATGCAGACCAATTTGATGCAGTGTGCCACGTATGGTCTGAGCACTGACAGGCTGACCCCCTACCCCTTCAACCTCTGCAGCAATGATGGCAGCACTCATACGTCTATTTCCCAAAGACAACCTCTAGATATGACGCTGAGTACGTGCACTCAGCTTCTTTGATCATTCATGGTGAGGCCTGTTCTTAGTGGAACCTGTCCTGTTATTCTTAGTGGAACCTGTCCTGTTAAACTTCTGTATGGTCTTGGCATTTTCAATTAGGGGTGTATTCACTTTTGTTGCCAGCGGTTTAGACATTAATGGCTGTGTGTTGAGTTATTTTGAGGAGGCAGCAAATTGACTTTGTTATGCAAGCTGCACACTCACTTCTTTACATTGTAGCAAAGTGTTGTCACATAAAAAGATGTAATAAAATATTTACAAAAATGTCCGGGGTCTACTCACTTTGGTGAGATACTGTATACATAAACTTATTACTTTTAACATCCCTGTAATCCTGCTATATTTAAAAAAACATAAAATAAAAAAATGACCTTTCCAGTTTTGTGTAGAGGCTGTGACCACTGCTTGTCTAATTAAAATATCATGTCATTGTGGGGTGTTCAGCATAATACCATGCATTCATATCAGCTTCGCTAGGGTTTTTTACTGTTGATTATAAAGGAATTTTGTTAGCTCCCCGGTACCATATTTTGCACTATTCTCAGTGCTCTGATATCAAGATTTCTAGTGGGAAATATAAATAAATGTTTTGTTGACATGCATAGCTCTGCATTCTATCAAGTGAATGAATGTAGCACAGAAGAATGATCCTACACAGCCTGTGTGATGCTCTCAGCAAAAGACATCTCTGGAGGTTTTCTGCATACAGTATAAAAAGCTTTGTCTCCATATTTTCAGCTGTGCTCAGAGCTCAATCTACAGTTACTGTGGGACATCTCTGAAAAGGAAATGACCATTTTTAGATTTTTACAGCCTAGCAGTGAAGGACAGAAGAAATATTTCTTAAATAATATTACATCTTTGTTGTTAGTTTCCAAAAATACAAAATGCAATATCATTGCAGCCATAATGGTGGAAATTAACATACAGGTTTAAGCTATTCAGTTTTCTTTTATATTTAATTTTGCCATGTGCACAGTGAAATCTGTTTTCTAAACTTTGCTTAAAAGTCACTCTCGGGGAATGTGTGAAACCAACCTCAAGCTTGGTAAATATATTGTATATTAATGTTTTATCATTTCTTTCTTTCCCATGTTTTTCATAGACTTATTAACAGTTAGTTGTAAAAATCTTGTTGACAGAGCTTTCTAAATCAACCTTCAATTTATATACAGAATGGAATAAATCATCCCAGAAATGTATCACTTATCAGATGGCTCAGTCTAAATTTTCACTCAAAGTCAGCCATGAGACTGGAAGATTCTAATGTATTGTATGATTAGCTTACCTATAGTGCTCAGGGAATCCTTTATCACATATCGAATGTATTTTCCCATAACAAATACTGTATTAACAATTAGGGGTTCCTTTTAAGAGCTCTGTAAGACCCCTTTCACACTGAGGCACTTTACAGGTGATTTTTTAGCTAAAAATAGTGCCTGTAAAGCGCATCTAAACTGCCTCCTAATACACCCCAATGTGAAAGCCCAGTGTGCTTGCAGGACATGTAAAAAAGTCCTGCAAGCAGCATTTTCGGGGTGTGTATACACCACTCCTCCACCGCCCCTGCCATTGAAATGAACTGGCGGTGCCTGCACACCGCCAAAGCGCCGCTATAACAGGGATAAAGTGCCGCTAAACTCATTGCCCTCAACAACCTCTTTATCACAAATTCCTTTAACCTACTTGCCATTACCGAAACTTGGCTTCATGAATCTGACACTACTTCTCCTGCTTCCCTCTCCCATGGTGGCCTTCTCTGGACTCACTCCCCTAGACCAAGTGGACAGTAGGGAGGTGGAGTGGGAATCTTCTAGCCCCATGCAGCACCTATCAGGTATTCATCCCTCTCTGATGAATTGCTGTCATTTACCGGCCCCCTGTTATCTACTTGCCTTGATGACTTCTCTGCCTGTACACCCTACTTTCTCCCTTCTGAAATCCCCACAATCACTCTGTGCCAACTTTCCAACAATCCTCTCCCACTCTCTGATCACCACGTTATTACAGACAAGTGTATGCGCACAGCCTTCACTCTCAGTGCCACCCATGGAAGGGGGAGAGCTGTGTGGGTAAAGGCTATGAATGCTATATGAGGCTCATGAGGTCTGGGGGCTGTCCAAGATGACAATTATGTCATCAATGCATCTGCCAAAGAAGACAATATTGGCGGCAAAAGGGTTGTTACTCCAGATGTATCTCTTCTCCCAGTATCCCATGGCCAGATTTGCATAGGACGGTGCAAAATTGGCCCCCATGACCGTGCCCTGTATCTCTAAAAAGAAATCACCCTCAAAACAAAAGTAGTTATGTGTCAAGCAGAACCTGGTGGCTTCCAAGATGAACTGGGCTTGCCTGGGATTCATCAAGGGGTCGCCCCCCTCACTACACGCAGAATCAGGCCCCGGCCGCTACAACCCTGGCAAACAGACAACGCCAGAAGTCTCAGAAAATGTAGCCACGCTCTTGAGCGCCTGTGGCACAAGGCTAAGCTCCAAGAAGACTTCAAACATTACAAATCTGCCCTCCTAAAATACTATTCCTGCCTCCAAACTGCCAAACAGACATACTTTATCACATTAACACATTATCATCCAGTCCCCGTCAACTCTTCTCGACCTTTAATACTCTACTCTGTCCTCCACTGCATCCACCCTCTAATTCACTCACTGCTCAGGAGATTACCAATCACTTTAATACTAAGATTTATAACATTCGTGAGGAGATCTCCAATACGCAGAAACCACCCCCACTCAACATCCCATGTCCACAGATACAATCACTACTTTCCACATTCAACCCTGCTAGTATTAGCGAGGTTGCTAAACTTTTATTGAACGCCCATCTAACCACCTGCACCCTGGATCCTGCTCCCTCGCAAATGCTACGCTCACCCTCTGACTCGATTCTACACTCTCTAACTCACATTTTGCAACCTTTCCTTCTCTTCTGGCATCTTCTCAAACTCTCTAAAACATGCACTAGTCACCCCTATCCTTAAAAAGCCCTCACTGGACTCCATCAATCTTAATAACCTACGCCCCATCTCCTTACTCCCCTTCTCCTCCAAACTCCTCGAAAGACTGGTCTACAACCAACTGAGTGACCATCTGACCATGAACAAACTTCTTGATCCCCTTCAGTTCAGATTTCACCCTCAACACTCCACGGAAACTGCTCTCCTTAAACTCACAAATGACCTACTAACTTCTAAAACCAACAAACACTATTCTGTACTACTACTCCTGACCTCTGCTGCCTCCTCAAAAAAAAAAACTCCACTCCTTTGGTCTCCGTGACTGTACTCTTCGCTGGTTCTCATCCTACCTATCCCGCCACTCCTTCAGTGTCACTTACAACTTTACTTCCTCCTCTCCTCTTCCTTTCTCTGTCGGTGTCCCCCAAGGTTCTGTTTTTGGACCTCTCTTTTTCTCAATCTTCACCGCCTCCCTGGGTCAGTTGATTGCCTCTCACAGCTTTCAGTATCATCTCTATGCTGATAACACACATATCTATCTCTCCACCCCCCAGCTCTCTCCACCTGTCTCCTCGCGCATTACCAACTTACTAACAGACATATCAGCCTGGATGTCACATCACTTCCTTAAACTCAACCTATCCAAAACTGAGGCTATGATATTTCCTCCCCCTCGTGCCTCTTCCCCAGATTTCTTTGTCAAAAGCAATGGCTCAACTATCAACCCATCCCCCCAAGGTCCTAGGTGTAATCCTGGACTCCAAACTAATCTTTTGGCCCCACATCCAATCGCTATCCAAAATTTGCCGCCTCAACCTCCTCAACATCTCCAAGATACACCCCTTCCTAACCAATGACACCACAAAGCTTCAATCCACTCCCTGGTCATTTCTCACCTCGACTACTGCAACTCCCTCCTCACTCACTTACCTCTAAATAGGCTATTCCCACTTCCGTCCATTATGAAAGCTCCCACCAGGCTCATCCACCGCAAAGACCGCTCTGCGTCTTCTACACCCCTATGTCAATCCCTCCATTGGCTGCCATTCAACCAACTAATTAAATTCAAGATACTAACAATAACCTATAAAGCCATCCACAACTTGGCCTCCAGCTACATCACTAACCTAGTCTTAAAATACCAACCCAATCAATCTCTTCGCTCCTCCCAAGACCTCCTGCTCTCTAGCTCCCTTGTCACCTCATCCCATGCTCACCTCCAGCACTTTGCCAGAACCTCTCCCATCCTCTGGAATGCTCTTCCCCAGTCTGTCCGACTTTGTCCTACTTTGTCCACCTTCAGGCGATCCCTGAAAACTCATCTCTTCAGAGAAGCCTATCTGGCTCCCACCTAACAACTGTACATTTATCTTCTCCATCAGCACATCCCCCATAGTTATTACCTCTTGTATCTCTTGACCTTCCCTCTTAGATTGTAAGCTCTAATGATCAGGGCCTTCTGATTCCTACTGTATTTAAGTGTATTGTATTTGTACCGTCTACTCTCAAGTTGTAAAATGCTGCATAAACTGTTGTCACTATATAAATCCTGTATAATAATAATAATGCCGCCCTGCCCGCCCCAGTGTAAAAGGGCTCTTATTATTTTTGCAAAGTTTTCCTGCACATGGTTTTGTTTAGTAACAATTGTGCATGTGGCCAGTATTGCACTAAGCTCTACATACTGTAAATGATGGTTGGTCAGATAGGTAACATGAAAGAGGAGAAAGATGCACATGAAATTAAGTTTTTTTTAGACTGATCATTTTTTCCCATATAAGCTATATCTTCTTAGCACATTCTGCTTTATAAGTTTTGCAAACGTTTATCAGAAAAAATTGCACATATAACTCTCCTGTAGGAGGAAAAAACTATTAAAATGATGGCACCCCAGCATTTATTTCCATTATTCTCTGCTGACTACCATCCATTGCCATAAACAGATAGCTCCAAACTGGACAGATCTGATGACCAGCAGATAGCCACACTACAACATTGACCATGATCAAATTCAACCCAAACTCGCACCTCCACTATCGATCTTGCATACTGGTACCTGATGCTAGATGACATGGGACCTTCATCAGGATCAAAAAGTGCAATTGACAACTTGGTGTATGGTAAAAAATATCTCACACAGCTCCAGGTTTTTGGGTCACAATATCATTATTTGCTAGTTCTTTAACCACTTGCTTACTGGGCACTTAAACCCCCCTCCTGCCCAGACCAATTTTCGGCTTTCAGCACTGTCACATTTTGAATGAAAATTGCACGGTCATGCGACGTTGTACACAAACAAAATTTTTATCTTTTTTTCCACAAATAGAGCTTTTTTGGTGGTATTTGATCACCTCTGCAGCTCTTATTTTTTGCGCTATAAACAAACAAAGAGCGACGATTTTGAAAAAAGAACTATAATTTACTATACAAATCCAAAAAAAATATAAAAAAAAAATCATTCATTGGGTTTGGCCAATATATATTCTTCTACATATATTTGGTAAAAAAAAAAAAATCGCAATTAGCGTATATTGATTGGTTGCGCAAAAGTTATTGCCTCTACAAATTATGGGATTTGATTTATGGTGTTTTTATTAATTTTTTTTTACTAGTAATGGCGGCCATCTGCGATTTTTATTGGGACTGCGATATTGCAGCGGACATGTTGGACATGTTTGACACTTTTTTGGGACCAATGACATTTATACAGCGATCAGAAATTTAAATGTCCACTGATTACTGTATAAATGTCACTGGCAGGGAAGGGGTTAACCTGCAGGGGGGCAGTGAAGTGGTTAACGGTGTTTCCTGTATGTGTTCTAACTGTGTGGTGGCGGGGCTGTCCGGGACATAACAGATCTAACTTATCCCAGTGACAGGGATCAGTAGATCTGTCATGTCCCACTTCACAGAATGGAGAACCGCCGTGTTTACATTAGCAGTTCCCCATTCTGTAGCTCTGACAGGCGATCGCAGGTCACGGGCGGACATCGAGTCTGCCCGACCCACGGGCACGCCCAGTCAGCGTGCGGTGACTGCGCACACGCGCCCCCACCACCTGTGAGTGCGCGCCGGAAGCGTGCACAAGGGCGGACGTCCGCCAGGTAATTCAGATCCGCGCTGTAGCCATCTTTCAGCTGTAGCGCGGATCTGAACTGGTTAAGGCTCCTCTTTAAAGGATGGTGCAAGGAGGGGTTCTGGAGGTGATGGAGCAGTGTTGAAATCTCTAAAGAGAGAGTTCAAAATCTGGTGCAGATCTGCAAAGAAACCAGTCAGCTTCCAGTATTTTATTGTCAAAGCCTAACTAAACAAGCTGAAGTTAGAAGCCGATTGACTACCATGCACAGCTGCGCCAGATTTTGCACTCTCCAGTTCTAGCAAATCAGCCACATGCACTCATCCAAGCAGCGACATGTCCTTGCTTGGTCGGGCTTGGTAAAAACACAGATCAACTGCCTGTTTTTACCACCCCCCTGGCCACCCATATGAAAGAAGCCTTACTCATTTTCTCTCACAACTTTCCTAGGCTTTAAAAATGCAGCATTTTACAACTCAACAATGACAGCAAATGATGAAGTGTTTTTTTTTTAAGTTTTGCCAAACTTTGAAAAAAATTGGCAGACAAAATTGGCACAATGAGACACGGTTAGCGCACGTAAACAAATCTGCTGAGCTAACACACAGAATGAAAAAGAGTTTTGTATTATCAGTAATGAATTATGTATTCTGCTTATTTCCTCAAACTCCAATATTTCAGCCTTACATGTATGTTGAATGTCAATTAACAAAATTAGCATAATTAAAAAGTGGCAAACTAATGTATGAAAAAAGTGAACATGGTTCTAGCATGGCTTTCGGCAGTAGTTAGATAAGCATAAAATATTATATATATGCTGATTTTGGCTGTGGCATTCTACTTGTCTGTCTGTCCACCTGCAAGGTGTTTGATGTGGCCAGTCTCTGAGTGGACACCAAACCAGATTTAAGCTAGCCAAGCCTGCAGTCTCATGCTTGTGATATTGCATTTGTTACATATGTTCCAAGCTCCCTGTTTGTCTGCCATGCTCTGCTAGATTTGATTTGTAGTTGATGACCTCGGATCGGATATAGACTATTCTCTGAATTACTACTGTCTGCCAACCGCAAGTACCTGTTTGCTTTGCTCAGTTCGCACATGCCCCAGCATGGTAGCAAGGCACTATAGCATTGTGTATACGTCTCGTAGGCCTGCTTGCCTTATGGGTAAGGGGGCTGCTATAGGTAAAGAACACAAAAGCCAGCTATAGTGTCTGACCACCTGCATTAGGGGTAAGCGTGACACATATGAATACTATGTATTTTTAATTATTTTGTTTATTTATTTAAGCTCTTTATTGAGATGACGTATACTCATATAATGTTATAAAAAAAACTTGAATTACGGTTATATATACCCACAAAAAACAAAAGCTGGGTTTCAAACAAAGATAAAGTTAGTATGGACATCTCATAAAATTTGTCTATATATTAATGAAGAAAAAGGTAAAAAGAAAAAGAGGATAAAAAAGAAGAAAGAAGAGATGAAGGCCTCATTTATAGAGTTGAGCGAACCTCTGGAAGTTCGGGTTCTGCTGGTCCATCCGAACTTCGGGACAAAGTCCGGGTCCGGGTCCGGACGGAACCCGAACGATCGCACGGAGAACGAACCCCATTGAAATCAATGGGGACCAGAACTTTTAGGCACAAAAATGGCTGTAACAAAGTCCTGGAAAGCCCTAGAGGGCTGCAAAAGGAAGTAAAATGGGGGTAAGGGTAGGGCAAGTGCCATAAAAAAATGGGGACAGGGAAATAACTTTAAATATTTTTAAAAAAATAAAAACATAAAAAAAGCAAAAATGGAGTTGAATGTGGATCATCTTCAAACTGTGTCTGAAAAGTATTAATTAACGGTAGAAGCCATATAACTGTTCTAAAATCATCTTCAAACTAGGGCAAGTGCCCTACAAATAAATGGGGATAGGGAAAATAAATTAAAATCAAGTAAAAAAACGGGAAGGGGGGTGGATGTGGAGTAGGAGCCTAGTGGTTGACTAGGCCGTGACCGTGGCAGTGTAGGTGGAAGTGGCGGTGGTAGAGGAGTAGGAGGAGGTAGGTTTTTTTTTGTATTGAGGCCTATTCAAAAAAAGAAGTATATGAATGGCTGTGTGAGTCCGGTCTAAATGTTTATTCTGCACAAGGTACAGACAAGTCTTGTGGGATCCATGCCTGATTCATTTTAATAAAGGTTAGCTTGTCCACATTGGATGTGGACAAACGGCTCCGCTTGTCTGTGATAACGCCCCCTGCCGTGCTAAACACA
>BLSH010274677.1:453136-482670 GCA_018402905.1 Glandirana rugosa
CTCAACCTCAATGGTTTTGGAACAAGAATCTGTCCCTCTAAGCAGAAGCCTCTACCTAGTGCAGTCAGATCCCTCAAAGCATCAGTATGTGAAATCTCAAATTACTCCCACAATATGATCTTTGTGTACGATCCCACAATCTGATCATTGTGTACGAACGTACGATCGTTTCGTTAGACAGAGTTTAATCTGCAATCTCCAACTCTAAGCAGCGGTATTTGAAATCTCAAATTCCCCCAACAATCTGATCGTTGAGCACGATCATAGCGATCGTTGTTTTATGCAGAGCTTGATCTGCAACTCAAAGCAGCAGTATGTGAAATCTCTAATTTCTGCTATCTGTCCTCAGAGCAACAGCATCTCAGGATGCAGGATCAGGTCTTAAAATGTCTCAAATCTGTCCCTCAAGCTTTCAGCTTCCTTTCCCTACACTAACCCAAGGAGCATGTGACTGCAGCACTGTGACTCCAGCTTATAAAGAGGCTGGGTCACATGATGCACTGGCCAATCACAGCCATGCCATTAGTAGGCATGGCTGTGATGGCTTCTAAGGGCAAACCAGTGAAACACTTGTTGATTGGCCACCCTGCAGCTTCTCAACACGTGGAGTAAAATAGCAGAACCCCGGACCGAACCCGAACGATTTTTGAAATGTCCGGGTTCGCTCAACACTACACGCTACCAAAAATACACAAAGGCCAACAAAACCCTCCAGCTAGACCAATAGTCAATAGTATAAATTCTGTGTCGGCAAGGTTGGGACAATATTTGGATCGTTTCTTACAGGGAAGTGTGGTAAAAACGAGGGCGTATCTGAAAGATACGAAGAATCTTCTACAGATACTACAAAAAATTAACATCAAAGATAGTGAGGAGACGCTGTTGGTGACAGCGGACGTCTCCTCTCTATATACAATAATCCAGCATGAAGACGCCCTCTTGGCCCTTAATTGGGCTCTTAGCCAGAGAGACGATATCCCCTTTGAGCAGAAGAAGTTTCTGAGGAATGCTTTAGACTTCTGCTTGGGACACAATTATTTTTGGTTTCAGGGCGATTTCTTCTCCCAACAGACTGGCGTGGCGATGGGCGCAAAATTTGCGCCCAGCCTCGCCAATCTTTTTATGGCAGAATGGGAGGACAGAGAGATTTTCGGGAAACCGAGAAAGGAGCTCCTGATGTACAGGAGGTATATCGATGACCTCCTGTTCATTTGGGAGGGATCTGAAGCCTCTTTATTATTATTCCTTAGCCAACTAAATGATAACAACAAACATATAGTCTTGACATCTAACTATAGTAACGAAAAAATACATTTTCTAGATCGTAATATATATAGAAAGGGCAACAAATTGGAGACTTCTGTGTACTTTAAACAAACAGATAGAAATAGTTACCTGCCTATCCACAGCGGTCACCATCCAGCTTGGCTCTGTAATATACCTAAAAGCCAACTCATGCGTATTAAAAGGAACTGCACTAATGATAGTGACTTTATAGAACAATCTCAGGTGATCAAACAGAGGTTTGTCGCAAAAGGTTATAGACCAGAGACCCTGGATAGAACAATCGATGAGATCAGTGTGGCATCCAGGGAAGAGTTATTACAAGATAAACCAACTGTATCAGCCAGGCCAGAAGACCATCAGTTGGGATTTATCACTAATTTCCACTCCCAGTACAAGGAAGTGGAACAAATATTTTATAAACATTGGCATATTTTGGTTATGGATCGGACCTTAAGTAAAATATTGCCAGTTAAACCCAAATTCATCTATAGAAGGGCCTCTACGATAGGAGACAGGGTGGTGAAGAGAGTTCTGGACCCACCTGGTAAGCCCCTTACCTTTTGGGAACAAAAAGGCTTCTACGCGTGTAGAAAATGCCGATCATGTAGGGAAATTAATGAGCCGTTGAGAAAATTCCAAATGTTCACATCACCAGCTAATAATAAGAGTTTCCCTATAGACCAGTTCATCACGTGCAATACAGATCATGTTGTATATGCTTTGATGTGCCCATGCAATCTGATTTATATAGGGAGAACTAAAAGAAAGTTAAAGGTCCGGATAGCTGAGCACCTCTAGAACATTAGGCAGGGGTTCAGAGAGCATAGTGTCTCATTACATTTCAGACAAACTCATGATAGGGACCAGTCTCTGCTAAAATTTTGGGGGATTGAGAAACTAGTACCATCCTGGCGAGGCACCAATGCAGTGAGAGAAATCTCTAAACTAGAAACTAAGTGGATTTATCTAACAGATAGCCTTTATCCGAAGGGCCTTAATATAGAAGTCGATATTAACTGCTTCATTAGCGACTCCTGAATCCTAGATCCAGATGTATTAGCTTATGGATCTGGGTAAGTGTCGTTGAATATACGGAATCCATGCTGACATTGAGTCGGAGTTAGGGCCCACCATATGAGAGAGATGGGTCTGGACGTAGATGTTGGCATGTGATTCCCAGTAGTATTTGATTATCTCCCATGGGTCTGTCATCCTTTTGGGATTTGTTTGATACAGGACAGGGCTAGTGTGATCTAAAAAGAAAACATGTTTTTTTTATATATAAAAGAGATTTTTTATGATTGTTTTTTTCTCTTGAGGTTCTTGTATCCTTCCTCTAGGCTTATTTTAACAGTATTTCTTCCGCTTCTTTTGGAATTTTTTAATACTCCAATATATATATCAGTTCTATTATTGGGATATTTTAACAGTGTTATAATTCAGATTGACTGCCCCCGAAGGTTGAATGGGGTATTAATCATTCTCTGTTTAATTGAAGAACATCTGATTTTAAATAATAATTTTTTTCCTTTTTAAGGTTTTTAATTCTGTATATGCTTACATCTTGGTTGATTAATATATTCTGTATATATATATATATATAAGTGCCTTATTTCATGTACAATTACCTATGAATGGCCCGTAATAGGATATTGGTATGAAAGTATATTATTAATATGTACAATCGATGTGGGGAAAGGACAGGCAGCTGCGATCTATCAAAAATCTTTTAAAACCATAAAGACCCGATTCACCGGCGGACAGTGTAACTTTATTTTATAAAAAGATTCATTACAGGAAACCATCTTGATTAGGGTGGCCAATGGTAATGTTCATCTGGCAAATAGGCGTAACACTGGGATTTAACTGATCGCAAGTGGCTGTGTGTAGAATCCGCCCCGATATTATTGTTTATAATGAGAGGTGATGATCGTGGGGTCACGCCCTCCGTAGAAGTCATGATGACGAAACGTGTCAGGGCGTGACCCCACAACAGGAATTGACAGGAAGTGATCTGTGCGTCTCAGGCGGAGCGGAGGAAGCAGTGTACCCACGCTGTGTACACTAGCTGAAGCCTTCCCTCAGGAGCGGTGAGACGCTATTACCCACATTAAGATTGTGATTCAAGCTGAAATTCATAAGATGTTTGTAAGTGTGATTTTAATTAGGGGATTATAATAAAATGTTTTAAAATGGAGTCACACTATGTGAGATTCTTTTTACATATGTGGACTGATTTGCCCCACTACAAGCCTACACCAGTGGAGGTATCATCGGTATTGTTCGGTTCGATTGGTATGAAGGAGCCTTCTACTGTACAACCGGGTAGTGGCCGATCTCTCAGTGCTATGAGCCCATTTACGGGTTATGTCTGGTAAGCAGATTTGATTCTATGAGCACGCAGCACGGTGGAGATTCATCTCACTTTGGAAAGTTCTCTTCACTTGGTGGCTGGTGGACATTTTTTAGAAAAACTCTTCATCTGTCTACGAGTGTGTCTCTGACTTTGTGCACCCCTGATTCTTATGGACTTAGGGACCTTTTAAAACGCTATCACACATTTGCATTGACAATTTGTGCTTCGGATACAGTGTTCTTTATTGTTAATCCTTCTGTGTTTATGTTTAGTCTTTCTCAGCTGCCTGAGCCAAAGCAGCCACTTGTGCCTCTGTTGCCTTAGCCAGGGCAGCCACTTGAGCACCAGTTGCCTGAGCCAGGGCAGCCATAGCTTGCTGGTTGGCTGTTTGGGCTTGCTGCTGCTGAGCCGTCAACATTCTAATTGTTTTTTGTTGTTGTGCAGCAGCTTGCTGGATAGTTGCTTGGGCTTGCTGCTGCTGAGCCGTCAACATTTTCTGAAAAGTCTGTTGCTGTGTAGCATTACTCTGTAGCAAGGCCTTTATCAAGTCTTCCATGCTGCAGATTCACAAATTACACTGCGGTACACTGTGCGTTTAAGTGGTATAGAAACACACTGCTGTCCTTTTAACACCGCTGACACAACGTTCACACAGCTTATTTCAATGCAGTCTTTTAACAAGTATACAGTGTAGCCAGCAAACTTGCCTTTCAGCGTGGATCAGTAGAGGGCTTGCCCGCATCCTTCACCAATTGTGGGCGATTAGCTTCAAATGGAGAGGTTCTCAAACATGTAATGCAGCAGTATGTCAGGTGAAGGGCTTCCTGCCCATGTTAATTCATTCAGCAAATAAGGATAATAGAAAGGCTTCCCTCGCAGGGATAGAAAACGGTCCCAAAACAAAAGCCCATTACATGAATAAAAGCCTCCTGGCTACCAGATAAACCTCACTGGGCCTGCTTCAGTCCTGCAGGCATGTTCACTCACAGCCTCCTCCTTCTCTCTCAGCACCACCACTGATTACACCCAGGTCAGGCAAAATTATACCTCAGCTGGGGAGCAAGGTGCGACCAATACTTAACCCCTTGCTGCCTACAGACCTCTCCCTGCCACCCATTTACCTTAAGAATCTCAAGATTCTATGTGGCAGATATACTCCATCCACAACTGACATGGGCTGTTTGTCACTATATATATATATACAGTATCTCATAAAAGTGAGTACACCCCTCACGTTTTTGTAAATATTTTATTATAACTTTTCATGTGACAATATTGAAGGAATGACACTTTGCTACAATGTAAAGTAGTGAGTGTACAGCTTGCATAACAGTGTAAATTTGATGTCCCCTCAAAATAACTCAACACACAGCCATTAATGTCTAAACTGCTGGCAACAAAAGTGAGTACACCCCTAAGTGAAAATGTCCAAGTTGGGCCAAATTAGCCATTTTTCCTACCCAGTGTCATGTGACTCGTTAGTGTTAAAAGGTCTCAGGTGTGAATGGGGGGCATGTGTGTTAAATGTGGTGTTATCGCTCTCATTCACTCATACTGGTCATTGGAAGTTCAACATGGCACCTCATGGCAAAGAATTCTCTGAGGATCTGAAAAAAAGAATTGTTGCTCTACATAAAAATGGCATAGGCTATAAGAAGATTGCCAAGACCCTGAAACTGAGCTGCAGTATGGTGGCCAAGACCATACAGTGGTTTAACAGGACAGGTTCCACTCAGAACAGGCCTCGCCATGGTCGACCAAAGATGTTGAGTGCACGTGCTCAGCGTTATATCTGGAGGCTGTCTTTGGGAAATAGATGTATGAGTGCTGCCAGCATTGCTGCAGAGGTTGAAGCGGTGGGGGGACAGCTTGTTAGTGCTCAGACCATACTCCAGACACTGCATGAACTTGGTCTGCATGGCTGTCATCCCAGAATGAAGATGATGCACAAGAAAGCCTGAAAATAGTTTGCTGAAGACAAACAGACTAAGGACATGGACTACTGGAACTATGTCCTGTTGTCTGATGAGACCAAGATAAACTTATTTGGTTCAGATGGTGTCAAGCATCTGTGGCGGCAACCAGGTGAGGAGTACAAAGACAAGTGTGTCTTGCCTACAGTCATGAATGGTGGTGGTAATGTGTCATGGTCGGGGGCTGCATGAGTGCTGCCGACACTAGGGAGCTATAGTTCATTGAGGTGATCATGAATGCCAACATGTACTGTGAAATACTGAAGCAGAGAATGATCCCCTCCCTTCTGAGACTGGGCTACAGGGCAGTATTCCAACATGATAATGACCCCAAACACACCTCCAAGATGACCATTGCTTTGCTCAAGAAGCTGAGGGTAAAGGTGATGGACTGGCCAAGCATGTCTCCAGACCTAAACCCTATTGAGCATCTGTGGGGCATCCTCAAACGGAAGGTGGAGGAGCGCAAGGTCTCTAACACCCACCAGCTCTGTGATGTCATCATGGACAAATGGAAGAGGACTCCAGTGGCAACCTGTGAAGCTCTGGTGAACTCCTTGCCCAAGAGGGTTAAGGCAGTGGTGGAAAATAATGATGGTCACACAAAATATTGACACTTTGGGCCCAATTTGGACATTTTAACTTAGGGGTATACTCACTATTGTTGCCAGCGGTTTAGACATTAATGGCTGTGTGTTGAGTTATTTTGAGGGGACAGCTGTACACTCACTACTTTACATTGTAGCAAAGTGTAATTTCTTCAGTGCTGTCAGATGAAAAAAATGTGAGGGGTGTACTCACTTTGTGAGATACTGTGTATATATATATATATATATATACACAGCCCTCAAAAATTAGTTTGCTCGCATTTGGCGAGTGAAATTTTGCTGAGGGCAAGTGGAGAGTGGGCACTGGGAGCAGATGAGCGCTCAGCTTATTCCTCCAGATGAAGGTACGTGGGGTGGTGGAACATGTAGAGGTCCAGCCTGGCGGTGGTACTTACCTATGACACATGAGACATATTTGCTGATACACCTTGGTTTTTACTAGATTTTATGCTATTTTACATCGAAATAAATGTGAGCGCATGTAAGGAGGGGCTCTGTGATCTGTTATCTCAGCCTATGTTCAGACTTTTTGCACTAGTTGAGGTGTCTTTTTATGTTTACATGCAACCGGTGGATCACTGGGAATCCAAACAGCAAACCTTAAAGGTGAGTAGGCCCGTTAGGGTGAGCCTCCAATCCACCTGGTGGAGGGTATTTGCCTTTCCACTGTAAACCACATAGACCTGGTCATCGCATATTTGATTCAACCTCATGACTTACCCAGTGTTTATACACATGCGAGATTTGGCCCGGTGGGGTCTAACCCGGAAGTGAAAGTTTATTTCAGCCGGTGAAGGGAGCACATTTGTTCATCTCTTGCATGAATCTGTGGATTGCTCAACTAACCATATGAGAAGCATTCTTCTGTTTATTTCTCCATTGATGTCTTATGAACTGGTATATATTGGGACTATTTAACTATTCACTACTAGTCACAGCAGGGCTTCCACAATTCATATATTTATATCTGCCATTATGTGTGAAATACTGTAGGTGGTAGCAGCAGCTCAGTTAATTTATCTACACAATTTAATTTTGTTTGGCAGCGCATTACCACTTCTTTATTAATTATCAAATAGTTAACCACTTTCTGCCGACAGACCTCTCCCTTCCACCCATTTACCTTAAGAATCTGAAGATTCTAGGTGGTAGATATATTCCATCTACAACTGACATGGGCTGTTTATCGCAATATATATATATATATATATACAGCCCTAAAAAAATCCACTCGCCTACTCGCATTTGGTGAGTGCAATTTTGCTGATGGCAAGTGGAGAGGGGGCACCGGGAGTAGATGAGCGCTCAGCTCTCCAGCTGCCTGAATGACAAGAGTGATGCTGCCGACACTCACAGTAATTTTGAGCAGCACACATTGCAGGCTGCGATGGCTGATGGAGGGAGGATTTTGCTTCCCCCTCTCCTCAGCTTCAGGACTGTCAGTTTCAGGCTCTGGCCGCTTGTTGTATGGGTAAGAAGCAACCTCCTGAGATCCCACCCACCTGCTCACCCGCCCACCTGCCTGAACCGCTCACCCGCCTACCCGTCCGCCTACCTGAACCGCCAGCCCAACTGCTCACCTGTCTGAACCGACCACAAGATTGCTCACCCGTTCACCTGCCTGGCCACCTGCCTGCCTGCACTCCTGGAATGAGATGTATGCTTACCAGGAGTGAGTAGGAGCTGAGGTAAGCTCAGCCGACTGTACTTGTTTTATTGCAGTTGCTCCCTGTTCAGCAGCATAACACGAGGGATATGGGACAGGAACAGGTTGAAATTGAGGAAGGGGTTAACATTGCCATGTCCACCAATGCAGGTGGGGGGGGTGAGGGGGTCAGTGGCAGTGAAAGGTAACCCCCCACATGCATTGGTCTTAATGGCAGTGAATGTTAACCTCCTCATCCCCCACCTTGCATTGGTCCTCATGTCAGTGAAAGTTTAACCCACCACCCCCCTTCTGAACTTGTGGTAATGTCAGTGAAAGTTAACCCCCTTCCCCACATTGGGGGTCATGGGAGGGGTTAAATTTCAATGCCACTGACCACCAATGTGGGGCAGGAGTTTAATAATACTGACACCTGTGCTAGCGGTTATTAATGCGTCCACTGGCTTCAATGCTAAGAGTTATTAATGCAACCTCTGATACCAGTGTTGGGGGTTATTACGGCATCCTCTGACTTCAATGGTGGGGGTTATTATGGTGTCCCCTGACATCAATGGTGGGGGTTATTATGGTGTCCACTGGCATCATTGGTGGGGGTTATAATGGTGTCCACTGACATCAATTATGGGGGTTATTAATGCGTCCTCTGACATCGATGCAGGGGGTTATTCATGCAACCTCTGGCATCAATGCAGTAAGTTATTCATGCATACCTGTGTTGGGTCCTGTGCGGGAGGTTATTATGGCGTCCACTGGCACCAATGCTGGGGGTGATAATTATGGTCACTGAAACCTGGGAGTAATTCTAATTTGTGTTTAGGGGTGGGGCAGGGTAGGGGTTGGGTGGGGCAGCTGGTGGTGAGTAACTCTTAAGGCCTGGCTAGTAGCTCAGGACTTGAAATTTGGAGCCCTGTATATACAGTATCTCACAAAAGTGAGTACACCCCTCATATTTTTGTAAATATTTTATTATATCTTTTCATGTGACAACACTAAAGAAATTACACTTTGCTACAATTTAAAGTAGCGAGTGTACAGCTTGTATAACAGTGTACATTTACTGTCCCCTCAAAATAACTCAAAACACAGCCATTAATGTCTAAACCACTGGCAACAAAAGTGAGTACACCCCTAAGTGAAAATGTACAAATTGGGCAAAATTAGCAATTTTCCCTCCCCAGTGTCATGTGACTTGTTATTATTATAAGGTCTCAGGTGTGAATGGGGAGCAGGTGTGTTAATTTTGGTGTTATCGCTCTCACTCTCTCATACTGGTCACTCACTGAGAACTCACTGAGGATTTGAAAAAATAATTGTTGCTCTACATAAAGATGGTCTGGGCTATAAGATGATTGCCAAGACTCTGAAACTGAGCTGCAGCAAAGTGGCCAAGACCATACAGTGGTTTAACAGGACAGGTTCCACTCAGAACAGGCCTCGCCATGGTTGAGCACACATGCTTAGCGTCATATCTAGAGGTTGTCATTGGGAAATAAACGAGTGCTGCCAGCATTGCTGCAGAGGTTGAAGGGGTGGGGGGTCAGCCTGTCAGTGCTCAGACCATACGCCGCACACTGCATGGCTGTCGTCCTAGAAGGAAGCCTGTTCTACAGATGATGTACAAGAAAGGCCGCAAACAGTTTGCTGAAGAGAAGCAGACTAAGGCCATTTATTACTGGAATGTCCTGTGGTCTGATGAGACCAAGATAAACTTATTTTGTTCAGATGGTGTCAAGCGGGTGTGGGAGCAACCAGGTGAGGAGTACAAAGACAATTGTGTCTTGCCTACAATGAAGCATGATGGTGGGAGTGTCATAGTCTGGGGCTGCATGAGTGCTGCCTGTACTGGGGAACTACAGTCCATTGAGGAAACCATGAATGCCAACATGTACTGTGACATACTAAAGTAGAGCATGATCCCCTCCCTTCGGAGACTGGGCCGTAGGGCAGTATTCCAACATGATAACGACCCCCTAACAGACATCCAAGACGACCACTGCCTTGCTAAAGAAGCTGAGGGTAAAAGTGATGGACTGGCCAAACATGTCTCCAGACCTAAACCCTATTAAGCACCTGTGGGGCATCCTCAAACGGAAGGTAGAGGAACGCAAGGTCTCTAACATCCACCAGCTCTGTGATGTCATCATGGAGGAGTGGAAGAGGACTCCAGTGGCAACCTGTGAAGCTCTGGTGAACTCCATGCCCAAGAGGGTTAAAGCAGTGCTAGAAAATAATGGTTGCCCCACAAAATATTGACACTTTGGGCCCAATTTGAACATTTTCACTTAGGGGCGTACTCACTGTTGATGCCAGCGGTTTAGACATTAATGGCTGTGTGTTGAGTTATTGAGTTATTTTGAGGGGACAGCAAATGTACACTTTTGTGAGATACTATATATATATATATATATATATATATATATATATACATACATACACCCACAGTGGGTACTATTGACATAAAATTTTAACCACATGTCGGTAACAACCCATGCAATCCATACATACAAAGAGGCCAAAACAAGTGACTTCGGAAATTAAGTTATAATTTCCGGTTCCGGCATCACATGTGAGGGAGCAGAGAACGGCGCCTCCGGGACCATCTAAATATAAAATCAGTGCCACACACCTATGGGCAGCGAGAAGCCAGCGAACCTACAGCCTCGTAGTCCGAGCCCTTCATATCAGGCCTCATAGCAGGGAACATAGCAGATGGAGTGGATGCTCTACACACACTCATAACAGCCGCACCATGCCCAGCTACAGCGGTGGCTCCCTATGACTAAGGCACCCCCCTTACCGGATGACCAATATGTTGGCCTAGCACAGGCGGCCGCAGCATTGCTGACTTCTACAATAATGGTGGCTGTGGACAGGTCAGTAGCAGCGGGCATCACTCAGCTCAAGAAGGAGCTGGGAGATCATGCAAAATGGATCGCAGACCTAGAGCACCCTTCTCCGACATAGAAGATGAACTCCAAAATTCTTACGTTGCAGCTAGATGGCCATAACCTCCTACTGTTCGCCGACTATTCCCAGGAGGTCTCCCGCAGGCATAAAGCATTCCAACCTATCTGCGCTGCTTTGTATGAAAAAAGATCAAGTTTACCTTGGCGTACCCAGCAACGCTAAGATTTACGGATTCATCAGGGGACTCCAAGTCATTCTCTCACCCCGAAGAAGCACTGCTCTACATGCAAGCAAACCTGCATATTCCCATGGACACCTCTGCACTCCCCCTCGCCTCTCGCCTGGGGGAACCAAGGGAGCAATGCAGCCCCAGAAAAGATCCGGCCAAGAAAATGCGACTCACGGATATGTCTGGCCGCAACAACAAACACTGATGGGCAGCTTCCCTCCTTTTTCCTTAAGGTTATAAGGGTAATGACTTCCGAATTGTTTCTGTTTTCTTTAGGTTGTTTATGGAGTCATTGCTCTAGCTGAAACTGATCATCCCATTGCTATGTAAGTTGTCTTAAGTTCTCATAGGTTACCTTAAGCCTTCACATGTTCCTTTAGTTGATCTTACTATACACACACAACCTTGCTGTGGGTTGCCGTACCCATGCCCTAATTATATTACCCATGAAGGGGAGGGCCAGACCGCAGGTTCTACATAGCCGCTTTGCTAACCTACAAATGAGGGTGCGGTCTACTGATCCACAGGCGTGAGTGTACACCAATACGCTGGTAACGCTGTTTTGGTGGAAATCATGTGGAAAAAAGCGAAGCGCAGCCCCCACTGGAGTCACCAATATGTGTTAGTTTATCCACTTTTGTTTTGTTTCATCCTCCATCTTCAACCTCTCTCTCTAAGACCTCTCTTTTGGACGCTCTCCAATTGGTCCTCCAGAGTCATCCAGATAGCATGTTCCCATCTCCAAATTTCATATCTAGACACCATCATGCTACTGACCCAGGAAAAATCCTACTGACCCAGGCTCCTACTGACCAATATCCCTTCTAAATTTAGACTCCAAACTTCACTCCAAAATTATTGCAAACAGGCTGGCACCCATCATGCCCTCTCTCATCCATCCATCCCAAGCGGGTTTCACCCAAGGAAGGTCCGTCACATCCAACATCCGAAAAGTTCTAACAGTGTTGGAAAAAGCCAGGGCCAGCCCCACCAACGAAACTGCTATAATCACCTCAGACGCTGAAAGGGCTTTTCGACAATGTCAGTTTTCGTTGGTTGGGTCTGGTCCTATCAAAATTTGCCTTCTCGGGTCCCTTCCTCCACCTTATCATGATGAGATGTACTCAACACCAACTGCCAATGTGGTTGCAGCAGGTATACTTTCCATAAACATACAACTACATTAAGGGACCAAACAGGGGTGTCCCCTTCCCCCCCTTTTGTTTAATTTAGCACTAGAACCCCTCTTCTCTTTTTTAACCTTCCATTCAGATGTCCACAGAGTTAAAATTGGCGCCCAAGAGCTCCGCACTGCGCTGTTTGCAGATGATATTTAAATTTTCTCGTCCAACCCAGAAACTGACATGAACCACATAAAGGAATTTTCACAACATTCAAGGCCTGCTCGGGTCTAAGAATAAATTTCTCGAAAAGTGAAGTTTTACCTCTTTTTCAATCGCGACTCCCCCACTGGGCGGCACACTCGATCTTCTCCATAGCAAGAAACCATATCATCTACTTGGGGATTAAAATAGGGAAAATGCCTTCATCCATCTACCAACTTAATTTCCTCCCCACTATACACAAAATATTATTATATAAAGTCTAAGGAGGTCAGATCGGGAGACCTTGGGGGCCATTCAACTGACCCACAACGACCAATCCAGTTGAATGGCCCCCAAGGTCTCCCGATCTGACCCCCTTAGACTTTTATCTTTGGGGTCATCTGAAGGCAATTGTCTATGCTGTGAAGATACGAGATGTGCAGCACCTGAAACTACGGATACTGGAAGCCTGTGCTAGCATTTATCCTGCGGTGCTGCTATCAGTGTGTGAAGAGTGGGAGAAGAGGGTTGCATTGACAATCCAACACAATGGGCAGCACATTGAACACATTTTATAAGTGGTCAGAAACTTGTAAATAACTCATGAAAGAATAAAGTTACGTTAAAACCAAGCACACCATTGTTTTAGTTGTGAAATTCCCAATAAGTTTGATGTGTCACATGACCCTCTTCCTATTGAAAAAACAAAAGTTGGATTCAAAATGGCCGACTTCAAAATGGCCGCCATGATCACCACCCATCTTGAAAAGTTTCCCCCCTCACATATACTAATGTGTCACAAACAGGAAGTTAATATCACCAACCATTCCCATTTTATTAAGGTGTATCCATATAAATGGCCCACCCTGTAGAATACCAGATGTCATACCCTTATAATCTATCCTTGTTGCTACGCTGCCGAATCAAATCTATCCCCCCCAACTTGGAACACAATGTCCTCATCAGGGATACAGTGGTGGCATGGAGAGAGACTAGTAAAACTTTGGGATTTTCTCCCCATATGTCTAAACATCTCCCAATATGTGGCCACCCACTGTTTCCTCAGGTGCAGCAACACCAAATACAATCTACATGGGTCTCGCAGGGTCTGCACAATTTTGCCCAATTGTTCCATGACTCCTCTGGGACACCCAGGACCACTTCTCAGATTTGCCACGCATATGGACTACCTACCCATCATAGCCTATTTTTCCATCAAGCTACCAACTTTGTGACCAGCATATGCCCTTCAAAGGATCTTCGATTTAAAACCTCACTTTTGGATACCTTCCTAGAATGGAACTGCCATAAAATTTTCGACCTCTACAAGCCTTTAAACTCTCTTCCAAAGTTTACTACCAGACATTGCACCTCTACCGCGTGGAATAAGGATCTGCAATCTCCGGAGGCACATACGTACATACTAACAGGCTACAATACCACATGCATGCGTTTGTGTTGAACTAATTTTGGCATGAACAACAATTTAAAATTGTACACCGGTCTTACATCCCTCACTTGAACTCCAAAGGGTTCCCTAATAGATCATATTGCCCACTCTGCAAAAGCCACAAACCAACTTTAATGCACAAGTTTTGGTCCTGCCCCTAAATTATGCAATACTGGACCCAAGTTGAACGTTTTGTGGCCACCATCACAGGACTTCCACCCTACAAGAACATCCTCCTTTTACTCTTCGGCTCATTTGATGCCCTACTTCTGGACTTACCCAGGACTCATGCAAAACTCTTACAACACAATAAGGCCTGGCTTTCCACCTGCTATATGGCAGCCAGGAGAGCAATCTTAAAGCAGTGGACATCTCCCCTTCCTCTCTCCATTAAAGACTTAAAAACTGACTTAGCAAACCTGCTCAAGTTGGAAAAGCTGGACCTACCATCTTCCAACCACCATAAATCTTTGCAATTTCAACGTAAATGGTCTGTCTTTATAGATGTAATGTACATTACAACAGATTGACAAGCTGGTATAGCTTTATCACATAGTTACTGGTGATTATACCCAAACAAGGCTATGTCTGGGTCCGGTTAGGGATTGCAAATAGCATACCACAATTGTATGCCTGCAAATGACCTCCATCCCTTTCCATCATCCAACCAACTAGACATATGCCTCTCGCATAATGGTGATTTCACTGAACAATGCATTGCAAGCTCTGTGCCCTGATCAGCCAATCAGGGCACAGAGCACTCTCAGAGTCATGATTGGACACTGTCATCATGACTTTATCCAACCATGGCTCATTCACACCCCACAGTATAAAATAAAAATTTCAATGGCAGCCATTTTCAGTGTGATTTCCGCTGGAGACAGATAGAACAGGGCTCTGTTCAGTGCTATTATTAGCTAGTGTCCTATACTGTGCTATTTTGCTTCAATTGTCAGTGTGGAATATTAGTTTAGTGTCAGTCTAGGGATAGTGTGAGTATAGTGAGGAGGACCATTCAGCTTTGCATAGTGTGCAGCTAGAGTAGGGACAGCTCAGATAGTTTCACTGTAGTGTAGTGAGACGGTGTCATTCATACATACATTAGTGTATATGTAGAGTAGGGACAGCTCAGATAGTTTCAGTGTAGTGAGACCGTGTCAGTAATCTTTACATTAATGTATAGCTATGGTAGGAACAGCTGTGATAATTGCAGTGTAGTGTAGTGAGACAGTGTCAGTAATCTTTACATTAGTGTATAGCTAGAGTAGGGACAGTTCAGATAGCGTCAGTGTAGTGACGGTTAAACACCGTCTATTTGATTGCGTTACTGCAATGTTATTAACGCCATTTACTTCTGTGTGTTACTGCCAGTTTAACGCCATTAACTTCTGTGGGCGTTACTGCCAATTTAACGCCATATAGTTCTAAGAGTGTTACTGCCAGTTTAACGCCATATAGTTTTCAGTGAGTTGCTGCCAGTTTAACACCATTTACTTCTGTGTGTGTTACTGCCAGTTTAATACCATATAGTTCTAAGTGTGTTACTGCCAGTTTAACACCATATAGTTCTAAGTGCGTTACTGCCAGTTTAATACCATATAGTTCTAAGTGTGTTACTGCCAGTTTAATGCCATATAGTTCTTAGTACGTTATTGCCAATTTAACGGCATTTACTTCTTTGTGCGTTACTGCCAGTTTAACGCCATATAGTTCTAAGTGCGTTACTGCCAGTTCAATGCCAAATAGTTCTAAGTGCATTACTGCCAGTTTAACTCCATTTACTTATGTGTGCATTACTATCAGTTTAATACCATATAGTTCTAAGTGCGTTACTGCCAGTTTAAAACCATTTACTTCTGTGTGCGTTACTGCCAGTTTAATGCAATATAGTTCTAAGTGCGTTACTGCCAGTTTAACGTCAAATAGTTTTAAGTGCATTACTGCCAGTTTAACGCCATTTACTTCTGTATGCGTTACTGCCAGTTTAATACCATATAGTTCTAAGTGTGTTACTGTCAGTTTAACGGCATATAGTTCTAAGTGCATTACTGCCAGTTTAATACCACATAGTTCTAAGGACATTACTGCCAGTTTAAAGCCATTTACTTCTGTATGCGTTACAGCCAGTTTAATACCATATGGTTCTAAGTGCGTTACTGCCAGTTTAACGCCATATAGTTCTAAGTGCGTTATTGCCAGTTTAATACCATATAGTTCTAAGTGCGTTACTGCTAGAGTTGATCGAACCCCCCGATGTTCCGGTTCGGTGGGTCCGGCCGAACTTCGGGAAAAAGTTCGGGTTCAGTACCGAACGTTACCCGAACTTTATCCCGGACCCCGAGACCCATTGAAGTCAATGGGGACCCAAACTTTTCAGCACAAAAATGGTTGTAACAAAGTCCTGGCAAGTGCTAGAGGACTGCAAAAGGAAGTAAAATGGGGTAAGAGTAGGGAAAGTGCCCTACAAAAAAATGGGGATAGGGAAAATAAATTTAAATCATATAAAAAAAATGGGAAGGGGGGGTGGATATGGAGTGGGAGCCTAGAGGTAACAGTGTAGGTGGAAGTGGCGGTGGTGGAGGAGTAGGAGGAGGTAGCCAACACTGTTTTTTTTTTTTTTGTTTATAATTGGGGTAGCCCCCAAAATATTGAGGCATATTCAAAAAAACAAGTATACGAATGGCTGTGTGAGTCCGGTCTAAATGTCTATTCTGCACAAGGTACAGACAAGTCTTGTGGAATCCATGTGGAATAAAGGTTAGCTTGTCCACGTTGGCTGTGGACAGGCGGCTGCGCTTGTCTGTGATAATGCCCCCTGCCGTGCTAAACACATGTTCAGACAATACACTGGCTGCAGGGCAGGCCAGCACCTCCAAGGCATAAAGTGCAAGCTCAGGCCATGTGGCCAATTTTGAGACCCAAAAGTTGAATGGGGCAGACCCATTAGTCAGTACGTGTAGACGTGTGCACACATACTCTTACACCATGTTGCTGAAATGCTGCCTCCTGCTAAGACGTTGCCTATCGGCTAGTGGTGCTGTTTGTTGTGGTGGGCTGCTGACAAAGCTTTGCCACATTTCGGCCATGCCTTCTGAGGTGCTGGTGGTGCTACAGCTGCATTGGCGGCCTCTTCCTCCTCCTCCCCTGCCTTCGCCTTGTGCTTCCACTGAGCCCCCGGTGTCATTTGGGAATGCCCTCAGCAGTGCGTCTACCAGTGTGTAGTCGCGCATCTTCCTCTCATGCTCCAGTGAGGGAATTAAGGACGGCACGTTGTCCTTGTAACGGGGATCCAGCAGGGTGGCCACCCAGTAATCGGCACACGTTACAATGTGGGCAACTCGGCTGTCGTTGTGCAGGCAGTGCAGTATGTAGTCGGCCATGTGTGCCAGGCTGCCCAGAGGCAAAGACAAGCTGTCCTCTGTGGGAGGTATATCATCTGTGTCCTCCGTATCCCCCCAGCCACGCTCCAGTGATGCCCACGAGCTGAGTTGGTTGCCACCCTGCTGCGGTTCCTCCTCCTCCTCATGATCTTCCTCGTCCTCCTCGTCCTCCAGAACTGTGCCCTGGCTTGAAAATTTTAGACCTGGCCTATGCTGGTGCAGGAACCCACCCTCCGAGCCACTTGCGAATGACTGGCCTGATAACCGTGGAAATGACCCCTCTTCCTCCTCCTCCTCCTCCTCATCTTCCTGTGCCACATCCTCTTCCATCATGGCCCGAAGTGTTTTTTCAAGGAGACATAGAAGTGGGATAGTAACGCTGAGAACAGTGTCATCGGCACTGGCCATGTTGGTGGAGTACTCAAAACACCACAATACGCTACACAGGTCTCGCATGGAGGCCCACTCTTTGGTGGTGAAGTGTTGCTGTTCCGCAGAGCGACTGACCCGTGCGTGCTGCAGCTGAAACTCCACTATTGCCTGCTGCTGCTCGCACAGTCTCTCCAGCATGTGCAAGGTGGAGTTCCACCTTGTGGGCATGTCACATATGAGGCAGTGAGCGGGAAGGCCGAAGTTCCGCTGCAGCGCAGACAGGCGAGCAGCAGCAAGGTGAGAACGCCGAAAGTGCGCACAGACGGCCCGCATTTTCTGCAGCAGCTCTGACATATCCGGGTAGTTTTTTTGAAAATTCTGTACCACCAAATTCAGCACATGTGCCAGGCAAGGGATGTGCGTCAAACGGGCTAGGCCCAGAGCCGCTACGAGATTTCGGCCATTGTCGCACACCACCAGGCCAGGCTTGAGGCTCAGTGGCAACAACCACTCATTGGTCTGTTGTTCAATGCCCATCCACAGCTCCTGCGCAGTGTGAAGTTTATACCCCAAACATATCAGTTTTAAAACAGCCTGCTGTCGTTTCCCCCTGGATGTGCTGATGTTGGTGGCGAAGATGTTACGCTGAGCGGATGAGGAGGTGGTAGAGGAGGAGGAAGCGCAGTAGGAGGCAACAGGAGGCAAAGAGAAATGCCCTGCAATCCTTGGTGGGGGAAGGACATGCGCCAAATGGCTAGCCGGCTCAGGCCCTCCCACCACTACATTTGCCCAGTGTGCAGTTAGCGAGATATAGCGTCCCTGCCCGTGCTTACTGGTCCAGGTATCAGTGGTTATGTGGACCTTGCCACAGATGGCGTTGCCCAGTGGACACTTGATCTTGTTCCCCGACTTGTTTGTGCAGGGAAGGGAAGGCTCTTCTGGAAAAGTAGTGGCGGCTGGGAACCACGCACTGTGGGACAGCCACCGCCATCAGGTTTTTGAAACTGTCCATGTCCACCAGACGGAATGACAGCATTTCAAAGGCCAGGAATTTTGCAATGCTGGCATTCAGGGCCAGGGATCGCGGGTGGGTAGGGGGGTACTTCCTCTTTCTCTCCAGTATTTGGGAGATGGAGAGCTATAAGCTTCCATGGGACCATGGTGTGGAAATGCTTGGGGACGGTGGCGGACATGGTGGCGTTGCTGTCATATCGTCTGTTTGCTGGGTGGCAGGTGACACTGTCACAGTAGAGGTGGAGGAAGAGGCCGAGGCAGCAGCAGAAGAGGAAGCAGGAGAAGGCAGAGACCTTTCTTGGATTTTGAAGTAATTATTCCAATGCAGCGTGAGCCTTGAAGATGCCTGATCATGGGGGTTGTGCTCAGGTTTAGAACATTTATGCCCCAGCTCAGGCTATCATTGCACAGCTTGCAAACCACTCGTGTCTTGTCGTCAGCACATTGTCTGAAGAACTGCCACGCGGGGGAATGCCTTTGAGCTGCCTTTGGTGTGCTAGGTCCCTGGGTGCGGTGGGTAATAGCAGGCATATTGTCTAGGGCAGTGTTTCTCAACCTTTTATGATGAAGTACCCCTGCAGATCTAAAAACATTTCCGAAGTACCCCTGTCTCGAGAAAGTAATTTCTATTGCTTGGGTGTCATGGTTTCAGTGTGTGTATGTGTAATGTCAGTATGTGTTTGTGATGATTTCTGTGTGTGTTTGTGATGGTTTTTGTTTGTGTGCAAAATCATCATCAAATGCAGCCTCACCAGTGCCCATCAATGCAACCACACCAGTGTCCATCAATGCAACCTCAGCAGTGCCCATCAATGCAGCCTCACCAGTGCCCTCAATGCAGCCTCACCAGTGCCCATCAAATACAGCCTTACCAGTGCCCATCAAATGCAGCCTGATCTGTGCCCACCAATGCAGCCTTACCAGTGCCCATCAAATGCAGCCTCATCAGTGCCCATCAAATGCAGCCTGATCAGTGCCCACCAATGCAGCCTTACCAGTGCCCATCAAATTCAGCCTGCTCAGTGCCCATCAAATGCAGCCCGATCAGTGCCCATCAAATGCAACCTGATCAATGCCCATCAAATGCAACCTGATCAGTGCCCATCAAATGCAGCCTTGCCAGTGCCCATCAAATGCAGCCTTGCTAGTGCCCATCAAACGCAGCCTTGCCAGTGCCCATCAATGCAGCCTGATCAGTGCCCAGCATTGGAGCCCGATCAGTGCTCAGCAATGCAGCCTGACCAGTGTGCAGCATTGCAGCCTCATCAATGCCAAGCATTGCAACCTGATCAGTGGCAAGCATTGCAGCCTGATCAGTGCCCAGCAATACAGCCTGATCGGTGGCCAGCAATACAACCTGATCAGTGCCCAACAATGCAGCCTGATCAGTGCCCAGCATTGCAGCCTGATCAGTGCCCAGCATTGCAACCTGATCAGTGCCCAGCATTGCAACCTGATCAGTGCCAAGCACTGCAGACTGGTCAGTGCCAAGCATTGCAGCCTGATCAGTGCCAAGCATTGCAGCCTGATTGGTGCCCAGTAATACAACCTGATCAGTACCCATCAATACAGCCTGATCTGTGCCCAGCAATGCAGCCTGATCAGTGCCCAGAATTGCAGCCTGACCAGTGCCCAGGATTGTAGCCTGACCAGTGCCCAGCATTGCAGCCTGATCAGCGCCCAATCAGTGCTCAGCAATGCAGCCTGAACAGTGCCCAGCATTGTAACCTAACCAGTGCCCAGCATTGCAGCCTCACCAGTGTCAAGCATTGCAGCCTGATTGGTGCCCAGCAATGCAGCCTGACCAGTGCCCAGCATTGCAGCCTGATCAGTGCCCAGCATTGCAGCCTCATCAGTGCCAAGCATTGCAGCCTGTTTGGTGCCAGCAATGCAGCCTGATCGGTGCCCAGCAATGCAGCCTGATCAGTGCCCAGCATTGCAGCCTAATTGGTGCCCAGCAATACAACCTGATCAGTGCCCAGCATTGCAGCCTGCCCAGTGCCCAGAATTGTAGCCTGCCCAGTGCCCAGCATTGCAGCCTGATCAGTGCCCAGCATTGCAGCCTGATCAGTGCCCAGCAATGCAGGCTGATCAGTGCCCAGCAATGCAGCCTGATCAGTGTCCAGCAATGCAGCCTGATCAGTGCCCAGCATTGCAGCCTGACCAGTGCCCAGCATTGCAGCCCGATCAGTGCCCAGCATTGGAGCCCAATCAGTGCTCAGCAATGCAGCTTGATCAGTGCTCAGCAATATAGCCTGATCAGTGCCCAGCATTGCAACCTGATCAGTGCCAAGCATTGCAGCCTGATCAGTGCCCAGCAATGCAGCCTGATCAGTGCCCAGCATTGCAGCCTGACCAGTGCCCAGAATTTTAGCCTGCCCAGTGCCCAGCATTGGAGCCTGATCAGTGCCCAGCATTGCAGCCTGATCAGTGCCCAGTAATGCAGCCTGATCAGTGCCCAGCAATGCAGCCTGATCAGTGCCCAGCATTGCAGCCTGACCAGTGCCCAGCATTTCAGCCTGATCAGTGCCCAGCATTGGAGCCCGATCAGTGCTCAGCAATGCAGCCTGATCAGTGCCCAGCAATATAGCCTGATCAGTGCCCAATCAGTGCTCAGCAATGCAGCCTGAACAGTGCCCAGCATTGTAACCTAACCAGTGCCCAGCATTGCAGCCTCATCAGTGCCAAGCATTGCAGCCTGATTGGTGCCCAGCATTGCAGCCTCATCAGTGCCCAGCATTGCAGCCTGATCAGTGCCCAGCATTGCAGCCTCATCAGTGCCAAGCATTGCAGCCTGTTTGGTGCCAGCAATGCAGCCTGATCGGTGCCCAGCAATGCAGCCTGATCAGTGCCCAGCATTGCAGCCTAATTGGTTCCCAGCAATACAACCTGATCAGTGCCCAGCATTGCAGCCTGACCAGTGCCCAGAATTGTAGCCTTCCCAGTGCCCAGCATTGCAGCCTGATCAGTGCCCAGCATTGCAGCCTGTTCAGTGTCCAGCAATGCAGCCTGATCAGTGTCCAGCAATGCAGCCTAATCAGTGCCCAGCAATGCAGCCTGATCAGTGCCCAGCATTGCAGCCTGACCAGTGCCCAGCATTGCAGCCTAATTGGTGCCCAGCAATACAACCTGATCAGTGCCCAGCATTGCAGCCTGACCAGTGCCCAGAATTGTAGACTGCCCAGTGCCCAGCATTGCAGCCTGATCAGTGCCCAGCATTGCAGCCTGATCAGTGTCCAGCAATGCAGCCTGATCAGTGCTTTGCAATGCAGCCTGATCAGTGCGCAGCAATGCAGCCTGATCAGTGCCCAGCATTGCAGCCTGATTGGTGCCCAGCAATACAACCTGATCAGTGCCCAGCGATGCAGCCTGATCAGTGCCTAGCATTGCAGCCTGATCAGTGCCCAGCAATACAGCCTGATCAGTGCCCAGCATTGCAGCCTGATCAGTGCCCAGCATTGCAGCCTGATTGGTGCCCAGCAATACAACCTGATCAGTGCCCAGCATTGCAGCCTGACCAGTGCCCAGAATTGTAGCCTGCCCAGTGCCCAGCATTGCAGCCTGATCAGTGCCCAGCATTGCAGCCTGATCAGTGCCCAGCAATGCAGCCTGATCAGTGCCCAGAATTGCAGCCTGACCAGTGCCCAGCATTACAGCCTGATCAGTGCCCAGCATTGGAGCCCAATCAGTGCTCAGCAATGCACTTGATCAGTGCTCAGCAATACAGCCTGATCAGTGCCCAGCATTGCAAGCTGATCAGTGCCAAGCATTGCAGCCTGATCAGTGCCCAGCAATGCAGCCTGCTCAGTGCCCAGCATTTAAGCCTGACCAGTGGCCAGAATTGTAGCCTGACCAGTGCCCAGCATTGGAGCCCGATCAGTGCTCAGCAATGCAGCCTGATCAGTGCCCAGCAATATAGCCTGATCAGTGCCCAGCATTGCAACCTGATCAGTGCCAAGCATTGCAGCCTGATTGGTGCGCAGCAATACAACCTGATCAGTGCCCAGCGAAGCAGCCTGATCAGTGCCCAGCATTGCGGCCTGATCAGTGCCCAGCAATACAGCCTGTTCAGTGCCCAGCAGTGTAGCCACATTTGTAATATGCAGCATGGAATAGGTTAATGCATTGCCAATGGTTACTGATGTATTAGTGACCAGTGACAGTAACTCCTTTGTGCTGCATTAGAGACACCAGTGTCAGTGTTTATTAACCCCTTCATTCTGCATCATAAAGGGATTAATTAACACTGCCACTAATGCAGCACAAAAGGGTAAATTAACTGCTACTGGTCACTAATGGAACAGTAAACAATGGCAATACATTTACCCCTTCCATGCTGCATTACAAATGCATTATAGTTTAACCCCCCCCCTCAAAAAAAAAATAAGCACTGCAGAGCACAGATAACATTACCAACTGCAGTGTTATCAGCCTCTGCTCACTCACTTGTCCAGGACAGTGAAAGCTCCGAGCAGAAGCACTCCTCCACCATCCCCCGCTCCCGGCCTCAGTGACATCGTGACAGGAAGCTCCTCTCAGGGGAAGAGTGTGTGGGGCACACTCACCCCTCCGCTGTGGGCAGCTCAATTGCCATACTGTGTAGCGGCGGCTGTATACAGCAAGCCGCCGCTACATAAAACCATTTACCCAGCATCAGAGCAGCAACTGGCATCCTGCCACCCACACAGCCGGCGTACTCCCTGCCTGTGGTGCACATACCCCTAGGGGTACGTGTACCACAGGTTGAGAAACTCTGGTCTAGGGGACGCTCGCTCCGCTTTTGCAACCTGCTCCCTCTTTTGCTGTGCTGGTGCCTCTGTGCGACCACCACCTCTTCCTCCAAACTGCACACATCACTCGCATGACCCTCAGTCCATGTGGGGTCTAGGACCTCATCATCCTCCTCCCCATCATCTTCCACCCACCCTTCACCACTGCCCTCCTTGTTAGTCTGCACACTGAGGAAAGCTGCAGCAGTTGGCACCTGTGTTTCGTCATCATCAGAGACGTGCTGCGCTGGTGTTTCCATGTCCTCATCCTGCAACATAAGTGGTTGGGCATTGGTGCACTCAATGTCTTCCACTTCTGGGGCAGCGCTATGTGGATGGCTTACGGAAAGCACACCAGGAGAGTCATCAAAAAGCATAAGAGTCTCTTGCATGATTTGGGGCTCAGACTTCTTGGCTAATTTACAAGGGGCTGAGGTGAAAGACAGATGGCCATGGGGTTCAGGTGCCAACTCTGAGCTTTCATCAAGGGACCGGGAGGGAGACAATGTGAAGGAACTGAAGGCATTGTCAGCCACCAAATCTACTATCGCCTGTACTTGTTCTGGCCTCACCAATCGTTGAGGGGCATTCTTGCCTACCATATACTGGTGAAGGTTCTGTTGGCTACCTGAGGAAGGTGTTTCCCTTGTGCATGTAGCTGGCACACCTCGACCCCGTCCTCTCCTTCCAACAGCAGGTTCACCAACACCACCAACACCAGCAGCACCAGCATCACCAGCAGCACCATGACCACGTCCCTTATTTGCTCTCCTCATTGTGCCCGCAAATTTACTATGTAGCCCTATTTAAGTATTTATTAATACCAATTAATACCTTCTTTTTTTTTTAAAACACCAATGTAGACGGACTTTTTATTTTGGTGCAAGAAATGCACCGCTCACACCAACAGCTAGAACCTCTCCCTTTAGAACTAGGAGATGATTTTTGAACAATAATCTGTCCCTCTAAGCAACAGCTGGAACCTCTCCCTATAGAACTAGGAGATGATTTTTGAACAATAATCTGCCCCCTAAGCAACAACTGGAACCTGGCCCTATAAGAGTAGCCGATGATTTTTGAACAATAATCTGTCCCTCTAAGCAACAGCTGGAACTTGGCCCTATATGAGTAGCCGATGATTTTTGAACAATAATCTGTCACTTACAGCAAGAGCTAGAACATCTCCCTTTAGAACTAGGAGATGATTTTTGAACAATAATCTGTCCCTCTAAGCAACAGCTGGAACCTGGCCCTATAGGAGTAGCCAATGATTTTTGAACAATAATCTGTCAATTACAGCAACAGCTGGAACCTGGCCCTATAGGAGTAGCTGATGGTTTTTGAACAATAATCTGTCACTTACAGCAACAGCTAGAACCTCTCCCTTTAGAACTAGGAGATGATTTTTGAACAATAATATGTCACTTACAGCCACAGCTAGAACTTCTCCCTTTAGAACTAGGAGATGATTTTTGAACAATAATCTGTCCCTCTAAGCAACAGCTGGAATCTGGCCCTATAGGAGTAGCCGATTATTTTTGAACAACAATCTGTCCCTCTAAGCAACAGCTGGAACCTGGCCCTATAGGAGTAGCCGATGATTTTTGAACAATAATCTGTCACTTACAGCAACAGCTGGAACCTAGCCCTATAGGAGTAGCCGATAATTTTTGAACAATAATCTGTCCCTCAAAGCAACAGCTGGAACCTGGCCCTATAGGAGTAGCCAATAATTTTTGAACAATAATCTGTCACTTACAGCAACAGCTGGAACCTGGCCCTATAGGAGTAGCCGATGATTTTTGAACAATAATCTGTCACTTACAGCAACAGCTATAACCTCTCCCTTTAGAACTAGGAGATGATTTTTGAACAATAATATGTCACTTACAGCAACAGCTAGAACTTCTCCCTTTAGAACTAGGAGATGATTTTTGAACAATAATCTGTCCCTCTAAGCAACAGCTGGAACCTGGCCCTATAGGAGTAGCCGATGATTTTTGAACAATAATCTGTCACTTACAGCAACAGCTGGAACCTAGCCCTATAGGAGTAGCCGATGATTTTTGAACAATAATATGTCCCTCTAAGCAACAGCTGGAACCTGGCCCTATAGGTGTAGCTGATGATTTTTGAACAATAATCTGTCTCTCTAAGCAACAGCTGGAACCTAGCCCTATAGGAGTAGCCGATGATTTTTGAACAATAATCTGTCCCTCTAAGCAACAGCTGGAACCTGACCCTATAGGAGTAGCCAATGATTTTTGAACAATATTCTGTCCCTCTAAGCATCAGCTGGAACCTGGCCCTATAGGAGTAGCCGATGATTTTTGAACAATAATCTGTCACTTACAGCAACAGCTAGAACCTCTCCCTTTAGAACTAGGAGATGATTTTTGAACAATAATCTGTCCCTCTAAGCAACAGCTGGAACCTCTCCCTATAGAACTAGGAGATGATTTTTGAACAATAATCTGTCCCTCTAAGCAGAAGCCTCTACCTAGTGTAGTCAGATAGTTCTGTAATGCAGGGTTTGATCTGTAATCTGTCACTCAAAGCAGCAGTATGTGAAATCTCAAAATAATCCACAATCAGATTGTTGTGTAATGCAGGCTGAGGTCTGCAATCTGTCCCTCAGAGCAACAGTAGTAGTAATCTCAGGATGCAGGATGAGATGTTAAAATGTCTGCAATCTGTCCCTCACACAAACACTGGCAGCTTCCTCTCCCTACACTAGTCAGAGTCTCAGAGAGCATGTGACTGCAGCATCAAGTGACTCCAGCTTATAAAGAGGCTGGGTCACATGATGCACTGGCCATTCACAGCCATGCCATTAGTAGGAATGGCTGTGATGGCTTCTAAGGGCAAACCAGTGAAACGCTTGTTGATTGGCTGCCCTGCAGATATTCAACATGCGTGATCAACTACCCAAACCCGAATGTTTTTTGAAATGTCCGGGTTCGGGTCCGAGTCCCGGACACCCCAAAGTTCGGTACGGACCCAAACGTTACTATCCGGGTTCGCTCAACACTAGTTACTGCCAGTTTAATGCCATATAGTTCTAAGTACGTTATTGTCAATTTAACGCCATTTACTTATTTGTGCGTTACTGCCAGTTTGACGCCATATAGTTCTAAGTGCATTACTGACAGTTTAATGCCAAATAGTTCTAAGTGCATTACTGCCAGTTTAACGCCATTTACTTCTGTGTGCGTTACTACCAGTTTAATACCATATTAATCTAAGTTCGTTACTGCCAGTTTAATGCGATATAGTTCTAAGTGCGTTACTGCCAGTTTAATGCGATATAGTTCTAAGTGCGTTACTGCCAGTTTAATGCCATTTACTTCTGTGTGCATTACTGCCAGTTTAACGCCATATAGTTCTAAGTGCGTTACTGCCAGCTTAATGCCATATAGTTTTAAGTGCGTTACTTGCAGTTTAACGCCATATAGTGTGTTACTGATAGTTTAATGCCATTTATTTCTGTGTGCGTTACCGCCAGTTTAATGCCATATAGTTCTAAATGCATTACTGCCAGTTTATCGCCATATAGTTCTAAGTGAGCTACTGCCAGTTTAACGCCATTTTCTTCTGTGTGCGTTACTGCCAGTTTAACGCCATATAGTTCTAAGTGTGTTACTGCCAGTTTAACGCCATTTACTTCTGTGTGCGTTACTGCCAGTTTAATGCCATTTAGTTCTAAATGCGTTACTGCCAGTTTAACATCAAATAGTTCTACGTGCATTACTGCCAGTTTAAATGTCACTTACTTCTGTGTGCATTACTGCCAGTTTAATGCCATATAGTTCTAAGTGCATTACTGCCAGTTTAACGCTATTTACTTCTGTGTGCGTTACTGCCAGTTTAACTCCATTTACTTCTGTGTGCTTTACTGCCAGTTTAACTCCATATAGCTCTAAGTGCGTTACTGCCAGTTTAACGCCCTATAGTTCTAAGTGCGTTACTGCCAGTTTAACACCATTTACTTCTGTGTGTGCTACTGCCAGTTTAACGTCATATAGTTCTAAGTGCGTTACTGCCAGTTCAACGCCATTTACTTCTGTGTATGTTACTGCCAGTTTAACGCCATATAGTTCTAAGTGCGTTATTGCCAGTTTAATGCCATTTACTTCTGTGTGCATTACTGCCAGTTTAACACCATATAGTTCTAAGTGCATTACTGCCAGTTTAACGCCATTTACTTCTGTGTGCGTTACTGCCAGTTTAACGCCATATAGTTCTAAGTGTGTTACTGCCAGTTTAATGCCATTTACTTCTGTGTGCATTACTGCCAGTTTAACACCATATAGTTCTAAGTGTGTTACTGCCAGTTTAACGCCATATAGTTCTAAGTGCGTTACTTCCAGTTTAACACCATATAGTTCTAAGTGTGTTACTGCCAGTTTAACGCCATTTACTTCAGTGTGCGTTACTGCCAGTTTAATGCCATATAGTTCTAAGTGCGTTACTGCCAGTTTAACACCAAATAGTTCTAAGTGCGTTACTGCCAGTTTAAATGTCATTTACTTCTGTGTGTGTTACTGTCAGTTTAACGCCACATAGTTCTAAGTGCATTACTGCCAGTTTAAAGCCATTTACTTCTATGTGCATTACTGCCATTTTAACGCCATATAGTTATAAGTGCGTTACTGCCAGTTTAACGCCATTTACTTCTGTGTGCGTTACTGCCAGTTTAACGCCATATAGTTCTAAGTGCGTTACTGCCAGTTTAAAGCCATATAGTTCTAAGTGCTTTACTGCCAGTTTAACGGCATAGAGTTCTAAGTACGTTACTGCCAGTTTAACACCATTTACTTCTGTGTGCACTACTGCCAGTTTAATGTCATATAGTTCTAAGTGCACTACTGCCAGTTTAACGCCATTTACTTCTGTGTACGTTACTGCCAGTTTAATGCCATATAGTTCTTAGTGCGTTACTGCCAGTTTAACGCCATTTACTTCTGTGTGCGTTACTGCCAGTTTAACGTCATATAGTTCTAAGTGTGTTACTGCCAGTTCAATGCCATATAGTTCTAAGTGCGTTACTGCCAGTTTAATGCCATTTACTCCTGTGTGCATTACTGCCAGTTTAACTTCATATAGTTCTAAGTGCTTTACTGCCATTTTAATGCCATTTAATTCTGTGTGTGTTACTGTCGGTTTAATGCTATATAGTTCTAAGTGCGTTACTACCATTTTAATGCCATTTTCTTCTGTGTGAGTTACTGCCAGTTTAACTCCATATAGTTGTAAGTGCGTTACTGCCAGTTTAATGCCATTTACTTCAGCGTGCGTTACTGCCAGTTTAACGCCATATAGTTCTAAGTGTGTTACTGCCATTTTAACGCCATTGACTTGTGTTTGCACTACTGCCAGTTTAACGCCATATAGTTCTAAGTGCGTTACTGCCATTTTAATGCCATTTACTTCTGTGTGCGTTACTGTCAGGTTAACGCCATATAGTTCTAAGTGCGTTACTACCAGTTTAATGCCATTTTCTTCTGTGTGAGTTGCTGCCAGTTTAACGCCATATATTTCTAAGTGCGTTACTGCCAGTTTAATGCCATATAGTTCTAAGTGCATTACTGCCAGTTTAATGCTATTTACTTCTGTGTGCGTTACTGCCAATTTAACGCCATATAGTTCTAAGTGCGTTACTCCAGTTTAACGCCATATAGTTCTAAGTGCATTACTGCCAGTTTAATGCCATTTACTTCTGTGTGTGTTACTGCCAGTTTAACACCATATATTTCTAAGTGCGTTACTGCCAGTTTAACGCCATTTACTTCAGTGTGCATTACTGCCAGATTAACGGCATATAGTTCTAAGTGCGTTACTGCCAGTTTAACACCATTTACTACTTTGTGCGTTACTGCCAGTTTAACGCCATTTACTTGTGTGTGCGTCACTGCCAGTTTAACGCCAAATAGTTCTAAGTGCGTTACTGCCAGTTTAATTCCATTTACTTCTGTGTGTGTTACTGCCAGTTTAACGCCATTTACGTCTGTGTGTGTTACTGCCAGTTTAACGCCATATAGTTCTTTGTGCGTTACTGCAAGTTTAACACCATTTACTTCTGTGTGCGCTACTGCTAGTTTAATGCTATATAGTTTTGTGGGTTACTGCAAGTTTAACGACATATAGTTTTGTGCGTCACTGTATGTTTGGAGCATTATATTGTAGTATATTATAGTG
>BLSH010274677.1:485353-503295 GCA_018402905.1 Glandirana rugosa
CACCGTGAAACCGGACGTGACGCGAGCTGCCTGTGACGGACCGGAAGTGACGTCAACGCGTTTCGCTCATGGGTTGAGCGTCATCACGGACGATACCACGGTCCCTCACATGCACCTATTTATACCACCTCTTAGATCCGCATTGCGGAACTTCCAAGGTAATAGAGATGGATAGCTTCCTGAACGTCCACCACAGACAACAGGCCCCACACTTCGCCATCCGGTGGCCAAACAATGCAAAGCACGCACATCGCACAGACAATTTCAATTGCTGACCATACATATAATGAATAAAAAACATAAACTAAAAATTTATTGAATTATATAAAAATGTCTGACTACACAAATATATAAAATGTAGAAGTAGGTGTACTATATGAAATAAGCCTAAAATTAAATATCTGTCGTTACTCGATATAAGATGACATCAACCAAATATGTCTCCTCCCCCCCCCTTTTTTTTCAGTATATAACACTTCATTTCAAGTAAGGTTTCTTGCTATCATAAACGCGCATCTGCAGTGCATTTACATACATTCACAATTACCTATTTGGTTGATGTCATCTTATATCGAGTAACGACAGATATTTAATTTTAGGCTTATTTCATATAGTACACCTACTTCTACATTTTATATATTTGTGTAGTCAGACATTTTTATATAATTCAATAAATTTTTAGTTTATGTTTTTTATTCATTATATGTATGGTCAGCAATTGAAATTGTCTGTGCGATGTGCGTGCTTTGCATTGTTTGGCCACCGGATGGCGAAGTGTGGGGCCTGTTGTCTGTGGTGGACGTTCAGGAAGCTATCCATCTCTATTACCTTGGAAGTTCCGCAATGCGGATCTAAGAGGTGGTATAAATAGGTGCATGTGAGGGACCGTGGTATCGTCCGTGATGACGCTCAACCCATGAGTGAAACGCGTTGACGTCACTTCCGGTCCGTCACAGGCAGCTCGCGTCACGTCCGGTTTCACGGTGGTCTTCCTTTGGAACGCACGCCACTGCAAATCAAGATTGTCTGGATATTATTATTTTATTGCTGATGACCTATCTGTGTCCTGTAAGTACAACTTTTATTTTGCGCAATAAATGCGACTGATTGTACAGTACACACTATGGTTTCCTTTATCTTTGTCTCCTGAGTGCCCTTGGACAACCGCACCAGTACAAAGGATTTATCCATTAAGTTCCTTCTGACGTCCGGGATTTCTGAGCCCCCACCAGAATTTGCTTTACATGACCCACTGACTGAAAAGCAGTGGGCCCACGTCCTCTGGTGAGTGCGGGCACCAAAGGGGGTCACCATATGATGTGTGTCACTTTACTGCACAAATATCGATTTTAGGAGCACGGACTTGCACCTTATTTTCAGCACTTTGAAGCACCTATCACTTTAAGGAAGGATTTATCCATAGATTCACAGATTGTTTGAATTGTATTGTTTTGACACTTTATTTCGTCAGTGTGGACTTTTATGGGAGACTCAACCCATGAGCGAAACGCGTTGACGTCACTTCCGGTCCGTCACAGGCAGCTCGCGTCACGTCCGGTTTCACGGTGGTCTTCCTTTGGAACGCACACCACTGCAAATCAAGATTGTCTGGATATTATTATTTTATTGCTGATGACCTATCTGTGTCCTGTAAGTACAACTTTTATTTTGCGCAATAAATGCGACTGATTGTACAGTACACACTATGGTTTCCTTTATCTTTGTCTCCTGAGTGCCCTTGGACAACCGCACCAGTACAAAGGATTTATCCATTAAGATCCTTCTGACGTCCGGGATTTCTGAGCCCCCACCAGAATTTGCTTTACATGACCCACTGACTGAAAAGCAGTGGGTCCATGTCCTCTGGTGAGTGCGGGCACCAAAGGGGGTCACCATATGATGTGTGTCACTTTACTGCACAAATATCGATTTTAGGAGCACGGACTTGCACCTTATTTTCAGCACTTTGAAGCACCTATCACTTTAAGGAAGGATTTATCCATAGATGCACAGATTGTTTGAATTGTATTGTTTTGACACTTTATTTCGTCAGTGTGGACTTTTATGGGAGACTGACCACTTGAGCACCACAGTCCCCAGATTATTTGATGTTTACAGTTATTTCGATATTATTATAAGATTTATATATGAATATGCACTATTTTAAAAACAATTCTTGAGTTATTGGCACTTTGATACAATAGAGGGTTGGGCGCTGTTTTATAACATAACATATTCCTAGCAGGTAACTCCTGAGTACAGCAGCCCCCTCTGTATACATATTCACATAGATATATGTTATTTGCTTTTAGCACATTTTCCAGTTCTAAGACAAGGGCAGGCGCTGTTTTTCCTATCACAATATAGTTTTGTGCGTCACTGTATGTTTGGAGCATTATATTGTAGTATATTATAGTGTATCCGTGGAGTGTGTCTGTGTAGTGTGAGTACTCAAGTTAAAGTGCACCAAACACAACTTTACATTGATTAAAGTGCATCTACATACATATTTCCACTTCTTCCTAACATTTTCTTAAAAATCAACACCCCCTCCCTCCCTCCCAATGATGTCTGGGAGGACAAGAAGGAGAGGCAGATGTTCCCTTGGCAATGTAAGGGGGCCAGCATCAAATGTGTCCACAGTCAATGGTGGACATGGTGGTCAGTCCTCAGGCAGGGCATAATTTCCTCTGTTTAGTGAGTTTGCCTGTGCTATCTAGCTACAGCATGCAGAGGAGTTGGTGGACTGGCTTACTAAACCTTCCTCATCCTCATCATCCTCTGTCACGCAAGCAGAGACAAGTGTGCAGTCCCCTGCAGTTGCCAGAGTGGATAAACCTGCCTCCTTGTCCACATCTATTCCTGCCGTAGCCCCAACTTCAGCGATGGAGGAGGAATCAGATGAGTTATTTGACCACAGCATCAGCCACTTGCTCCTTGATGATGCCCAGCCATTACTGGATTCAGATGTTGGTTCTGATGTTAAGGATGACAGGAACATGAGCCTAGAGAGAGGGGAGAACACTGGTAGACAAATTGGCATTCATGTTCCCCCAGTTGCAGCGTATTGCTAAGTTGTCTCCAGTGGTAATGATGATGGAGAAGATGGAGAAGATGATGATGATGATGAGGTCACTGCCTTGACTTGGGTGCCAGATAGAGCAGAGGAGGAAACTGAAGGTGAGGCGACACAACCCCAAGGAGGCCGACGTCAAAAAAGAGTAGAGAGCAGACACCCTATCCCATCATATTCTGCAGCTGTTCTCTCCCAGCCCACTTACCAAAGCTCAGCTTGCTGGGCCTTTTTCAGCACATTTGCAGCAGATCACTTTGTTGCTATCTGCAAACTGTGTATCAGGCACATCAAACGTAAAATGCAAAAACACCAGCCATTTGGGTACTACATGTTTAACAAGGCATTTAACGTCCAACCACTCAGCCCATTGGCAAAAGCACCTAAAAGCCACACAAAAGGGGCACAAATCTTACCCACTTCAGTCTGCCCCTGCTATACCGAGTCATTACCTCTCAGCAGCCTCCAATGACAGGGATGATGGTATAGCACAGGGTGTCCAAGGTCCTAGCAGCACATCTGCCAGCAGCACACCACCAGTTGTAGACTGTAGCCAGAAAATTTCTATGCCCCATCTGCTGCAGCGGAAAAAAATAAAGTCTCTGCCACCCACATGCTCAGCGTCTAAATGCAAGCTTGTCAAAGCTGTTGGCTCTCCAACTTTTGCCTTTCAGCTTGGTGGATTCTGCCCCATTCCGTGAATTCGCACAATGTGCTGTACCACAATGGCAGGTTTCCATTTCCTACTACTTTTCACGTAAGGCCGTTCCATCTCTCTACCATCAAGTGGAAGGGAATGCTCTGGCATCGTTAGGCAAGGCAGTCAGCCGTAAAATCCACATTACTGCTGACACGTGGTTCAGCAAGCATGGGCAGGGGTGATATATTTTGTTCACAGCACACTGGGTAATGCTACTTGCAACTCGAAGGGATGTAGGACAGGGTTGGGTGCTGCAGCTTGTTGTGCCCCCACCTCTCCATACAGCTGGTGGTGATGATGCCAGACCTGTGAGCTCTACCCACTTCTGCTCCTCCTCCTCCACCACCTCCATGCCCTCCTCTGCAGAATTGTCCTATGAACATCAGGTACCCCCTAAGCGTTCCAAGGTCTATTCCATGAGTCAGGCTAAAAGGTGCCATGCAGTGCTTCAGCTGGTGTGTCTAGAGGAAAGGAACCACACCGGACCAGAGATTCTTGCAGCTCTGCAGGGACAGGACCAGAGGTGATTCACAATATGCCAGCTGGAGCCAGGAATGGTGGTATGCAATAATGGCTCAAACCTCCTGTCCATCCTTAGACAGGGAAAGTTGACACATGTGCCATGCCTGGCATAAGTCCTCAATTTGGTGGTGCAGCATTTACTAAATAAGTACCCAGGGTTGCAAGATGTGCTAAAGCTGACCAGAAGAGACTGTAGCCATTTCAGGTGGTCATACACAGCCAGTGCTCGGTTGGCTGAAATTCAGCGGGAATTCTACTTGCCCGTAAACTGTCTGATTTGTGACATGCCCACCAGGTGGAACTCCTCAGCAGCTATATATGCAGCAGAGGGCCGTCAACGAGTACCTGTGTGAGTACGGCACGACGACAGGCTCAGGCCGCCTCAGCTTTTTTTCCCCACGCCAATGGCTGATCATTAAGGATGCATGCACTGTACTGTCACCATTTGAGGAGGCCATAAGGTTGGTGAGCCGTGACAGTGCATGCATCAGTGACACAATCCCTGTTGTGTTCCTGCTAGAGTAGACTCTGTGTGGCATTATGGACAGGGCACTGGAGGCAGAGCAGCAGGAGGAAGAGGAGGACTTCTTTTCCTCTCAAGGTCCACTTTATCCAGACACTATCATTCCTATGTCACAGAACACAGAGAGAGGGGAGGAGGATGAGGAGAAGGATTCTGGCAGTTTTACAGGCTTCGAAGAAGAGGAAGACATATGTCAATCTGTAAGCAATGGCTTTGTAACCGCAGCACCCTTGGGAGTAGTAAGTGGCTGGGAGGAGGAAGTTCCAGATACTGTCATCCTAAGTGACCCCGAAGAGTCTGCCTCTCAAGCTTCCGCAAATTTGAGGGGCAACCTCATGCTTCAAAGCCTGCGAAAGGACCCAAGAATACGTAGCACAAAGGAGAATGACCATTACTGGTTGGCAACCCTCCTTGACCACCGTTATAAGGGGTAGGTCTCGGAACTCATCCCGTCCCCACAGAGAGTGTGGAAGATAAAATCACTTGATTTTATTGAATGTTTTTCCCGACTCCAGTAGGTTACAGTGTCGTGGAAAACGTTCTTTTGAGTCTTCTGTTGGTGAAGAGAGGAGCATTGGAGAAGGCGTCTGCCTCAGTAAGGCATTTAGCAATTTTTTAGTCCTCACCGCCCAGGCCTGTCTGTTAGGAAAAGACTTGCTAAGGGTTAATTGCAATTGTTTGTGGTTTACTCTAATCACTGGAGCAGCAGCAGCCCTATTTAAACTTCCTGCTTCCTGTAGCAAATGCTGTCCGTTCTACAGCGTTTAGTGTGAGTTCCTTGCTTCCTGACTATCTGATACCTGTTCCTGTGACCCGGCCTGCTTTGACCCTGCTCTGAATTCTGCCTGCACCGACCCCGGCTTCTACGACCACTCTACTGCCTGCTCCCTTGTACCTTGCTGCCTGAACATTACCGACCCAGCCTGCACCCGACCATCCATCTGCCTGAACCCTTGCACTGCACCGCCCGCCAGTTACCGACCCGGACTGCCTCACGACCCTTCTGCCTGCACGAGCTCCAGCGGACATCTACCTTGCATCAGTGACTGTCCAGCCCTCGTGCCCCCCCGTGCTCCTGAGTTCCCTGTCTGCACTACCAGGGACTCACGAACCGGGGCCGCAAGAGAGGTACCCCCTGCATAAGCCAGACTCCATCACCAGGTACATGACAGTAACGGACAGCCACGCCTGAGTCTGCGCGGGGGGCCTCTCCTGTGAACGAACTTTGCTCTCACCTGGCCGGGCTGACCCAAGCTATACAATCCTTGCAGGAGGACTACTACCGGTTACAGAGATGGCTCCAGGAGCTCACCAAGGGCCAATCTACAGCCGGCACCACAGTGACCATGACCTCTGAACCTCAAGTACCCCTACCGGAATGGTTCTCAGGCGACCGCACCAAGTTCCGGGCCTTCCGGGTCTCTTGTGAACTCTATTTTGCTCTAAGCACCTACTCCTTGGAGACTACGAAAGTGGGTCTTGTGATCTCCTTGTTGCTGGAAGAACCCCAGTCTTGGGCACACCGCCTGCTGGAACAGAGGGCTCCGGAAGTCTCTAACCTGACCGCCTTCTTCAAGGCTATGGCCTGCCTCTATGAGGACCCACATCAGGCCGCCACGATGGAAGCTGCGCTCCATGCACTCCAGCAGGGCCACCGCATGGCGGAGGACTATGTGGCCGAGTTTAGGCGCTGGAGTGCCGACACGGAGTGGAACAACGCTGCGCTCCGTCATCAGTTCCGTTTGGGTCTCTCTGACCCACTGAATGATGAACTGGCTCGAGTGGGGGTACCCCCGACTCTGGACGCATTCTCCCCTCACCCAGGAGGAGCGGCAATACCGCCTGAATCACCGCCTGTGCCTGTACTGTGGAAAACCAGGACACATAGTGGGGTCTTGCCTGGCTAAGCTTGGTCAACGCACACCACCTGTCATTGACTACGCACCAGCCTCATCAAATGCCTCTTCTCACCTGACCCTTCCTCTCTTCCTTCAGATCCCTGACAAGACTATCCGGATTGCTGCCATCATAGACTCGGGTGCCTGCAGTGGGTTCATCGACCGCTCCTTCGTGGCCCAGCATCAGATTCCTCTACGGCCAAAGACTCATGGACTGGTGGTACGCCTGGCTGATGGCACCAACATCAAATCGGGTGTGGTCACCCACGAGGCCTGTCCTCTGCCTGCTACAACCTTGGATGGTCACCAGGAGTTCCTCTGCTTGGATGTCATTGCATCCCCCCTGTTCCCTATTATCCTGGGTATACCCAGGCTGCAGGCCCATAGCCCCAGCATCAACTGGGCTACAGGCGAAACCAAGTTCCAGTCACCCTATTGCCGCCAGCACTGCTTCCCAGTGACTAAGGAAGCTGTTCCTACGCTGCTCAGTCTGGACACAGATGCAGACCTAGACGTCCGTCAGTTGGTGCCCTCGGTGTACCACAGTTACCTAGATGTGTTCAGCAAGAAGGGCGCGGAACAGTTGCCAGCCCACAGGGCATATGACTGCCCTATCGCGCTCCTCCCCGGAGCCGAAGTCCCTTTTGGAAGGATTTTCCCTTTAACGGAGCTTGAACTGGTGGCCCTCAAGGCCTATATAGATGAGAACCTACAGAAGGGGTTTATCCGACCCTCTACGTCGCCAGCAGGAGCGGGAATATTCTTTGTAGAAAAGAAGGATCACACGCTGAGACCTTGCATTGACTACCGCGAACTAAATAAGATAACGGTGAAAAACCGCTATCCTATCCCCCTGGTCCCAGAGCTCTTCCAGAGGTTAGGAGCAGTGAGAGTGTTCACCAAGCTGGACCTCCGTGGAGCATATAACTTAGTCCGTATCCGGGGGGGCGATGAATGGAAGACCGCCTTCCGAACCCGGTTCGGACACTTTGAGTACCTGGTGATGCCCTTTGGGCTTTGTAACGCCCCAGCTACGTTTCAGCACTTTGTAAACGATGTGTTTAAAGACTTCTTGGATCAGTTCGTTATCGTTTACTTGGATGATATCCTGGTTTTCTCCCCTACCCTAGAAGAGCACCGCAGGCATGTGGCTAGTGTCCTGCGCCACCTTCGACAACATGGGCTCTATGCCAAGGCGGAGAAATGTGACTTTGAACGGTCAAGTATCCCCTTCCTGGGGCTTATCATCTCCGTCACCGGCATTACCATGGACCCACAGAAGGTCACGGCTATCCTGGATTGGCCGGCCCCTACAGACAAGAAGGGAGTTCAGCGGTTCATTGGCTTTGCCAATTTTTATAGAAAATTTATAAAGGGGTTCTCAGCCATTATTGCCCCAATTACCCAGCTGACCAAGCTGAACACACGATTCATGTGGACCACGGAAGCCCAGGAAGCCTTTGTGACCCTTAAGAAACTCTTCACTTCTGCACCCATCCTCAGGCACCCTGACCCCACCTTGCCATTTGTCTTGGAGGTAGATGCCTCTGAAGTAGCCGTGGGGGCGGTGCTATCTCAAAGGCATGGAGTCAAGGCTGCCCTACACCCTGTGGCGTTCTTCTCCCGCAAACTGACCACCCCAGAAAGGAATTACGACGTGGGAGATAGGGAGCTTCTGGCAATTAAATCGGCCTTGGAAGAGTGGCGCTATCTGTTAGAGGGAGCCAGGCACCCCATTTTGATCTTCACGGATCACAAAAATTTGGAATACCTTAGAGCAGCGAAGAGACTGAGACCTCGCCAAGCCCGGTGGGCACTCTTCTTCTCACGCTTCCTCTTCCACGTAACATACAGGCCAGGGTCGAAGAACGTCAAGCCTGATGCCCTATAAAGGATGTTCTGTAAACCTGGTGAGCCGGCGGCCCCTGATACGATCCTGCACCCCCGAAACTTCCTGTTAACCCAAGGGGACCTGTTGTCCCGAATCAGACAGTCCCTAGCCAGGACTCCCGGACAAACAGACACCAACCTACTAACCAGAGATGGCATACTGTGGCATGGCAACAGACTTTTTGTCCCAGTGGACCAACGCCTATCAGTTCTGGCATCCTGTCACGACAGTAAATTGGCGGGACACTTCGGTGCTCGCAAAACTACCGAACTGCTGCTGCGATCATTCTGGTGGCCACGAGCAGGCGAGGACTGTAGGAAATACGTCAGCTCATGCCTTATCTGTGCCCAGAACAAGAGCAGCAAGACCAAGGCCTGGGGCTTACTAAAGCCACTTCCGGTCCCCGAGAGGGCCTGGTCCATGATCTCGATGGACTTTATTGTCCAGCTGCCGCCATCCCAGGGGTATTCTACCATCTTTGTGGTAGTGGATCGGCTAACGAAGATGGCCCACTTCTTGCCCATGAAGGGAACCCCATCAGCCGCTGAAACGGCCGAGATATTCATCCGAGAAATAGTGAGGCTCCATGGACTTCCAACCAGCATTGTCTCTGACCGCGGAGTCCAGTTTACCTCCCGGTTCTGGAAGGCCCTGTGCTCCGCACTTGACATTGAACTGGCATACTCTTCGGCATACCACCCACAGACAAACGGCCAGACAGAGAGGACCAATCAGACGCTCGAGCAGTATCTCCACTGCTTCTCGTCATTCTCCCAAGACGACTGGGCCTCTCTGTTGCCCCTGGCGGAGTTTGCTTTCAATAACACCGTCCATTCAGCTACCAACCAGTCTCCATTTCTGGCCAATTACGGGTTCCACCCGACATTTATGCTCAACCACGGTCTTGAAAGTACTGTACCAGCGGCCCAAGAAATGACCAAGTTCTGGGAAGAGAACCGCAAACTCCTTCAGGAAACCATGGCCCGAACCCAGGAGCATAACAAAGAGGTGTTTGACAAGGGAAGACAGGGAGAGTTGGACTTACAGCCTGGGGAAAAGGTCTGGCTGGCCACGAGGAACTTGAGGCTAGCCTGCCCCTCCAGGAAATTGGGCCCCAGGTTTATTGGCCCCTTCCCTGTGAAAAGGAAGATTAACAGGGTGGCCTATGAGTTGGAGCTCCCGTCGTCCCTTCGTGTCCACCCAGTGTTCCACGTGTCACTTCTGAAGACTGTGACCCCAAATCCTTTTCCCCAGCGGAAGACTAGTCCACCAGGCCCAATCCTAGTAGATGGCGAAGAGGAGTTTGAACTGGAGGCTATCCTGGATTGCCGGAAAAGGGGTAACACGGTTCAATACTTAGTGAAGTGGAAGGGCTACGGCCCAGAAGAAAACTCCTGGGAGCCTGCAGATAATATTCATGCGGATGAACTCATCCGATCCTTCAAGGAGAACAACCCTGCTAAACTAGCCCGTTTGGGCATCCGGAGGCTGCCCCTTGAGGGGGGGCAATGTTAGGAAAAGACTTGCTAAGGGTTAATTGCAGTTGTTTGTGGTTTCCTCTAATCACTGGAGCAGCAGCAGCCCTATTTAAACTTCCTGCTTCCTATAGCAAATGCTGTCCGTTCTACAGCGTTTAGTGTGAGTTCCTTGCTTCCTGACTATCTGATACCTGTTCCTGTGACCCGGCCTGCTTTGACCCTGCTCTGCATTCTGCCTGCACCGACCCAGGCTTCTACGACCACTCTACTGCCTGCTCCCTTGTACCTTGCTGCCTGAACATTACCGACCCAGCCTGCACCCGACCATCCATCTGCCTGAACCCTTGTACTGCACCGCCCGCCAGTTACCGACCCGGACTGCCTCACGACCCTTCTGCCTGCACGAGCTCCAGCGGACATCTACCTTGCATCAGTGACTGTCCAGCCCTCGTGCCCCCCCGTGCTCCTGAGTTCCCTGTCTGCACTACCAGGGACTCATGAACCGGGGCCGCAAGAGAGGTACCCCCTGCATAAGCCAGACTCTATCACCAGGTACGTGACACTGTCACACCACATCCCATCAGCCACGTCTGCATCACATGGTGGACGATTGCCTCGGGGCCAAAACAGAGGTGGAGAGCTTTCCAGCTGACGATCCACTGGCTTACTGGGCCATGAGAACAGACCACTGGTCAGAACTTACCCAGTATGCTATTGAGTTGTTGGGCTGCCCTGCATCCAGTGTGCTTTTAGAAAGGGCATTCAGTGCTACAGGAGGTTTTGTGACTGATCATAGAATGCGTCTGTTCACAGACTCCGTGGGCCATTTGACTTTCATAAAAATGAATCAATCATGGATTACCAGCTATGAAGCCCCTGATGCCGATGTCACTGATTGACTTTGTTTGGGATGTGGAATCTCTGCAGGACTTCAAGGCTGGACCAGGCTGGCACCCTCTTACCCTCCTCTCCCTCTACAGTTGTCATTAGGTTACCAGGACCTAATCTTTTTTGAGGAGCTACCTCCATTCACCATACATCAATTTTCTTTTACCTATTCCAACACACTAGCGCCATAGCTCCCACCCCAATTCCCTCCTTCTTCGAGGCTGCCTCGTTTTGAGGGTGTTCAATAATTTCATCTGGAACATTGTTTTTGGTATAGGTTCAATGGGCACAATTAACACCCAAAGACCAATTTTTCAGGACCTGTTTGACAGGTGCATATCATTTCAATTTTTTGGCCTTCATCCAGAGCACCTAGGGTTACTGTGGGAAGGTGCCACCGACACCCAAAGACCACTTTTTCTGCATCTGTTTCACAGGTGCATATCATTGCAATTTTTTTTACAGAAAGGCCAATTCTTGCCTCCATGAAGAGCACCTCTATAGGGTTATGGTGTGAAGGCACCACAGACAACCAAAGCCCAATTTTTACACACCCATTACTTCTATCCAAAGTCAAAGTGACACCAGATTTTATCCAAAAAATGTCTAATCTTGTTCCCAGTGGACTATATAGTGGCATCATCATACACATTGGCTCCCCAGCTGTTGCTGAGCAAAATAAAGGCAGCTTGGAGGGAAAATGTCTTTTTTTTTGCTTTATACCTGCAATTATTGCTGCAGCAGATTCTAGACATGGTACAGATCTGCTACTTTACAGGTAGACTAAGGCGACCCCCCAGGCACTATATTGGAAGGATTTTTTCATTTTTATGCTTTCACTTTAAAAATCCAAAAAGCATTGCTCATTTAAAAATTACATTTTTCAAAAACATTTTTTTTCATTGATACATGTCCCCCAGGGCAGGACCCGGACCCCTATAAACACTGTATGCACAATTACTTGCATATAAGCCTATAAAATGGGCACTTTTGATTTTTGAAGTTCGGGTCCCATTGACGTTAATGGGGTTCGTTATTCGGGTCCAAACTTTCGCGGTGTTTGAAAGTTCTGGTGTGAACCGAACAGGGGTTCGTTTGGCCCATCCCTAATCTTGACCAGTGTCCATCCCCTTCTCCTTCTCCTCTCCCCCCCCTTTTTATTTTCCTCTTCTATTCCCCCCCCCCCCATATCTCCCCAGACCTTTGCTTCTCTGTTAACATACTATAACCTACCCTCAGTAGGTCTATCTCCATTGTACCACTGCATTGTAACAGGATTCAATCATGTTGTGTATCATCTTCCAATGTTCTCGGTATTCCTTTTTTGTTTTATTCATATGTGAAAATTTCAATAAATTATTATAAAAAAATTATTGAAAAAAAAAGAGATTAAGTTATGTGTAATACAATGGAATGACAGGGGAAAATATGTATACGTATATATATATATATATATATATATATATATATACACAGTATATAAACATAAAATTAAAAACGTTTAAATTAAAACATGATTGCGCCAAAGCCATTATACCCTTTAACAGCCAGCATTTGCTCCAGTATAGGGATGGGCCAAAACCCCCTTCTCCCCCCTCCCCCGTTCGATTCGCACTAGAACATGCGAACAGACAAAATAAATTGTGCGAACATTCGAACACCGTTAAAGTCTATGGGACCCGAACATGAAAAATCAAAAGGGCTCATTTTAAAGGCTAATATGCAAGTTATTGCCATAAAAAGTGTATGGGGACCCAAGTACTGCCCTAGGGGACATGTATCAATGCAAAAAAAGTCTTTAAATCAATAGTTTTTTCAGGAGCAGTGATTTTAATGCTGCTTAACCACTTCCCTACCGCCGTATTCATAATGACGGCCGGGAAGTGTTGAGCTATCCTGACTAGGCGTCATATGACGTCCTCAGGATAACATGCCGGCGCACGCCCAGGGGGGCACGCATCACGGTGATCGGTGGTGTGTGGGGTCAGTCTGATCCTCGCATTACCGATCTCGGTAAAGCACTTCCATCAGCAGCACTTTACCATGTGATCAGCCATGACCAATCACGGCTGGTCACAGTGTAAACAGGAAAGCCGTATCGGCTTTTCCTGTACTCGGGTCTGCAGACCTGAGCAATGGAGAGCCGATCGGCTGCTTTCCTGACAGGGGGGGTCTGTTCTGATGGTTTATCAGTGCAGCCCCCCTCATATTGCCACCCTAGACCACCAGGAAGCCTGCCCAGGGACCCCCAGGGATGTGCCCACCAGGACCACCAGGAAGCCGACCAGGGACCACCAGGGAGCCGATTGAGACCACCAGGGAGACCACCCTAGACCACCAGGTAAGGGGCACAGTGCCCAATATGGATGGCACTCAGTGCCACCTTCAGATACCACCCTAGACCACCAGGGAATGGCCCCTATCAGTGCATCTGCTAACCAGTGCCCCTATCAGTGCGTACCAGTGCCACCTATCAGTGCCCACCAGTGCCACCTACCAGTGCCACCTATCAGTGCCCATCAGTGCCACCTATCAGTGCCCAGTGCTGCCTATGAGTGCCAATCAGTGCCGCCTATGAGTGCCCATCAGTGCCGTCTATCAGTATCCATCGGTGCTGCATATCAGTGCCCGTCAGTGCTGCATATCAGTGCTACCTATCAGTGCCCCTCAGTGCTGCTTATCAGTGCCACCTATCAGTGCCCATCATTGCTGCATATAAGTGCCTCATCATCAGTGCCAGTCAGTGCCACCTCATCAGTGCCAATCAGTACTGCCTCATCAGTGCCCGTCAGTGTAGCCTCATCAGTGCCCATCAGTGATGGAGAAAATGTACTTATTTACAAAGTTGTAATGTTGTAATGTACAAAAAATGAAAACTGCAGAGGTGATCAAATATCACCAAAAGAAAGCTCTATTTGTGGGAACAAAATGATAAAAAAAATTTGTTTGGGTATAGCATTGCACGACCGCGAAATTGTCATTCAAAGCGCAACAGCACTGAAAGCTGAAAATTGGTCTGATAGGAAAGTGTTCTAAGTGCATAGTATTGAAGTTGTTAAAGTGAAACAATAAAAATAAAATATTCCTTTAAAAAATGTGCCTGGGGGTCCTCTTAGTATGCTTGTAAAAGGGCGCATCTCCGTAATGTTTAGAACAGTGCCAGAGGAAAATGGCATTTGTAAAGGAAAAAATGTAATTTAAAATTGCTCGTGGCTGTAATGTATTGCTGGCTCCCAGCAATATAGATAAAAATCACTGAAAAAATTTGCATAGGGTCCCCCCCAGTCCATACCAGGCCCTTCGAGTCTGGTATGGGGAACCCCATGCCAAAATGTTTTAAAAAATGTACATGGGGTCCCCCCTAAAATCCATATTAGACCCTTATCCCAGCATGCAACTTGGCCGGCCAGGATAGGGGGGATGGGTGAGCGCCCCCCATCCTGAACCATATCAGGCTACATGCCCTCAACATGGGGAGTATGGGTGCTTTGGGACAGGGGTGGTTCTGTGCCCCCCCCACCCCAAAGCACCTTGTCTCCATGTTGATGGGGACAAGAGCCTCTTCCCCACAACCCTGGGCTGTGGTTGTGGGGGTCTTAATAAGGGGGCCCCCAGATTCCCCCCCATGTGAATTAGTATCGGGTACATCGTACCCATACTAATTCACCAAAAAGTGTCAAAAAAGAAAAAAACACAGGGGACAATTAGGGACAAATCCTTTATTCAAAAAGAAAAAAGTGTCCCCCCGTTGTAATCCATTGTCAATCACGGCGCGCTACGGACCCAAAAAAAACGCAACAGCTCCTTCTTCATGGGAGGGCTCCCCCCGACTGAGCTCTCTTTGTTTTGACAGTTTATTTATAGTCAAGGGCGGAACCACCCAGTGACGTAATTGAGTGACACGACCCTCTGGTGTCACATGATGTCAGAAGGGGGCGGGGTCACCTGCTACGTCACCAGGTGGCCCCTCCTTTGCATATAAATAAACTGTCAAAACACAGCGAGCACAGACGGTGGCAGCCCTCCCATGGAAGAGGAGCTGTGTGCGCTGTCAACTCGATATGCATTATGGGGCGCTCCACGGTGGGTGAAGTCGCAGTGAACGCCCCATAATGTTGACAATTCTCAGGTCCATCCCTACTCCAGTACAACTAATTGCCAGAAGCTGGCACTATGCAGCTTAAATATATGCATTCTTGATTTACTCATCTGTCAGGGTTTTATTTGTTATATATATATATCTACGTGTTCAGTAGCAAGTAGCACATTAAAAAAAAATTCATTGCATTTAAACAGGATATTGTTGGGTTTATGATGGATTGTGAAATTGGTACCTAGGAGATGTATTTGCTACACAAGAAGGACAACCTCACCTAGTGACCTATATATATTTTTAAGAGGCCAGAGATGTGCTGTGCTTGTTGTTTCATCTTTAGCCTTATTTTGGCACCTCTAATTGTTGCACAAAAAAGAGCAAGAACAATTTCTAAAAGAGAAAAAAATTGAACTGTTCAACCTACTTTCTCCTCGGATTGCAATCAATATTTTCCTCTGAAAACAGTCAGGCTAGCAGTGACTGGAGAAAAAAAAAGAAAACTTGTTTTCTGCAATCAATGAGTACTGAACAAATATCCATGTCAACAAAGACAGTACAACACAAGTAGTCTTAACAAGCAGTTTAAAAGATGGAAACAAAAATACTGAAAAGTGTCTTTCATTAAAGAACTCTTCAGATAAGCACAAAATGTATAAACTGGTTTTGTCTAAAAATTGCATGGCACTGTTGTAACTCATTTCCTTTATTGATTTTGTAGGGGAAGTAAAGCTCTATTAGTTTAATGTGCATCTCAAATGAAAGGATGCTCATTAAACTTAAATCTTAATTAAAGTGAAATTGCCATCAGTAACTGATATCATTAATAGCATGGTTTGATGAAGTGCAAATGAGAAGAATATCAGCATAACAACATCTAAGTGGTAGCATGTAGCATTTTGTGGATTAGTGTTTTATAATTAAACATATATATACAGTATAAATGTCAACATAGAACTCTTCCATACTACAATTCTATAGGCGACATGGAATTACAGCTGATCTGTAGCAGCCCAAAGAAAATTATGATTATATTTCAGATGCCCAATTCTGTTTTGAAATGTATTTATGTACTCCAATTTGTATTTGAAATAATTTATTTTCTATATATTGAAAGCCAGTGCCAGGGGCTTATGCAAGGGATATCTATGGCCACTGTGTTCAGCAGGTCCTCTGAGTTATAATAGTGCAGTCATTGGAACTTTTCATCTGTCATTCACAACATGACATGACATTACATTTACAGATAATGTAGTGTGTGGTACTGAGTTGGTAGAGAACGTTTTCCTGAATCCATTCCCCAGACTAGTGACTGCATCACTTCTCTGCAGCCAGATAGCTTGGCATGAGACAACTTTCAAAAAGTTGTTGAAGGCAGTGAACAGTAATTAATATGGGGTAAAATTTCAAATAAACCTTAGCCTTGCTATATTACATGGATTTCTAGATGGCTACAGATTGAAACAATACCTTTTATGATTCCCTATCCTCCAAACGAATCTTCAATGCCTTTACCTTTCTAAACTAATATTTCTCTCATTCGATTTCTGAGGCCCTGCAATAGCTTGTAGGGACTACTGGGCAGTGGCGGCTGGTGCTAAACTTTTTGGGGGGCAGCAAACAAACCTCCCAGGTCCGCACTCAGCCCTCCATGCCCCCCCCCTGCACTCACCCCTCCATGGTCCCCGGCACTCATCCCCTCCCGGACAACCCGATCTGCCTCCTGTACTAATTGGCCGGGAAGGAGAAGCCAGAAGACAATAGCGATTGGTTCGCTAGTGTCACAAGTGGGTGGGTTCGGGGCGCAGAGCCCAACCTTTTTTTCAGCCAATTAGAGCCTTTGGCTCTAATCACGTGGCTTGTAAAAAAAAACTCATAGAAACCTATGAGTTCAGTGCCCCTTATGCATCCCCGCATGCAAACTAGGGAGCAGCACCCCTAATGGAACAGCCGTTCCTGCTGCAGGGTGAATTATTAATTTGCTATTTTTTTAAAAAGGATATGTTGGTATATAAATGTTGCTTGGGCCTTGGTTCCAAAGTTCTCTTTTTATTTGTTTGAAAGAGCAAACACATACAGTAATGCTCAGTATAGAGTTTGGATATAGTTATAGATCAGGGATATGCAAATAGCGGACCTCCAGCTGTTGCAAAACTACAAGTCCCATCATGCCTCTGCCTCTGGGTGTCATGCTTGTGGCTGTCAGAGTCTTGCTATGCCTCATGGGACTTGTAGTTCTGCAACATCTGGAGGTCCTCTAATTGCATATCGCTGTTATAGATTAACCTTAGAGGGTTTTTCCCTACTTCCTCCATGGTCTTCTCATTATATCACAGTGGCAATGCTAGCAATATATGCATAGATTTCTCTTGTTTAGCACCTGGGTAGAACAAGCAACATTTAATATATTCTGCTCTGCTAGTGATCTTGACAAACTTAGATTAAAAATTCACAGGAGCCAGGTGGAAAATTGTCAGCCAAATAGTGCCTGCGTCCTATCAGGATGAGTTACATCCTGCGTCCTATCAGGATGTAAGAATCTACACTGCTGGCTATTAAATTCAGACAATGGCAGTACCTGCAGCTGTCTGAATACTTGAAGAGTGATTGGTTCCGTCAAAGTCAGAGACCTATGGGTAGCTTCAAGTGTTCCATAAGTTCCAGAACATAATTCTAGAACTGATTCAAAAAAGGTAGCCTTGCCCATGGACTGCTATAACCTTATAAGCAAGCTTTGTTTCCTAATTTAGCTTTGTGGAACAACATGGAAACATCCAGCATGACTTGAGGTATTCTTAGACATCAGATGATCAAATTTAAATCCTATTTACTCGCAGCCAGACTATCCTGCGTCCTACATTGAGTAGGACTATCCT
>BLSH010274677.1:540315-576457 GCA_018402905.1 Glandirana rugosa
TTTTTAGTACCCTCCACCCAGTATAGTGTTTAAGAGGTAATCATGGTAGTTATATTTTTTCGTGTCATTTGGTGGGTCAGTTAGGTTTAGTTACCCCACTTTCCTCCTTTTTACTTCCCTGAAACGAACATGGTTGTGTTTTATTAGTAAGGTTTATATTTTTTTGTTTCAAAAAAGATAACGTTTTTAAATTTAATTTTTAGTGTACATTTACTGGTAGTTAAAAAGTGTAAGTCCCGACATAGTATTATTATACCGTAAAGTGTCTAACTGTACAAAGTTTTAGTATAGTGAAGGAGTCCTAGACACGGTTGTAGACTTATACACAGTGTCTTTTATTTATTTGATTTGTTTTTAGAGAAGGTATAATCTGTGACACATATTCAGATGTTGGCACAGATCCTGAGGAAGTGATATGATTTTGAAACATGTCAATCTGTGAAATGCCATATTATTATGATACAGCCCTGAATGTGAAAAATTGATGGTCATTTACATGTGATTTTTAATTTAAATTTTTGCAATAGAAAAAACTTTGTTTTTTTATATTTGGAATGATTATTTTGTGTTGGTACAAGCAAAGTCCCTTCATTTTTCCTCCTTTCACCCCATTGATTTGGATTGACTGGGTGGTTTACTGTGCTTTTTTATATTGATGGTACTAATGGAGAATTTGTGATATGACCCACCTCCCATGATTTTTTTATATATTTTATTAAACTTTTGTTTGTTGTGTGGACTACCCCTCAGTTGAACTGCTTTTGAACAGTCCAATTGTTAATGAATCCTGTGTTCCTCTATAAACAGAACATTTTTTTTTTTTATGCTCACTGTAAATCTTTTTTCTTGGAGTTCATTGAGGGACACGGGTCCTACCCCTCTGTGCTTATGGTCTTCTCAGCACCGCTTTGCAATTTATTCAATTGTGTTTGTGATCTGAATTTTTTTATCAAATTTCAGACTATTCAAAACATAATAGTAAGTGGTAAATCCAAAAAAACATGTTCTGACTGAGCACAAATAAAATATGTTTTAAATGTTACATTGTCTTGACATGCAAAGTTCAGATCAACTCACCCATAAATCTGCTCTTTCCAGTATATTTCCCAAAGTGCATGGTTCTCCATGTTTATGTGGAAAAAAGCAGGTATCCATTTGGAACATAGGATCTGTGCATGGTATTTGTGATTTTTTTTTTAGCTGATAAAGAACTGGGATTTATCTTTATTACAGGAGTTCACAATTTCCTATTTATACAATTGGTAGTCCTAAGCATAATAAAAAACATAAAAAATATGGAATGTATCATCAATGTAGACTACCACTCTAGGTGAAATTCTGCTTCACCACCTTTGGCCGTCCTCCCTCAGCATACAAAGTATAAATACAACCAGCTGTGTTTCTGTCAGATTAGTTTTTTCTCCTATAAGCTTTATTCAACCATGGATGACACATGAAACATAAGCAAAGCATAATGCCATGTGACAGACCCTATTGCATTTAACCCTATATGGGTTAGTCATAGAAGTCCTTTGATGTACATTCTGGATTGGAAAAATCTGAAAAGGTCTTTATTGGTTAGTTTTACATATGGCTCTATACCCAGGTTAATATGTAAAGAAGACAGAGAATATCTTTAAGCAGTACCAGTCCAGGCAAATTCTGATATTTTTATCATACACGGAATAATAAGCATTTTTTTGCTAGAAAATTACTTAGAACCCCCAAACATGTATAGCCACTAGGATTACTTTTACAGTGTGTAGAATCCCTGACTCAAAAAGAAAAACGATACCAGGATCATGACTGCAGTTGCAGGATTGATCCTGGTATACCAACTTCAACCTGCCGGCATTTATAAATGGCAGTGGTTAAACTATCACCAAATGTATAGTTGGTTAAGATAAGGTTTTTCAGCCCCAGAAATTATGCTTAGTTTAACACAAATGTTCCCACTGAATAAAGTCAGATGTTTTCTCAGCATCTTTTGTTGCCAACCAAGAAAAGTTATGATAGCCAAACGCATGTAGATTTCTGTATTTAGCCCTGTGGGTCATTTGATTTGAGCTGTAGCACCAGTCGCTGCCTGCATACTCCAATGCTGACTGCATCTGGAAACAGTCATTGTACAGCTGACAATCTTCCAAAATAGAAATTACATTTTTCTGGCCAGGTTGTGCTGGCAGGGCCACCCATGACTGAAGTTATGACCTGGGAAAAGTGTGTGGGCCGCTCAGGCTCGATAGGGAGGGGGTATGTAGACAGTGCATCCGCAGCTGCTGCTAGAGTGCTAAACGGGGATGGAGCCCAGCCTAGCTCCTGCAAAGGTTCAAGGAAGGAAGCGGGACCCCTGGAAGTCACAAATCTATGGTGTCCTGCTGCAGTGAATGGATGGAGTGGCAGCCTCAGTCTGGACTTTAACCAGGCCACGCCCCCAATTCACTCTGCCCTCCAGAGCTTAGTCATGGGGAGTCATTCCCCATGATTAAGCTCCGGGGGGTGGGGTGAAATACAATGGGGGCATGGCCCGGTTGGAGTCCTGGCTGAGGTTGCCACTCCATCCATTCACTGCAGCAGGACACCATAGATGTGCAACTTCCAGGGGTCACCCTTAATTCCTTAAACCATGGCTCAAATTTTGTCTGATTCTGCAGAAAAGTAATCCTGTTACCTCTTGTAAATCTTTCAGCACAGTCTTAATATTTACATTTTATTTGCTTGTATTTAGTTTTCATAGTATCTTTGGTCTACTTAAGGTAGACCTGTAGCCAGGCTATGAAAATGCTTTATACATTCTTAACAAACAGTAAATCATCTTTAACACAGGCCCTTATTAAATTCTGGAGCTTCAGACACAGTGGAATAATTAATTCTCAAAATTCACAACAGAGGCACCAAAGTTACCAGATCTCAGCATTATGCACCTGCTCTGTGTTTAAATTAGAGAACAGGGGTCTGGCAGGCTGTAAAGTCATTCCTGGGAGAGGGAGCCAAAGGATCTGCAAAGAGAAAATAAAAGTGAAACTGTTTTGCTGTAAAGTTTGAACAAATTACTCCACAATGCCTTCAGCTACAGAGGTAAGTGAGGGATTTATTATTTTTATTTTATATGTTATATACGTGCGCCAAAGATTTCTTCATCCCCTTTTTTTTCGGGAATGGCATGTTTGCTGAATAACATATCTATTTTCAGGCATCCTAGGTGGTGTGTATGTGTTATACATTTCCACCACTAAGGGGAGCCCACTTCTTTTTATCCACCAGTGCATTTGTTGCAGCCAATGAGAGACATGATTGGTTGTAAGGGACAGTGAAGCTCCATAAGTAGGAAGTGAAGAGACAGGGATCACATGACCCCTTGATGACGTCAGCTCGCACGCTGACGAAACACCGCGTCCGGAAATGAGACCGTGACTCTTCACTTCCGCTGTTAGCAGTACAGGGAGACACTCTCTCACGTCCCCTGTTTCAGTTTCATTTTATTTTCCAATACTTGTAACGCTCCTGAGAAATAAAAATGCTTCGTACTTCACGATCAGGCTACCCTCTTTTCTTTCCCTCCCTGTGCATTGGAGACCAGGATTTCTTCCTGCGTCCAGCGGTCCCAGGATCTGAGCTTCCACCCACTACCATAAGGCGCTGTCAGATTCCTGTGATGGGAATCCATTACATCTGGTAAGTGGGGTGTGTGACCAGGGGGCCTGGTGAAGGAGCACAACGGAGCGGCACAGCATTTATTTCACTGGTCCAAAGTATGCTGCACTATCCCGGTGTCTGCTGCAATTGATATTGTCACTGTTCATCTTTGGACTGGGGAGAGTCTGAATTTTTTGGCACTTCTTTACTGAAGTACAGTTGGCACATTTGGATACTGTTACCTTTGGACTGATTGGAGTGAGCATGTTTTAGTATTTTTTTGCACGGTATTTTGTTGTGGATTACTCTAATAGACTTTGTCTTGCACTTTGGGTTTGCTTATTTTGCACATATTGTATTTATGTGGCTTAGTCCTCTTTATATATTATGTAACCAATATTATGTATCCATGAATTCTTAGCACTTTATTGGTACACATTTATGGGCCCATCCTGTTCAAACTTAGATTTGGGATAAGGGGCTCATTACACTTGTGGTTATTAGGAAGAGCGCGGTGATCTATTTATTCTTTATACACAAGTGAGGGATTGCGTTAACCAGTACAGATCCGTGCTATAGCCGAAAGATGGCTACAGCGTGGATCTGAATTGCCGAGGGGACATCTGCCCCTTTGCACACTCCCCGCACGCACACACAGCCAGTGGTGGTGCACTCTCGCGGCCGCCGCACGCTGCATGGGCGTGCCTGCAGGTCGGGTGGACTCGACGTCCGCTGGAGACCCATGATCCTCTGTTAGAGCAGCAGAATGGGGAACTGCCAATGTAAACACGGTGGTTCTCCATTCTGTGAGGGGGGACATAACAGACCTACTGATCCATGTGATCGGGATCAGTTAGATCTGTTATGTCCCTGGCAGCCCCGCCCCCACACAGTTAGAACACATACAGGGAACACAGTTAACCCCTTCACTGCCCCCTTAGTGGTAACCCCTTCACTGCCAATGGCATTCATACAGTAATCAGTGGCTATTTAAATTTCTGATCACTGTATAAATGTCATTGGTCCCAAAAAATTGTCAAAAATGTCCGACATGTCCGTTGCAATATTGCAGTCCCGATAAAAATCGCAGATCGCCGCCATTACTAGTAAAAAAAAAGGAATAATAAAAACGCCATAAATCAATTCCCATAGTTTGTAGATGCGATAACTTTTGCGCAAACCAATCAGTATATGCCGATTTGGTTTTTTTCTTTTTTTACCAAAAATATGTAGAATACATATTGGCCAAAACTGATACTATAAATAATTATTTTTTTTATTTTTTTTTGGATATTTATTATAGCAAAAAATAAAAAAAATTGTTCTTTTTTCAAAATCGTTGCTCTTTGTTTGTTCATAGCGTCATCAAATACCACCAAAAGAAAGCTCTATTTGTTGGAAAAAAATTATAAAAATTTTGTTTGGGTACAACGTCGCACGACCGCGCAATTTTTATTCAAAATGCGACAGCGCTGAAAGCCAAAAATTGGTCTGGGCAGGAGGGGGGTTTAAGTGCCCAGTAAGCAAGTGGTTAAAGTTTATTTGTTGTTTATGATAGTTCCCCCCAAGGGGTTTTCAGGCAGCAATTACAATTCTTCAAAATTGTAGTTTTATTCAAAAAATGTTTTTATTAAAATAATATTGCATATAAAAAGGAATTCTTAAGATAAAAAACATGACCTCTGGTTTTACAACAAGGACATGTCCAACAGTGCAATATTATATAACACGATATTTAGATGTGATTTCTTTTACTAGGGAGAACTGGGAGCTGCTTTATTAATTGCAGGTGCCACCTGTCTCTCATCTGAGGGTGTGGGCCACCAATCACAGCCTCCTTTCCTCCCTTGCGTTTTTCTTATCCTGACAAAATATATTTAATTGTAGTGTTTTTTTTTTATATCATATATAATTCTTCGAAATTTATCCTTTTATGTGCATTATGTGCTAATGTTGAATTATCTATGTTGGCTGCTTATTTGGTTTCCCTGTATTGGTCCTTTGTGTATATATTTAATATTTTATAGTTAAAAGGTAATTGAAATCGTTATACTCCTCCCAGTGGCCAAAGGAGGAACCATTGCCTGGAAGAGAGCTAATAGATGAAAAAGCCAAGTCATGTTTCCCTGCCATACCAGTTTGTGAGACATTAAATCCATCATAGAGGGTACAGGAAAAGATGCCATACAGCTTAATTGTTGAATCATGGTGGGCTGGTCTGACATATTCTGTAACTCCACCATCATGGAAAAACATATAATTTATTCATTTTGATTATAGCTTTTTGAGAGCTGCAATGCAAGGTTTTTGCCTGTCTCTCTTACTGAGGAGTTGTGAGTGTGGCTTCCCGTAAGCTTCTGAGTCTGATCTCCACCTTGAGTGGATGAGGATGGCCCACAGTGACTTTTGGATCATTGAACCGTCTAAACCTCTGGTTATTAGAACTACAATGCTTAGCGGTAAATATAACACTTTGTACATAAATACAACATTTATAGTGTTTACATTTAAAATTCTAAAACTATTTGGATGTTTTCTAGAGGTTAATTCCCTCTGAGGAAGACCAAGATGTTAATGGTTGAAACGCCTTGGGGTAGCTATACGGCTGTTTCTGCAATGTAATCCTTTGCAAAATGCATCAACATTGATTTGTTTTGTAAACAATATTGCTTGCACTGTTGGACACGTCCTTGTTGTAAAATCATAGCTCATGTTTTTATCTTAAAAATTACTTTTTAAATGTAATATTATTTTAATACATTTTTTTTTAATAAAACCACAACTTTGAATAATCCTAATTGCTGCCTAAAAACCTCTTGGAGGAACTATCCTAATTTCTGTACAACGAATTGGGTTGTGCAGAGCATCATGTCTCTTTGAGTATTTTTTCCCATATTTATTTGCTATGTCCATAATTTGGATGCGTTCTACTTTAAGATTTTCTCGAAATATTATAAAATATTGCTTTTGTTCTTCTGCAACCATTTAGGCAAGGTATTCTGTTTACTGCGCAAGTGATTTAAGAAGGTTACTTGGAGACTGGTAATCAAGCAAGTTTATCAGTCAATGGTTGACTTTTAGCAATGTCATTGTGCCCAACCAAAGTGGCACAACATGTAACCTATTGTTAATTTGTGCTAAACACACATGAATCCCACATTGCTCTCTTGCATGTTTAATTCAAACTCACCTCTAGAAAAGTCAATATATCTCCCATTCATCCTGCTCCTACCCATACACATTAAAAAAACCTTACCTAAGCTCATTTTAAGTTACAGGAATGTTATCCCTATGGCACCTCTTCCTTAACTGAAGACCAGAAAATCACTTCTGCAGTCTGGGTCCACTGCTAACTGTCTTTTTGCTGCCCCTTGTTTTGACATCACAGTCATGACATGCTGTCATTGAAGCAACCTACAACAAATTCTGCACAACAGAAGACTCTGGACCCAACAAGTCATGTGACCATGAATTCAAGTAATGTTTTTTGGGCCTTTATTCTTTTTATTTACATAGGTGATTAGCTAAATGGGGGCGGGCCAGGCTTCAACTTTAAGACCCCTTTCACACTGAGGCACTTTATAGGCGTTATTTAGCTAAAAATAGCGCCTGTAAAGCGCCTCAAAAATCCCTCACCATCTACCGCAATGTGAAAGCCAGAGTGCTTTCACACTGCGGTGGTGCGCTTGCCAGACGTTACTAAAAGTCCTGCAAGCAGCATCCTTGGGGTGGTGCAGTGAGTGGTGATTCACCGCTCTTCCACCGCCCCGTCCATTGAAAACAAAAGGGCAGGGCTTCCAAAGCGGCTGCACATTGCCTCGGAAGCACCAGAATTTTTAACCCCTTGTGGGGGTTAAAATCGCTCCGCTCCCGCCGCCGTAGTGTCGCTATAACAGCAGTAAATCCCAGCTGAAACTAGCGGGGATTTACCGCGAACGACCCACCGACCCCAGTGTGAAAGTGCCCTTAATCCTAGCTTTTGCCTAAACATTTGCTTTCTATTGGATAAAGCAGGGATGCATAATGCCCTCTGTGATTTTGTTACTGCTGTCTATTTCCGCCTTTAAAAGAGTTGTTCTTGCTTCTTGTCCCCGTGACACACTTCCTGTTCTACTGTCTGTATCACGGTTGGGAAAAATTCCCCTCTCTATTTATCCCATGGAACTAGATTGAATCGCATACCCAGTTATTACAAAATGATAAACAGAATTAACTTCATCATATTTGGGTGATAAAACAAACAGATTCCTAGGTTGTTTAACTCTTATGCCTGTTAAAATATCTGCAAAGCCCATCTGTTGTAGTTAGCCTGGTGTTGCCAGTTTATTTTCACCACCTTTGCAGGAGTGTCAATTTATCTGCAATGATCATATTCACTATTTTGTTAAACTGTAAAGTAAAAGCAGTAAAACAAAATCATAGAAAAGAGGTTTTATTAAAGTTTAAGAATTTTACAAATGAGAAAATCATAAAAAAATTGTACACGTAATAAAAACACATATTAAACAATGACAATTAAAGTAAGTTTGCTTACAATTCCTTCAAAATCCATCATTTTCAGTAGTACAGACCAGACTAAATTCTCTGTAAACTGCATCTCCTCATGAAATTATTGTGCTTTTGCCTAAACAACCAGTGTTTCTAACAAGGAACAAAACTGTGCAAATATAATACATTTTAGAAAGGCAAAAAGGCTGATTGTTTATCTCAAAGCTATAGATTTGCAGCTTTTAAACAACTTAGATTTAGTTACATATAACATTATTAGCATAATTAAGAAGACAAAAAATAAAAATAAAAGCCACTAATTACAGTGCATTCACCAAACATGTTTGTGATATCAGAATTATAATTTCCCTTAGCTGTTAATGTACAACATTAATGGATTTAATTTAATGATGTAAACATTTGTACACACTTGAACATTTTAAAAACAATGTTATTTATTCATTTATTTTTGTTTTATTAATGTAAAATAACATTAAGCATTTCAAACTATTTTGCACTTGTTTTAACTTCTTTGCCTGCATTTTATGAATGTAATTAAATAGTCAGTCCACTTACCCCTACATTTCCCAACGAATATAGAGTCAGGGATTTTAATTCACTAAAGGCAAATAGGCTGTTCATTTTGCAGAGGAATTGGCACTTTACAAGGGAATTTCCCCCTTGACTTAGTGAATGTGGTGCAAAATTTGCTATGCAAAAATAACCAATTATGTGCAAGGAAAATAAAATAAACAGTATTTTTGCATTCACTTGATTGGATGGTTGTATTGTAACTGTAATGTCTGCCTTAATTTTTTAAAGCACCATGCAAATTGTTGGTGCTATATAAATCCTGTATAATAATAATAATGATGGAATTTAGCATAGGTAAGGTAGGTAAGGGAAAATACCCTTTGCAAAGTGAACAGCTTATTGCTTTAAGGCTCCTTTCACACCAGAGCCGCTTGTTATAGCGGCACTATTGCGCCACTATTTGGGCAGCGGCGGTGCGTTTTTAACCCCCCCCCCACAAGGGGTTAAACAGGGGTTAAAAGTGCCGGTTTGTGGCGCTCCCGAAGCGGTGTTCAGGCACTTGGGGAGCGTTGCCCCATTGTTTTCAATGGGCAGGGGCGGTATAGGAGCGGTGAATACACCGCTCCCACACCGCTGCAAAGATGCGGCTTGCAGGACTTTTTTTACCATCCTGCAAGCGCACCGCCCCAGTGTGAAAGCACTCTGGCTTTCACACTGGGGTGTATTGGGGGGCATTTTTCAGGCGCTTTTTAGTCGCTATTTTTAGCGCAAAAGCACCTGAAAAATGCCTTGGTGTGAAAGGGGTCTTAGTAATTCAACCCCAGGATCTCTGTACCTGAGTTCCCAGTTTACCCACCCAACCAAGCTGTGGAACAAGGCTCAATTACTAATATATTTTCTGTACATAAGTAATTGTACCTATAGTAGGAGGTGTACCGCTCTACTGGTTGACTTTCTAGTGGCTGCAATTTAGGACAGAGCTGGAATTCCTGAGAGACATGGAAAGCCAGTGAACAATGCAACATATCTGCCCCTTCCCAAAACTGAATTATACATTTTGGCTTGCCTTAAACATAATAATTTGTAAGTGTCACATCAGTTCCTCAAATCTCTGCTTGCTTAAAGGAACCAATCAACTTAAGAAAAAAAGTTACAAACCTATTAAATAAATATCAATTGTAATCTTGTGGGAACACATTTGCTTTGCCAAAGTTACTCTATTTAATTAACCCCTTCATTGCCCCAGACCCATTGTGGACAGGCAATAAAGAATTATGTTTAAAAAAGTGTTTGATTCAATGTGCATGGCATTTTAAAGAAATATTTTGTGCATTTTGATAACCAAATTTGTTTTCTGCATTGAAAATCTTTAATTGCAGGTCATTGGTTCCAATTTAGTTGAACTATACCCAGACTATTATAAAACATTTATATATTATTAACATGCTGTAAAAGAGCTTCAAAATAAGCCCTCGCTGACCTCTGTAGATACTAATACTCTGAAATCAGCACTAAACCACAAACAAAACATGTAAATATTGCAGTTTACCAATCATTAGATGTGGAGGCTGCACTTGTTTTCTTTTTTTAGGCCTTTTTTCCTCTGTTTTCACCTAGTGATCTGGCCACTAACACACCTCCTGTATTACAATGTCTTCATTCTGGATGAATCAGCACCGGAGGCACAGAAGGCACAGAAGATAGCAGCATTGTCAGTCTGGGGGAAGGTAGTGTTAAATGTTCTAGCAAATTTAAAATCACTAAGGCCCCATTCACACAGGGGCGACTGTCGCTCCGACTTGAGTAGCCTCGTCTGAAATCCCATTGAAATGAATGGGAGGCGTCTTAATGTATGCTACTAAGTCGCTCCGACTTCAGAAAAAAGTTCCTGCGTGACTCAAGGCAAATTCTATCCGACTTGTGCCCATAGAAATGAATGGAAGTCGCCTCCAAGTCGAATCCCCATTTTAATGCAAGCGACTTTACAGTGAAAAGAATAGAATTTAGGTTTGGGGCAGCCCCTCCCTCCCTTCTCTGATTGGCCACAGGCAAAGCCGCCTAGCATAAGTCGTGTTGTAAGTCGCGCTGAAGTTGCACTGAAAGTCGCACTGCAATTGCCTAGCAAATTCGCGCCAGGTCGGATCGCCCTTGTGTGAATGGGACCTAACAGAGTGAAGCCAAACTCCAGCTCACACTTCATAATCAGTTATGGCAACAGTTTTTTCCCTTTTGGGATAAAGGTTTTACATGAATAAATAAAAGCGTTAAATGGTTTGTCTCATTCTTGCAAACTGATACATCTGGAAGAGAGCTTGTTTTTAAAAAAAAAAAAAAAAACAACAGACTTACTAATTTGATCACCAGATAAAAATAGAAGAAAGAAAGCCTAAAAAAGAAAACAAATGCAACCATCAAATCTAAGAATTGGTAAGCTGCAATATAATAAATGAAAACCTTTGGGCTTGATACTGTGTTAATCATTTTCTCTTGAAGCCAGCACTTTGCAGCCTGCCAGTGTTTTTAAATAAATAAACAGCAGTTGCTTGTAAGCGGTTATAAGCTGAAATCTGACTTCAGACTCTCTATTGTGATCTTTGAGAATGAATTGCTCCATTTAAAGGATAAGTCCACCCTGACACTGAAATCTCTACATCCACAGACATCCACAATCTAACACTAACCTATCTAACCCTGTAAAGACACCTTTTCTGAAGCCAATTCAGTCTGGTCTCCAGCGGCGGAAGCTCTGCAGAGGACACGGCCGACAACAGCTGTGAAATGAATGGGGAGTGGCGTCACCCATAGACTTACTATGGGGCTTCCGTTGTCTGCTTTGTCCTCTGCACCCGCCTACACAGCGAAGATATCAGTGGATCAGACTTCAAAAAAGGTATGTATGCTGATTTCTTATTTACAGTTTAGATCGTGGATATCTGTGGATGTAGAGATTTCAGTGTTAGGATGTACTTATCCTTTAATAGCCACAGTAGTGAGCTTGTTTTAAAGCTCTTTTACTGCTAGTAAATAGTATGTCAATAATCCAATATCCATAGTCTGAGCACATATACTATTTTAAAAGCAAATCAGTTTATGGCTGTTGGAATTCTAATATTTGTAATTTAACCATAACACTGTAAAATATGCCCAGTAATCTGCACTCGAATATCATTATAGCATTAAAACTGCAATTAAAGGTTCTTAAATCCAGGATATTTTTGTTTAGTAATTTAAATTTTTTTCTATTTCATGACATGAAGAGAAGATGTGTACTCCTTTTACCTCCTTCCTTTTTTTTGTGTTATAAATGGCACGCTTTGGTAAAGCAGAACAAACAAAAACACTAAAAATAAAGCTTCAAACAATGCAATACAAAAAAATCTCCATTTCATTTTATTTTATAAATTACCACTATTTTCTACTTCTTGTTTTCTCATTCCTATAATACTCAAAGACAAGTCCAGTGCAAAACAGTATTAAGTCAAACAATTAAATCGCGTAACACTTAATTTCTTTTATCTGCCTGTCACATAATTGATGTGTTCTCATTTTTCAGATGATACATAATAGGGTATTTAAACACCACAGGCAGTGTGAAATGTTTTACTAAAGCTGTTTTTGGCCATTGAAAATTCTGGCATATACATTATAATAATTACTCTTTTATATGATTTGTAGAAGAGTGTTATGACTGTATATTTAGCTATGTTTTATTAAGTGTACGCATACTTTAAATTATATTTTAAATTTTGATGCTTCTGTGACATAATATTAAAATATGTAGTACAATATTGGTGAAGATATCAGTGCTGAAATGCTTACATGGATACATGGGTGTATAGGACTTTATTGGTAGATGAATGTTTAAATTAATATTTAATCCTACAGATTTTACATGCAAATAGATCCATTATGTATATACATGCTGAAAGTATGTTATGCACATTAAAACTGCATGCAGTTCAATGTTAGAACTTATATTAGTACTTGACAGTCTGGCAAAAGGAGCATTTCTTATATATAAAAATAATTTAAAATAAAAATAAATATCATGATCCAGTCCAACTAAAAATGAGACTTTGGTAAATATTTGAAAGTGATTGAGTGACAGCAATATTGGTCAAGATTAAAGGTGGAGATAATTGCTGGATTCAAGTTACAAATTATTTTACATTCAATCATATTTTTATATTTACCCTAAAACATATGGAAAAAATCATATAATTCCCTCTTTAGCATACTTCTGCTAAATGTTTGCTTTAGAGCTTTAGACTTGAGCATCAATAATAAAACTCAAAAATCCAGGAACTATTTCAAATCATGAGAATTCCTTCACTGCAAAATCTATTATAAATATTATATGTTCTCATAAATACAACAATGCAAATACATTAAACATTTTAATATATTCCTCTCTCCCCAATTCTGCCAGCCAAAATATTATTGGTTTGCATGGACTTGATCATTGGTGAGGAATAAGAAATGTATTCTGTATTTTGTGAAAAACAATTGTGCTGGTGTTAGGAGGAAGTCCAAATCAGTAAACAAAATTACTGTGGTTGTCAATGCATACACAGTATAAAAGCCGTAAATAAATGTACAAAATTAAAAAAGGCAACAACAGCTTGTATGAAGCTGCTTTTTGCTATCATCGTAGATTTTCTGCTTGACACTGAAGAGTTCATTTATTTGCTTTTATAGAAACTGTATGAACATTGCAGTCAGCTCTCCTGTAGCATGAAGCTGGGGACAGTTATAAAATGTACATGTGCAGAAAACTGAGTAGCTTATGAATGAGCTTTAGTAAAAATACACAATTGTTTAGAATATCAAATGGTAAAACATGCTGTATGCAGTTATGTACTGCAGGTAATGCAAAAAGCAAAATACAAATTGTAAAAAAGTACACAATTTGCATTAATTGCATGAGAATGTTTTATAAATACCCAGTGGGATATATTCAGTTGCCCCTTTGGTGGAAGAGTCAAAATAGAATGAGCACAAGCAGAGAATTTTCTACCAGGTCTCTGTGTCCCTTACTACAGCATAATTTACCCAGCCAGTAGTGGGCAGTGGTCATATCACATACCTTTGTGGCTTTATATGGTACCATTGGGCTCTAATTTATTTTACCAAAAACGTAAGTCCTGTATAATGGAAGATATAAGCAGTGAGGTATAGGTAGTTAATAGGAGGACTAATCAGTGCTCTGCTTAGGTTAATGTGTGATAGTACGTTTTGTAGCGGAGATATAAATAAATCAATATATCATCTTTAAATGGAGTTCCAACCACATTTAAAACTTTGCCACATTCAGTTCAATTTTGCATGTTAAAAAAACATTGGAGCTTTTTTTTTGTGGTACGTTTACCTTGTTTTCAATGGCTTAATTCTCCTCTTCCTGTGTACCTTGCAATGGCGAGGTGCGTCACTTCTGGACAAACATTGGCTCCTGGGAGAGGAGTGTCATCAATCCCAGGAGTCAATGGGCATCGCCGGCTGGTAGCATTGCATTATTTTCAAACAGAAAATGATGGGATGCAAGGCCGACATATGCAGTGGGGTGCACATCCATCACAGTGCACATGCGCGAGATTGGGAGGTGCATGCTGGCTAGCCAGCATGAAAGACAAAACCAGAGAAAATTCCCTGCTCAGCTCACCAACCACTCTGCTTACCAACCAAATGAACCTGTCCAACTGTGTGCATTGAAAACAGGGGTTTAGTTAGCACACGTTTGCAAATGCATGCGTAATCTATCCATTAGAATGCATGTGCTCCCATCGTGGAGACCCTCATACATTTAGAAGGTTAGGACTGCAAGTGATACAGAGTACCATTAAGAGGCCTTGCAGCTTAGGAATTTTCTCTGGTTTTGTCTTTCATGCTCCTTGCTGTGAAGGCCAGTTATAGATGGGGCAGGGACCATCTCTTTGTTACTGGGTAGCCAGCATGCACCGAATCCATAAGAGAGACCCAGCGGGTTTCACATGCCCACAGTCTAGATGGCTGCACTGTACAGAATGAGTAATAAGTAAGTTATCAATGCTGTTATCAATAACAGAAAAGAAGACACTTTAGAAGATAGATATATGTGAAAGAACGAGCAGTGACTATTTTGGCGGTAATTTTAGCTAAAAAAAACGGTTGGATCTCCCCTTTAAAGAGTATCTGTTTATACATTATATACACTGGCTTTTAGACAGCAGGACTGGATATTTAAAAGTCAAGTATATAGTTGATTAAATAATTTGAAACAGTTATCAGACACCAGATTCCATTCAAGTTAAAATAAAAACATGTGAAGTCATAGAAAAAAAAAAATGTTTGTTTTTTTTTTACAACAAATATTTGCTGTGATTGTGGAGCATGTAAAGCCTCGTACGCACGGCAGATTGTTTTCCAACCGAATGTTCAACTTTTGTCCAAATTGGCTGCTGGCGGTTTTGTCTAGCATACTGACTTGAGTGAAGTAATCGGACAACAAAGCCGAAAGTAGTGACGTGTTACGAGCGTATAACAAGGAAGTTCAGGTGAAAGTGATTTGTGAATTACGAACACAGGTTACATGACCAAACACTTCCTGGATTCCGAGCATGCTTGTTTGCTCTTCCAACTTTTTGTTGGCCAACTTCTGTACACACGAGCCAACAATCGGCCAATGCCTTGTTGGCCAACACAAGTTTTCTAGTCTCGTCGCCCAACTTCTGTTGGACGACAATTGGAAATCGGCTGTAGAATCATGCGTACACATGACCGAATTATCCGCCAACAGGCTATTGGACGACCGTTGTTGACCAACAATCGGATCGTGTATATGGGCCTTTAGTGTACTATGCTAAGCATGGGCTGTAGGGGAAACATAATCTGATCAGAAATAACCAAAAGGGAATGTAATTACCACTTTGGACACCATACAGTACAGCCTACAGTATGAAGAGTAAAGTGGGCCATACATGGGTAGCTATTTCACTGACACTGATGAGTGATGAAGCCTATGCCAATCCTAGAAGAACTCAAATATGATTGAACCTTTTGCCTGACTCAGCCTAAGAAGACAGTGACGGTGTTTTCTTTTCTCTGCAGACAAAGAAATAATCAGCTATCATTTCCAACATGTTAAAATCCCTGCAAAAAACAAACACTTCCAAAGATCAAAAGCACTTTTTACTGTAACTCTACATGGCCTGAATGATGCAAATGATAAATCATTCATATGGTTTGCTTTTATTGTGCTATGTAGAATGAGCAGAATGCTGAGCTCACTTTTACTTTGGAGACCGCATAACTGAACTGTGGATCCCTCCAGTGTCCCCTTTCTCTCTTCATTTGGGGCTCATTCACACCAGCCCACAGGCTAACATGTGTGCGCTGTGTAGAGTCAGTGAGGGGAGGTGCATTACATTTTTACAAGCATCACACTGTTTATTTTTTTAACTCTATTGAAGTGTCACAAATCAACAATTCATTCAAAGTCTGAGCACTGCAGTGTGCTGAAACATACTACAGTGCAGTGACATGTGGTGCCTTGCAATGTGCTGTGCAAAAATGCAGACGTCCTACATTTTTATGCAGCACACCACATATAGATGCAACATTATGGTGTGGACAGAGCACATCAAAGCAAATGTTTTCTATGTGCCCTTGCCTTAAGCTTGCACTGCTTTATGTAGATCAGTGCAGTTCAACTGAGGTTGATTTACTAAAGGCAAAAAGACTGCACTCTGCGAGTGCAGTTGCTCCAGAGCTTAGTAAATAAGCAGCAGCTCTGCTGACTTTCATCATCCAATCACGAGTGAGCAAAAATGCTGTTTTTTTTTTCTTTTCCGTGCACATGATTGGGTACTCTGTAAAGTGAAGCCTTACCTCAATTACTAAGCTCTGGAGCAACCACACTTGCAGAGGGTAACTGCACTTTGCAAAGTGCACAGTCTATTTGCCTTTAGTAAATCAACCCTGGTGTGTCATAATATATTTTTTTGTTTTATAGTCCTACTCAAACTGCTCTACTTCGGTTCAGGCAATATGATTTGTCTAGGAGAAAGCACAACCTGTTCAGGCTCCTTCCCACAAAGCATATTTTTTGCTTTTAAAACTACAATAATTTAAGTGTGTTTTATTTCTACCTTTTTCAGAGTTTGAAGATTTGTAAACAGATTTTTTACTATCTATCTATCAATCAAGTGAACAGACTTCAACATTTAACCCCAATGTGTTTTGGCCTCATGTACACAGAGTGTTTGCTTTTCTCATTTGAATGCCAGAACTTCTGGCATGAGAAACACTGCTTAAAAATTACACCCAAAGCCGTGTATTGCACACACGTTTAGGTGCCTCAAGCATTTCAGTGTTATTGGATTCCACTGGCCAGAGTATTCATTTATTTTGGCCATTAGAATGCATTAACACTCAAACACAACTAAATATGTCTAGCGTTTAGACGCATTTAGGTGTGTCAAGTGATGTTTTCTATTCAAAAGCTCCTCTCCTGAGCACGCTTTTGATGTTTTTATTTTTTTTTTTAGCCTGTAAACGGTCCTCTTCTAATATACCTATGTGTGCGTGGTTACATAGGTTAACTCAGATGCGCTTTCACACATTGAAAAAAAACACTAAACGCCTGTAAAAGAGGCCTTTTTTAAGCCCTGTGTGTATGAGCCCTTATATCTAATGTAGTTAACCTAACCCTACTACACCCCATGCATTATATAATAGATAATAACACATTTTGCATTCTGCTGGTCATGATAATGAGTCATGTCACCAGTTTCCCTCCTTCTTAGGCTAACCATACACATCAAGATTAGATTGTGAACAGCCCATGGATGCAGTCACTGGTCAGCTAATTTGTTTCCACCGAGCTCAGTTCATTTTTTAATTAACAGAGCACCCACAGCATGAATGTTGGTCTATTCAAAAGGAATCAGCTAAAATTCAAGCTATGTGTAGCAAGCTTTCATTCTAGATGTTATGATGTTGTGTATGAAGTATATTGAGACTGGAGCTCCAGAATTCAGAGATTACAAATCACGTGTTGGCCAAATAGCGGCAACAACAACTCTGTTATATAAGTTTTATCATAGTGTGATCCACGGTGGATTAGTACAATTCCAATATACTCTAAAAAATGATATTTATGACAAAAATTGTTCTAGCACCCTGAGCTGTGTCTCCTCAGGTCATGGATGTCAGTACAAGAATAACATCTTAGCAACAAAGCATGTTTCACTGGGGAACATACGGGGGGAGACAGTAGCGCCCCCCACTCTTTTATCAGATATTCCTGGCCAACCTTGTTCTGCCAAGTAAGGCAATTTACATTATTATGTTGATTTTCCCCTTTAATGGCATCTCCGAGTATCTGCACTATTTGTGATAGGGGATATCGTTGTCCAAGAAATAGCTTGAGCACACACTAAGCTCTAAACCACTGTTTGCTTTCAGATCATCATGCTTTATAATTACAGAAAAGGGAGCCTCTGAGGTGCAGGAATGAGGGAGATTCTCATGAGGTTTAGAACTCAAATATCTGTATTGGACAATTTGAAGTGTAAATTTGCAAGCATTATTAAGGAAATGCTCTAGCTAACTTCCTGACCCTATTGCAATCCAGAAAATCTTTTACTTTGTCTTAAATAGGTTCCCTGTAATCAGCAAAGTCGTATGTACAAAAAAAACAATTATTCGATACAAAGTAAAACAGCTTAATAACTGGCACCAAATCTGATTGAAATTGGTTGTATCTTTCTCTAGTATCAATAAAAAGTTGATGTTCAAAACTTTCTATTATGCAAGCACAATCTATGCATTATTTACAGTAATCTGCACGTTTTAGAACTGAAATATATTTACAGGATAATTTTTAATAGATAACACCCGCCAAATAACATCAATGTTTAACTTAGAAATGTGGGCATGTGTTCTTTTTAAGGCCAGCCAATAAGAAAGAACCTCATACAAGCAAAACTACCCATATAGAGCTACATGGATACTTAGTGCTACGCGTCGGGTATTATTAACAGAGACCTACAGATCAATAAAAAATGTATTGTAAGAGGTTATATTGTCAAACGGAACCCTCTGAAATGTATATGTGCTCTACAGCTCTCATTGGTTTCTGGATACTGTATATAAAGATCTTTAGGCTAAAGACAATTGTTCTTTGAGGTGGTTGTAGATGCCAATAGTAATGACTTCAACCAATTAAAGACATATCATAGTTGTGCTTTAAATGCCAGTGTTGCTGATTTACTAAAAGAGTACAGGATGTTCAGTGAGAGCTCAAATGACAAAAAATACCCAATCACTGGCAAGAAAATTGCAGGAAAGCCGGCACAACTTCAACTAATTCAGTAAGCTAGGCGAAAATTTATTTTGCAAGGGAATTTTCACCTGAACCGTGAATATGCTTTGCTCCTTTAGTAAAATAATGGGAACTGATGACTGTCACAGATCTTGAATGTGCTTTGAGTGTACACTCACATACTGGAGTCAGAAAGTGGTAAAAACAAGGCCTCTATAATGACATAGAGGCGGTTTCAGAGGTTTGGAAGTTCCTCACCTGCTCTGAGGTTTAAGGCAGACCTGGTAAGCCAGGCTTCTCCACAAGACGTGCATATTTTAGTAAATAACTATTTACCTAATTTACCAATCTTTAACACCTGCCTAAGGCACTCTATTTTCAGCCACATGAGTGTGATTTTAAAATTACATTGGACTCAACTGAAAATATTTGTCACTTTTTTGACAATACAAATACTTTATCTGGTGTATTAGCTTTGTGAATTGAACCTTGTTGTCATTGCATGCAGTGATTTTTGCATAAAATAAAGAATACGTGCACAGAAACATTGCACCCTGTCCCATCTCCCACAGTCTCTAAAACATACTAAGGGGAATTTTGTAAGACTGCAACGGCCAGAATCTGATGCAGCTGTGCATGGCATACAATCAGCTTCTATTTTTTATTTTCAAAGCTTAACTAAATAAGCTGAACTTAGAAACTGATTGGATTCCATCTGCTCCAGGTTTAGTAAATTCCAACCACTGTATATTGCTTTAAAAGAGTTGGAGGTATTTCTAACAGAACAAGCTTTAAAGGGTCATCTATATTTCTAAAATGCAGAATGTTGATGCACAGACTGTTTCTAGGGGCCAGAAAGGAGTAACAGAGAATTTAAATGGGATCACATTTTATAAGGATCATTGCTTTCCTCTTGCTCAGTTAGGGTTTTTGATGGTGACTTTTCTATTTGCTCTTTGAGACTGGATTCTGTGGACAGGTCTTTCTTCAACCTAACAATTTATGTTCACTACAAAGATGCTGTTATTCTTTAAATCTCCTTTGCCGTGTTAATGGCTATCAAACATTTAAAAAAACTGCATTAATTCCTTGTATCTGCCAGCCCACTGTGACATACTGAGAATCTAATGCGAATATCATTGCTGTACAGATGCCTGATCATGGAACATCACACTTTTTTCACAAGCGTTGCTTATAAAAACATATTTTCAATTTTAATTAAAACGATTGTTTGGCACATGAGTAAATGTGTTCTACTGTCTATGAATGCATATTTTCTTCTCAAATGTGTCTGTATTATTGTAAAAGATTTTGCAGTAATTTGCATGTTTAAGTGTGTGCTTGCTTTACTATGTTTAGTACAGTTAGGTGTACAGTTTATACAATTTTATAGTCAAACTCTGGAATTTTCTTAGCCTTTGGGGTCAACATACATAGTCAGATAGTGACAGGTAATACCATAGATTTATGCACCTAATGTGATGATTTGGAAACGGTCAGGTTATTAAATGGTTAATTAGTGTGAGATAAGCATAAGGGCAGAATCAAAGAGAAGAATGGCAAGATGCTGTGCCAGTCAAAAACCAAGATGGCAGATGACTTAACTTTCATCTTTGAATTTTCTGTTGTTTTCATATTGCCTTCAGATAATAAGTTTAATAGTGTCTAGAGAGGTTTTAGAGGAAAACAGATGAATATTTTAAACTGCAATGTAAAAATGAAAACGTAAACATACGCACATTGAACTGCCTTCTGAGAATGGGACAGACATAACATACTGTACATAATACATTACAATCTATCACACTTTGACATCTCTTAAACCACACTTACAAATATGAAAAAACATACAGCCTAACAAACAAACCAAATATATATTTTCCAGCAGCATAGCTTTGCAATACTGAATGTACAACAAATGTATTGATATAAAAGAAAATCAAAAACAAAAACGTATACAAATTCACCAAAATCTTTGGTACCAAAATTAAGGGCACCTATGTTAAGACAGAAAATCTTCTCCAAACACACTTAACTTATAAATGCCTTTCTTACAGCAACAATATGGCTGTTTTGAGGCTCAGACTTGCTAATGACTTAAAAAAAGGCTTCAAGCTGTTTTGAAAGCATAACTGTCTACTTTTCAGTACATTCAGTACATTTTCTGTTTTCAGAGAAGCTCTGCATTTTGTAATACTAAAACATGAAATAAAAACTGGACCATTCTGCTAAACATATAGTTAAAGTGGATCATACACCCGGACATCTGAGAGGCAATTATTTTGTTCCAAAAACCAAAATTCAGCCAATCAATGCACTTAAGAATGCAACATCAAGACGAAGTGTTTAGAAGCAGCATTGTGAGCACTACCAAAATGAAGAAGTTTTAATGTCGCTTCTACTCTACAATAACTGCTCACCAGAAGCTTCAACAGGCCAGTAGTTTCTATTAAAGAGTTTGGTATGGGACACAACAGGGTATGCCAGAAGTCATTTATCTTTTAAGCGTTATCAAGACAAAAGTCTCGTATTCAGTAGCCTAAATGTGAGAACTAGCAAAAAGGAGAATGTTGATTAACACTCCTGCTCTTCCTATCCTAACAAAATCATGGCAGTAGTATTAATTAATGAGTTTAGTATGGCACACAATAGGGTTTTGCAAAAGTCACCCAGCATATGAGTCTCTATCACAGCTGTGACCACTTTATACCTTGACTTAGTTTTGGCTAGAGCTGGGAATGATTAGAATCACTGTCTGTGTCCCTGTGTGTCTTGTTGGCTATTGTCAATGAAACAGAAAATGATGGAAAATCCCAAATTGTACGCAAAGCAAGAATAGAGGGATCATTTTCCAAGGGGGGCACTGTTCTGGAGACAACTGTCTAATAGGGGAATTTCCCTCACTTTGTAGAAATTTCCTTTCCCCTTCTCTACCATCTCCATGACGGAAATGATGGTAAATCTCCCAAACAGGATATAGACAGCAGAAAATTACACCTTTTTTACGATATTCAAAACTAAAAGAAAGGTTTGGGTAAACCTAGGCTTCAACTAAATACTGCAAATTTGTAGTCCTTCACCAATTGTGAAAAAATAGATTAGAAAACATCACTAATGACTATGAGATTATAGTTACTAACCTTAATGTATTTATGAAACTTGCAAAGTTGTGTGCACAATTACTGCTTGTTGCCATATTTATGTATAGCAAATCACCCAAAGGTGTCAACCAAATATGTTGTTGGCTGTGTTCCTCTCGTGTTCAAAATGTTGTATATTTTTCTTCTATAAGTCCTGCTTTCAATACCTAGAAGAATCCACAGACACTTTCTTTCATAAGGTGACAATGCTACCTCAGTTCAGCTTCAGTGCTGTCACAGTTGACTGTGCACTCTAAGTTGGACTGCAAGTAAGTACACAGTGCTGCTAAAGCCACCTTCTGCCATAGTTGCAACAGTGAAACTGTGCTGTTCAGCTGCTGCTGGAGTGTCTTTATAAATAGTCTACAGATCTGTAAAGCACACATGAACAAATTAAATGGCAAAAGAGGTTATTGTGTGACTTTAACTCTACTATAGGTTACAAAACACTGACTATACACTTTTACTGTTTACCGAAATCCAATCTCTAGACTGTTTCAACTTTGCATTATAAACTTTGGACCTTGAAGAAGGGGAGATACCCCGAAAGCTTGTCCTGAAAAATTTTATGTTAGTGCAAATAAAAAAAGTATCACGGACAGTACTCAATTTTCTCTGGCACAATTGCACTAATACGGCTACAATTACCTCAAACTTTCATTAAAACCCATTCCTCCTAAAAGAGTGATGTTGCTAGATGCTGTAGTATTGATAGGATGAATGTTGGTTATTTCAAGATAATGGTACCATGCGCTGTGTGGGTGATGATTCCACTTTAAAAAAAGTTCAGTTGAGTTCTTTACAGAAGGCAAACACAACATTCATAGTTGTCATTTTTAATTCCTTTTCTTCTGTGACACATGGCCTGACTCAAATTACTACCAACTTACTTGAAACCTAAGTTCAGAACACTATAGATACTGGCAGTAAAATGTGATTGAGTGTATTAACCCTCAAAGCCATGCTAAGGTCTATATTAAACCAATCTATTTGTCTATTCTAGTTCATAGCATTCATATCTGTTTCTAGTCTACAAAAAAAGGTTAGAAAAATTACAAATTCATAATACAAGGGCAATCAAAAGGATGGGACCAACAGCATCACGTTAAGCCACGTGAACACAAATTTCCAATTGTGAATGTAAACTAGGTGCCAGTAGTTTTTAAAACGCCACTGTGCATCACTCAGATCTGGTCTGTTCTTTCAGGGATCCATTACATGTATAGGAGATTCAACTCTTTCTTTAAATCCACGGTGATTGCATTTGTCTTGTAAACATGAGTTGAACATTCATGTTTTCTATTAAAATGTGGCACTTACTTCATTCAAACGTCCTACAGTAGCTTAGTTTATAGCACCTGGCGCCCAACTGATCATCTAGTAACAGTAATCCAGCTTCAAGCGTGGGTTTTCAGGAGTAACACTATTTTATATCCTTTAAAAAGAGCACAGCTCCAAAATATCCTAAAAATATCTCAAGTGAGATTTTGTAACTTGTTACATTTCAGAAACTGTTATTGCTGTTCACACTTTCCAGTTGTCAGTTTCAATGCTCCTTTATTATGTAATAAATTCAGTGTCTTGAATTCCAGCGGCATCCTATGAGGGCCAGCGTTAGAAAAATACTTATATTTCAGCTCATCGTAATAATGATATTTTACTATATTTCCATAAATATCCTTGGGGAAGGGCCAGAATCCATACAGATGAATTTCATCACAAAACCGCGTTGCCAGGGTGTACATCAGAAGGCCGGTGCTTGGTCTCTTGATTTGTACTTTGTTTGTTAGCCAGTACCTGGAAAAGAAAAAATAAATTAGTTTTGAATACAGATGCTTAATTAACCGCAATAGTGGCATACTTTATAATCTTTGTGATTGTTCTGGGGTCTAGCTGTTTCTGTGTATTATAGTTGGAAGGATCTGATGGAGAATAGGTGCACCTGTACTATCTAAATAAAAATTGTTGTTTTGCTCATTCAGCTGTCAGAGTCTAAGCCAGCAGCATGCCGTCCTAAAATGCACTGCAATCGATATCAAAGTATGCATGAAACCTCTAACAGAAAAAGGAGTTTATGAGGAAAGAAAAACAAAAAACTATGTGGCCTGCATTTCCTGGTGTTAAAATAAAATAAGGAGCCCTAAGTACTTGATCATTTCTTATCCATGTGTCTATTCCTCATTGCCCTACCACAACTTTCCTGCATGCCTGAAAAAGGGTCTTTTTTCAAACTTTAGGGGACCTCAGGTGCTTTTTTTTTTTATTTTTAATGATGTGCTGGGCCTTTAAGAGGAAAAAACAGCATGAGGTTCCCCAAAAAGCTGTTATCCAGACATGAAACTTGGATGACTTGAATAGCGAGTATGCAAGCATCTTTCTCCTGAGGGACACCAGGCCACACTGAGAAGGTACTTTTCAAGGGTGATCAGCAAAATCCCCCTAAACCCCGCAAGGCACCTTGTCCTTATCAATACAGGGCCTCATTCTTACATCCTGTCCCCAAAAAAGGCCTCCCCAGATGAATGAGTAGAGGTTCAGAACAGGTACTTATTTACTTGTTACTTATTCACAAAAAATGTAAATAGTAAATAAAAACACCCAACCATGAACAAAGGTCAAGGGCGGGCATCGCACATATGGGCGCCAGCTTCCATCGCATCTCCTACTCTGCATCACAGTGGCTTCCACCGTGTCTCCTCCCTCCTCCTCTCCTTTCAGCCAATTGGACCCGCTTCCTGATTGGCTGAGAGGAGAATCAGTGTGACAATAGCGAATATTCATTTGTTACACAAGTGGGTGTGACCACTGCACCCAGAGCCCACCCTGTTTTGAAGCCTATTAGAGCATTGGCTCTTATCATGTGCTTAAAAAAAACCCAAAAAACCCATTGGAATCCATGCGTCCGGTGCCCCGCATGTAGATCAGGAAGCCGGACGCAGGGATGGGGGGGCGACATCCCTGCGCCTCTTATGGAAGGGCCGCCACTGTTGGATCATCAAAAAATACTACTGTTTGGGAAAGTGAATGAGGTGACTGTAGATTTACATTTTGTAAAACTCAAATTTCAATTCTCACTGCAATTAGCCAGAGAAATCGGTGTGGATTGGACCATACTTTTTACTAGTTACACTCACTGTCCTTATTTTATTTTAATTTTAATTTATTATTCATTTCATTTTATTTTTTCCCTCTTCCCCCTCCCCATGTCCTCTGTAATGTGCTAATTTTCTTCACTTATACCATTGGGCAGGGCATGCTTACTCCAGTTGCACCGGTTACGGTCCCAGCTCACACTCTCTGGTTGAGCAATCTATGGAAGTACACGCTGCCCGGGTTAGGTGGCTCTGGCATTGCCTCAAAAAAGACACGCCACTGACTGATTTTCTTTTCTTATGTCTACTGTGATATCATGTAAGTCGTATATTCCCCTCTGCCTATGATGTTTTCATTGATTGTTGGTTATATTATCAGTTATTTAACAATTACTGTTGCAATTATAGACATGCTGTACCATGATTCCCCCCCCCATGAAGGAAATTACTTGCAAATTCCAAAACGCATTGGGTGTTGGACAGCTGTGAACCATTCCTGTGTTGTGGCCTCTCACATGGGTGCCTGGTCTGTTGTTCCAGCTATATTGATGCTTTTTTGCTTTACCATGTAAATGTATCACTGTGGCTATTTTTAACCTTATGGTTCTATGTAATATGAACTTTTATATTGTGAAATTGTACCTAATAAAATGTGTTATACTATTTTACCCATTATTACTATTCCTCCCCCATCTGTCCTTAAAGTCCTCCTAGGGGCCATTTTTTTTCTCTACACTCACTAACCTTATGTTCTGGAAATTATATATTTTTGATGAAGGGAAAGTAATTTACCAAACCATTTTAACAAAATGATGCTGATTAAAGTGGAGTTCCACCCAAAAGTGGAACTTCCACTGATTGGATTCCTCCCCCCTCAGGTGTCACAGTTGGCGCTTTTTGGGGGAGAGGGGGAAGAGGACACCTGTCTTTCGACAAGTGTCCTTTTCCACGCATCCGGGAGCTCGGGCCGGCAGCAGCCTGGCTCCCTACTCGCTCTAATACTGGCCATCTGGCCAATAGCAGAGCACAGCGGAGCCTCGCGCATGCGCAGTGGAGCCTCGCATATGCACAGTAGGGTGCCCAGCGTGAAGCTGTAATGCTACACATCCGAAGATCGGCGGCGGGTACTGATGTCGCTGGACTCCAGGACAGGTAAGTGTCCTATTATTAAAATCAGCAGCTACAGTATGTGTAGCTGCTGACTTTTAATTTTTTTAGTTCTGGGCGGACCTCCACTTTAATAAGGTTAATAATTTTAAGCTAAATATGTGCATCAGGATTACCAGCGTTATCTTTACTAATACACATATTATGCAAGACAAACATGAAGGCACTTCTGCTTCTGCATCTTTCCAGGAATTTAAATTACTGGCTGCCTAGAGAATAACCTCCTTGACATGAACATCCATGTCTTGAAAGCTTATAAAATGAAATACCAGAGAAGATGACATATTTGTAAAGGCACAGAAATTGACTTAGAACATATTTTGAATCCAGGAGCCTTCTTGAAGCTGAATGGTTACAAAATATGTATATATAAACTACATACTTGAGGTGGCAAACGACAAATGATAATTCAAAAATGAAATATCAGACTCGCTCAGCTTGTGACAGAAGATAAAAAAATATATAGTATCAATGATAAGACCACTAATACAGACTATATAAGTGATTCAACCAAACTAGCCTCAAAAGCCAAGCAATGACAGGCTGAAAGGAACAACTACTGTTCAAATGTACATGCACATCCAGTAGCTACTTACAGTTAGGACAGATGTCCGACCCTGGAAGCATCTATCTGTGTTCAGGGTTGGACATCTGTCTCTAATTGCAGATGATTGCTTGATGTGCAGATACATAACAGCGACTGGTCCTTTCAGTCTGTCATCCCTTTGTACAGGCTGAGCCGCTACAGCTGTTCTCATACTCCTGTGCTTGCAGCTACAAGAATGAAGGAGGACTTATACTTTATAGATGGTTTGCATTTTAAGATTCTAATCTGTATGCAGTGTGATAAGTATACTTATCTGTTAAAATACCTAAATATTTCATGGTAATGACATTTATAAATTACTGTACTTCATGTCATGACATGACATTGTGCTATATGCCTCTAGTGTACACTAATATCATTGTAACTATCATTCGCGAAAAGAAAAAAAATACATCTACAGATAATTGATTGTAATGACAAACCATTTGTGGATGCTGATCTGATACACCACCTGCTGGTCTTTACTATCTGCAGTGCACACCTGTACCATAATCAAGAAAAGTTAAGCAGACTTCTGGACATTGAGCCTGTGGCTGAAAAACAGGTTACTCTGTTATCTCATGTCATGCACTAATATCTGTCTGACTCTGCCTCCTGTCTAACTAATTATGCCTTGTTTATTGTTTCTGTGAATTGTCTGGACTCTGTCTAAGCTCTGCTTGTCTTCTACTATTCTGACCATAATCCTGCTGACTCTCTCCTTGTCAGCTGTTTGTTCTTACAGTCTGTGGGGGAGATCTACTACAACTGGAGCACTCTTTATATTTTCTGATTCTGGTACAGCTCTGCAAGGTAGCCAATCAGCTTCTAACTGCAGTGTGTTCAATTAAGCTTTGACAATAAAACATGGAAGTGAATTGGTTTCAGTGGCGGCCGTTGGAATCGTTTTTTTGGGGGGGGCGGCAAACATTATGCCACCTATACCCCAAGCACAACCCCCCCCCCCCATCGGTCGGTCAGTCACCTTACTCCATCGCAGCTTCCCATGCTTGGCGGCAGCCTCCGTTTCCTCCCTTCTTCTCGGCGGCCAATTGGGAGTCTATTCTTTTTGGCCAATCAGAAAACAGGTCTCACACCCCTTCTGAGTGGCCAGATTGAAGATCAGTGTTGCAACAGCAAATTTTCATTCGCTGTTGTAACACCTACGTGGGCTCACGGTGCAATGCTCTGTGCCATGAGTCACACTATTTTGAAGCCTACGGCTCTAATCGGGTGCTTAAAAAAGAACACCCCCGCTGCTGTAATTCAGGTGCCCGGCGTCCTGAAAGGGGCCGGACGCCTGAATAGGGGGTGACTGTGGTGGCCATGGATAGATTCATGCTATGCATGAATCAATCCATTATGCATATAGGGGGTGGCTAGGACAGAGGGGGCGGCGTCTGGTTCCCCTAATGGACGGGCGCCCCTGATTGGTTTGTATGCAGAGCTGCAGTAGATTTTGCACCCATGAGTTTTAGTAAATAACTCCCTCTCTGTGGACTTACATCAGTTAGCACTTGTCCTGCCTATTAGTTGGCTGTCACCTCTGGTGACAAATTCAGTCTACTAATCTCATCGACAATGACAGTTTATATAAAATCATAAAGTACAGGGAGAAATACATTTTGTGCAATAAACTTTGATTTTCAAATGTATCCATGCTGTCAGTAGATTAGAAATCGTTCAAAAAGCTAAGATTGCGCATTCTGATAATTGAAGGTATGACAACATGTGTTGGCATTAAGGCACTGGACAGGGTCAGCAAATATTTATCGAGAGGGTGAAGGTTCCAGCCAAGCTGCCATTTTGTCTTCTATTCATGCTGACCTTGATCACGTTCAAACTTTATTTTGAGAAGTTATTTAGAAAAATAAAAAAGTTAACTTTTGGTACATTCTAGCTATAGTGTTCTGATAATAACTGAGAAAGTCGCGGAGTGCTAGTCTGCGAAATGTGGAATACTCTTATCACCATTATGACAACATTCTGTTGGCAGAAAGAAGCTGACTGTGAAGTGACTTTGAGAAAACTGATATGTTCTTATAACAGATAAGAAACAGAAACGTGATTTACTTTCTACTGTACGATATCAAAAATAATTTACTAGTTTAGTTCTCCCACTACTTTTACAAGATGTTAAAGTAGCTGTCCCCCTGAGTTTTAATTAAGATTCTGCAATAAACATACATTTTCCCTAAAAATAATTGTTATTTGTGACAAAGATGATTTGCAAATATTGATAGTTTTTACCTTTTCTAGACTTCATCTATTACCATTCTCTCTGTAGCAGTAAGGGCTAACAGTTTATCAAAAAAATTAAACTCTTGTTAATAATGTAAAATTTCTATAAAACAGCAAAATGTTGTATGTAAACCCGATACATAAACAGCAGCAACATGGAAAGTGAAAGTGGGTCTACAAACGTCTGTGAAGAACCCCCACTCTCAAACTATATATATATATTTTTATGAAAACATAAAGCCTATTTATTTAAAAGAAAGTATATTATATAAGTCCATATGTATATTATATATGTCCATTTCTAGATGCACAAATGTTTATCCAAGTTAAAGTCATTAGTGCACACCATTACAAAATTATCTAAAAAATCCCTACTAAATATAAAAAATAAAACTGCTATATAACTATTAATACATAGCAAATATGTTTTAATTTAATATGGTGCTTTTTTGTAAAATAAAATTCATAGGTACACGAAACCACACATGACTAAATATGTTACAACTTTTATATATTTAGCTTTCAGTAAAATGATGACCCCCAAATTATTTTAAAGCTGTAATGTATGTAGGGATACTCAGCATATGATATGTAATAGGGGTCTGTGCATCAATGTGAGTTATTGGTTAAGTGTGGTCATGTTGTGTGTTGGGGGTTAAAGTACAGTAAAACCTTGGATACTGGATAGCTCCATGCCTGATCTCTTGGACAACCTTGTCTTTTATCTTGTTTCCGCCTCCACAAGCGGATTAGAAGCAAAATCCAGCAGGCGCTCCAGAGTATAAAAGAGAGGTGCCTCTAAGTGCAGCAATATGGTTACATTTAATGAATGTACAACGTTTACATGGTTGATGATTAAAAGAGGCACATCTAAGTATACAGGCATCCAGGGTAAAGCTGTCCACATAGACCATCCTCCGCACTGCCGGCTCTCACCGCTGTTGGTCTGCAATCATGACCGGGAAGACTACCCTGCAGTAGAGTGATCTGAAAGCGAGGCTTGTATCGCTCATAGAGCGCAGCGTGGAAGGGATGATGTTGATGGTGGTGCAGAGGATGGTCTATTCTTAGATGTGCCTGTTTTAATCATCAGCCGAGCGATTTGCTAAATGTTTTACCTTCATTAAATGTAAGTATATTGCTACACTTAGAGGTGCCTCTCTTCTCTTTTATACTCAGTTGTGATGTGACGCTACTTGTATATCAAGACATCGCTCATTTATCAAGTCAAAATTTATAAAAAAATTTTGCTTGTCTTGCAAAACACTCTGAGACCAAGTTACTCTCAATCCAAGGTTTTACTGTGGTTTTTATTTTTGTATGTTTACTTTTATTCAACTTTTCTTTACTTTTTTTAATGTAACTTTATTATTGTCATCAGGAGGCTAAGAAATCCCCTGATGGCAGTATTCAGTATTCACAGAGGTGACAGATCTTCTTTATATTTCAACTATATCTTTAGATAACTGTTTGGAGTTCTGCTGTAATCTTTATATATGGACTGCATATATTTTCTTTGATAATATCATTCACATTTGCACAATATTCGTTTACTATAGCACATTACCACTTTCAACTAATTCAACATTAATGCAGAGCATGTCTATGTTCTATGTCATTTATTACCCTTGACAGAACAACATGGCCACAGTGCTGCTAACTTCCTTCCCTACATATTTATGAACTTGCTCTCAGGGCTTTGTTGGCATTGAGGAATAAATGTGTTTCTAAGATTACATAGGGAAGCCTTCAAACATTATCATAAAATATGCAATTACATTTCATGGCACAAATTATATGTATGCATTTTTCACTAAAATCTATTTGTACATATTAGTGAGTTTATAGGAAGAGAAGAAATAAAAAAAAAAAAAAAAACATGTCTTGTCAGCTGAAAGGGTTTGCTGTGGACTGTGATTGCAGAAATATAAGGATATATTCTCAGTGGGATGGAAGACTTTGAAGCTGGCCAAATGTCTGTAACAATGTTTGAAATTCTAACAGACAAGCTCAGTTCCCTGTTCTTTCAGGCATGAGTTCCTTATTTTGTCAAGCATAACAAAATTATACAGCATGACTATAAAGAAGGAGAAGACGTTGAATACAGAACTCATGTGGTAAATGTGAAAACTGGGCATTTAGGAAAAAATAACAGTGGTTAGAATTCCATTAGAAATAAACATAAATAAGTAAACGAAAAGACTACCTATTGGGGTATGCAGACTGATCTCTGCCACTGGGTGAATCTGTTAAAGGGAAGCAAGTTGGTTCGATTTACACTTGGATGATGGGCATAGAAAATGAAAGAGGAAACAAACCATTATTCGAAAGTCGGACTTAAATTACCATTTTGCTGAGGCTCAATATGATAAAGACCATGAGCCACCAGGAGTCTTTTGTGTTTTCAGTTTGCCAAGAGAGAGAAAGTGCAGACATTTCTCCAATTAGTGCTTGTTAGTGTGTGAACGCTTTGTATTCTCTCCACTGTGCATAAACCTTAAAAATGCATAAAGTTACATCTGAAGATTATGGGATAAAATAGGCAGACAAGTAAAGTGAGGATAGGCAGACCTTTGTATGTATGCATGACAATTGTTTCCAATACAGATAAAAATATGGTTGGAAAGAATCAGGAAATCATTCACACTTTAAGGGGCTAAAATGAAACTATAACCACGCATTGCTGATAGGTAGCCTTGTAATGTTTATGTGTATGTACTCTTCTGCCATCCAGCAATATTTCTTCAGAATGTACAGTGAGATGTACATGCACACCTCGGTGTACAGTTTCAGTATGCTTTTGTGCCAGGATGAATTAATTGCTGTGCACATGCATGTCATCTTGGGATTGCCAATCGAGACTGCTGCAAATGCTGAATATGGAGGTAAACAAGAATAATGTTAAGGGTGGGGAGGACTGTTGCATTGCTGGAGGAGTGGTAGGTATAATGGACTTTAGTTTCGCTTAAAAAAAAAACAAAAAAAAAACAGGATCCCCCACACCCCAGTGTCTACAGCAGTGTTTCTCAACTCCAGTCCTCAACAGGTCATGTTTTCATTCCCTCAGATGAAATGGCTGTGGTAATTACTGAGGCAGTGAAACTGATCAAATCGCCTGTAAAAAATAATGGAGAGCCTGAAAACATGACCTGTTGGGGTGCCTTGACTACTGGAGTTGAGAAACACTGGTCTAAACCATCTTATGCCATAAATGTACATATAATCACATACTATAACTTCATTGTGCATTGTGACTAGATTGATTTTAAAGTATAACTCCAAGAGGGGAATATTCAAGATAACGAGCTGAGTGGACGCCTTACCAGAGCTCTGCTGGAGACTGATCCCACTTTTCTCCTACAGTGGGACTTTCCTGCCTCCTATAGTGTTAAGCCTGTCTGTGTCAGGGTCTGGATTTGAACCTGGGACCTCTATCTAAGATACTGGATAGCTCCCTGCCTGATCTCTTGGACAACCTTGTCTTTTATCTTGTTTCTGCTGAACCTTGAACTCTTTGCTCCTCCCATGATTTAATCCATGTCTCTGCACTTCCTGTTTGCTTGATCTGCTACCTGACTTCTGCTTGGTCTCTTGGCTGCGACCTGGCATTAGCATGCAGCAAAATCGATCTTTACTATCAGGAGCTCTGGTGAAAACTGGCTAGTGTTTAAACCCCACACCTCAGGTGTGCATCTCTAAGTGGTGAGTTTGTATTACACCAGTTCTTGTGAGATATTTTCCTGAAGTCCCTAAATGAACCTGATTGTTTTTAAACAATTGTGAGTGTAAGTTGTTGGATGTTATGGAGATCATCATGGTTTCCATTTATCTTTTTTGAGTTCATTGTCATGCTGGGGGTTCTGTGTATTGAGTAAGCAGAATCTGTCTGTAGAGTTAGCCCTGTGCTGGCTTTTAAGGGTACATGCTCTGATTGACCTTTCAAATGAAAGGTCTTTTTAAGAAGGTGAGAGTGTGCCCACTGGGGAAGATGGAGGTCTCAATCGTTTTGGCACTAGTGTATATTTATGACTACACATATTGCACAAGTATATTAGAAGATGACATTTATGGACAACCCCCTGCAGCAAAAACATCTTACTCATGCAACACCACCCCCAGCATAGATTCCTACCCGTGAAGCAAACCTCATTTTGCGCAAGCAAATCCCCCTTACATAAGCAAACTCCTCTTCTCTTAACCAACCCCAAACCCCACAAAAAACATCTCCAATTCCTGAGACAACCCCCAAAACAAACAACCTCCCCCCCAGCAAAAAGCTTCCACCCACAAGAAACTCCCTGCCATAAATTCTCTACCTCTTACTTACTCCTATTCTTAAGCAGAGATTTTGACCCTGTCCAAATTACCAGACCTCGGGTACAGCACTTCAGAGAAGCAGGGGAAGTCCTCCTTCTTAGGTCTCTCCTTAGTGGTGTGATATGTCATGTCATATTTGAGCAGGAGCCTAAGATTTCCCTCAGCTCTCCATTTGCTATTGCTGTGCTCTGTTTGCAGTAAAATAATTGCAGTTGCAGTAGCAAGATTTAGGACACCGGGCAGAAGATGCAGGAAATGTGCCCAGTGCTAGTAACACCCATGCCCCTGGGCCCACCTGCTGAATCCATGGGAACCAGTGTTGCTAAAAGCAAACCTTTTTATTTATTTTGGATAAAAGAGGGATCGGACCCCCTGTCAGGTTTATTGCTCTCTGTGTCCCTGTTGGGGAGATTCGCCCTCTCTATTTGTCCTGTATTCTTCGATCATCAAAAGTGAAAGTAAAATCCCAATTAAGGAGGTGACACCAGAGGAATAGAGGGGGGAATCTTCCAATGGGGGCACTATTTCTGATGACCCTGGTGATCCCTCACCTTGGAGGGATTTCCTCTCACCTCCTATTTTGGCTAAGGGACAGGAAGTGAAGGGACATCTCCCCAATAGGACACAGATGGCAAATAAAACTGACGGGTTGTAACTCTCCCTAATTCTATCCAAAATAAAAAAAAGTGTTTTCCTTTATTGACACTTTAAGCAGACCCTTTCAGCTCCTGATTTATCGAAAGGACACTACCGCCAGATTGCCACATATGTGACTGGTTTAAATTATGCTGATTAACACAAAGCAGTCTATATAAAGTAACATGGGGAAGTTTTTGATTTTATTTTTTGAATGTTCAGATATGCTCAGCTATTACATGCTGAGAAAAAGATGACGGGCTTCCCTAATAATAACCAGTAAAAATCTACATCTGTTGTACAAAAGAATACAGAATATAAAGGATGTTTCACTAGCTACTACTGTATAAATTGGAGACCTCTTTTCCACTTTGTCAAATAAGCCATGTGGGTAATATCACTATCCTTACAGTCATGAGCTATGGGCAATCACTGAAAAAAAGAAAACTGCATGCACTTTCAAAAGAAATGAGGTATGTCTGCATGGACTCCGAAGCTCCCAGTATATAGTCTGCTCTGTGCTAACTGCAAGGAGCCATTAGTAGTAGTTTAAGCATTTCATGGCTCTGGGAAACTCCAGTTCTAGTTATTTTAAATACATCCAACTGGAGGATGATCAAGGACAGAACCAGGACATGCTGGACGGATTCCATCTACTATAATGTACCAATTACAAGGGAACACTTTAGAATCTTTTGAGACCTACAGGAACACCACAATTCTATGATTGAGCAAAGGGAAATCAGTGCATTCGGCATGCTCCTCTGGCTCTGTGTTCCACATTACGATCACTGGATTAATACAAATAATTATGAAACTGTGCCATATCTGACCATGTGATGTCAGGCAGTATGTGCTCAGGATTTAGAAGTGTTACACAAACAAGTTTTGAACTGCAAAAATCAATTTTTGGCACAGTGGTAAAAGATCTTAAGGAGTAACTCCACTTTTGTTGAGAAAAAATCTCCTGTATGTATTCAATGTACATTGCAAGGATTTTAACAAACTTTGTTGCAAAGCCCTACCTATTTCTGTTTTGAAGAAATAGTTGTTTGTTTGAACATGTCCATTGGTTATTGATTCTGAATGCACTGTCACAGTTCTCATGACAAAAATTGCAGGGTCTGTACCCCTTTAGAAATAATTAACCCTTTTTTTTTTTTTAAAGTATGTTTTTATTAATTTTTGACAAAGTATAATTACAATAGTTACATTATTCGTAAAAACACATGGCAAGGAGATATACAGATTACAACCAAACCAGGGCCGAACATGGCCAACAACATATCTCACAGTAATAGTCCGCCATCCCCTTTGTAAAAGGGGGGCGGTTAGAGGAGTTTAACCAAAACCTGCCCCTTCGACCCAGCCGGATCGGTACAGGAGGTCAAAGGAGTGTACAGAAACACAAAAACTATACTATACTATAACCCAAAAAAACAAAAAATAAATTTCAACTAACACTCACCCACCCACACACCATCCACTCTCCAGGTCCTCAGCCATACACCTCACCTCACCAGCTCCTTGCCGTTATAGGAGAACTCCCCCAACAAAGGGGGAGGGGGGAAAATGACAGACGTCTTCAACCGACCCCATTACACCCAGGCACTAGTCAGCCGTCCACTACCCCCCTACTGCTGGGACAACGGGGTGTCCTCCCAAAAGGAATCCCCAATGTCCAGCCAAGGTTGCCAGATCTTGTAAAATTTTTTCCGACACGCTCTGCCCGCATAGATAAGCTTATATATGGGTAGGGCTTTATTTACCATGCGATATAATAGTTGCACATCGGGGGCTAATGCATCTTTCCATTTCAGTAAAATCAGACAAGGTGTTTGGACAAGGAGTACGATCTTGTGATGACGCACATAACAATAAAAAACGATCCTTTAACTAAAATGACTTTACCTTTCTACGTAATCGGGGGCTACACGTTGATAATATAGCGTACCATTTATTTCGGGATGGGTATATATTCGAATAGATACGCCCGTCTCGCACA
>BLSH010274677.1:578568-611849 GCA_018402905.1 Glandirana rugosa
AGATGTCTTGTCCAATGGGGACCTGTATCTCTGGAGTTGCAACCCACAGTGGACTCAGCTTCCATGTTCTAAAGGATGGCCTATGCCCTAGAGCAAGCACTATCATAATAGCAGAATGATCAGATAAAGTTTGAACCAGGTAACTGACTGCCCTAACATTTAGAGCCAGATCCTGAGATCCCAGGGCATAATCTATCCTGGAAAGAGCACGGTATGTCCGCGACTGACAAGAATAAACTCTATCTGTGCCATGTTTTAACCTCCATAAATCCACATACCCAAAAGAAACACACCAGTTTTTAAACAGTTTTGACTCATGTTGGAGAGGTCTCAATCGGTCCAGACAAGGGTCCATGACCGAATTGAAATCTCCAACAAGGAGCGTAGGCATAGACGGCAATTGTGACATCTGCACACAGAAATAATTAACCCTTAATAAGCATCTCACCAAAAATGAAATCTCCATTGCAGATGATGCCTAAAATCGGCATCTTAGGTTATGCTTCTGGGAAAACCAATGAGCCACTCACACAAGCAGGAAATTGAATTTCTGGATGTGCCTCCAGGTTGTCATCTTGTATTGAGTTTTACAGAAAACTAGAGCTGCATATTGAAATAGAAAGGCAATATTTTACTATCATTAATTTACAATAAGGCTTGTGTAGCAATTGTATATGCTATATTTTCTATTGGTTACAGTTTTCCACAAAAGTTGAGTTACCCTTTTAGCTAACTGGAGCACACACCTACCACATGTATTTGTTTTCTTGGGAACACTACTCCAGTACCCAATTCACTTTCTAAATGTAGGCACCCTATCAGGTTTACTGATGCATAGCCACATGAAGTAAACTAATCAATAACGTGAATCTGTGCTTTCCCCAACACCAGGCTCATTTTAATAATCCAACCCAGCAGCATAATATCACTTTGTCTTTGCTTCCTCTAGACTTTTCCAAGCTGCTAAATGCAGAAAGCAAACATCATATGTGTGTTATTAACTTCACAAATTGTGCCTTGTGCAGGGCTAAGGACTATTCTCATGTGACAGCAGTGATGCCTAGTAATTAGGAAAGGTGAGTATCTGTTGCTGGGGAGTGGAAATTAAAGGATTAGTTCACCATTTAAAAAAAAGCTTAAAAAAAATGAGTTATGTATGACATATCCAGTAGCCCTGCTTCCCCCAAATTTGGCCAAAAAACACAATCCTGCCTGATCCACCCCATCCTGGAATAGAAGCTGGGGTGCATAACAGCATAACAGGAATACGTTCTCTCCCTTGTTCACAAACCGTGGCATGCACAGTGCACCTTCTCTCCCCTGTTGCAGTGTTTTTCTAAGATAGATACTGAGGGGTATTTAACAAAATGGGAGCAACCAGAATCCAAATCCATGACAGACAATCAGCTTTTGTCCTTGATTTTTCAAAGGTTAAAGTTATAATAAAGGAAAAATAATTCAGCTAAAACCCAACAGGAAAATGAAACCTGTAATTCAGAGGTGGGCAAGTGTCGGCCTTCCAGCTGTTGTGGAACTAGATGCCCCATGAGACACTGCAAGACTAACAGTTACAAGCATGACTCCCAGAGGTAGAGGCATGATGGGAATTGTTGTTCAGCAACAGCTGGAGGACTGCAGTTTGCCCACCACTGCTGTAATTGCTCTTTCTGTAACTGCTTACAAAGTGTTAGCTTGAGTTGGGCTTTAACCACTTGCTGTCCACCCACAATACTTAGAGGCTACAGGCTCAGTGCTGTACTGGTACGTCGCTGAGCACATGTGCACTGACGCGCCCCCTTGGGTAGGCAGCGGTGTGATTCTGTGGCTACTGCATCCAGTGGACACAGCGAATCACAGCGCTTGGTACCTAGCCACTGTGTGCTGCCACATGTGATCACTATTACCAATCATAGCGATCACATGATTACAATGGAAACAAAACAGTCATGAATGACTTACATTCATGACTGCTTGTTTACTGTTGTGATGCTATGATTGGCCCAAAGCTATCACATGGTACCGGGCATGTGATTAGCTGTAGCCAACCATAGATCACAATAGTAAGCAAGCTGTTATGAATAAAAGTGATTCATGACAGCTAAAACTATTGCGTATAACAGTGATCAGCAATAAAAATAAAATCACCCCCTAGAGTAGTACAGTGTCACTACGGTGACACTGAACTACTCTGATGAGATCATGTAAAGAATAAAATCTTATAAATAAAGTTTAAAAACAGTAAAAAACTTATTAACTACATTTTTTTACATACTGTCACCTGTCAGTATCCCTGATCACCGCTACACCAGTCATATGATGACTCTGTACTGCACTAGTGACAGTACGTAAAAAACATAGTGGAAAAAAAGAATTTTATTTAATTTCTTCTTGCAAAAAATTGTGATAAAAATGTACAACTTTAAAAAACTCGCCATGCCTCTTACTAAATACCTTGAACTGTCTACTTTCCAAAAAGGGGTTATTTGGGGGCTATTTGTACTGTCCTGGCATTTTAGGGCCTCAAAAAATAAGATAGGCCATCAGGATCGATTTTCAAACCTATATACCAGAGGTTCATAGACTCTATATCAGGGTTTCTCAACCAGGGTTCCTTCAGGCGTTGCTAGGGGTTCCCTGAGCAATGAGTAATTTCTGCCTCTCAGATAAGTTCCCACTGACACCACTGATCTTTTTAGTAATCTATAAAAGGGTAATTGTTCCCAATTAACTAAAGTGTAAGGAACGTTCTTCCCACTGACCATCACACTAACATATCATGAGTTGTAAATATAGTAATTTTTAGCAGGGGTTCCCTGACAGCAGAAAGTTATTTCAAGGGTTCTTCTGTGTTGAAAATGTTGAGAAAGCTGCTCTATAACTTTGGCACATACTAAATAATATACACTGGTTTGGGTTATTTTTACCAAAGAAATGTATCAGAATACATTTTGGCCAAAATTTATGAAGAAATACTATTTGTTTGCAAAATTTTATAATAGAAACTAAGAAAAACATGTTTTATTTTTATAAATTGTTGGCCTTTTTTTGTTTATATAACAAAAAATAAAAAAAACCAGTGGTGATTAAATACCACCAAAAGAAAACTCTGTGTGAAAAAAATGATAAAAATGTAATGTGCTTGCAATGTTTCAATTGGCAGTTAAAGTAACACAGTACTGAATAGCAAAAAATGCCCTAGTCATAAAAGGGGTAAAACCTTCCAGCAATCAAGTTGATAAAGCAGAACTAAACCCATTGATTTAGGGTCTCGTTCACATCATGTCCAGAGACATCAGTTTTTCTGCAAGGGCTCAAATAAAATAACTGCTCCCTATGTGCCCTATTCACACCACAACACCAGTCTCACGTGCAGATTTTTTCTGTGCGGGAAAAAAAAAACTGACGCATCATCAACATTGTGGTGTGAACAGACACACATGAAAACTGATGTCAACGTGCATAAAAACTCACTGAAACATGCATGAAAACTGATGTAAAGTGAATGCAAGTGAAATCTGTGCAGTTTTTCTATCAGTTTTTATGCACATATGGTATGGGAATGTAACTGTCACATTGGTTGTGCTCTCAACCAAACTGTCTAATCATCCAATGGCTGGTGACATAACTGATCACATCTGCAGCACCATGGCAGTTGAAGATCAGAGGCCAAGATGGCAGCTTCCTTGGCTGAAAAAGATAGGAGGGTTTAGATCCATTTTAATAGATAGAGGAGACACCATAAAGCTGGCCATACACTATTAGATTTTCAAATTAGACAAAGGAGTGGCTGTGGACGTGGTATACTTTGATTTTTCAAAAGTGTTTGACACCGTTCCCCACACACGGCTAATGTGTAAGGTAAAGTCTACAAGCTTAGAAAATTCAGTTTGTAGATGCATAAAAAACTGGATAAAAGACCATATTCAAAGAGCAGTGATTATTGATTCTTACTTAGGTCTAAGGTTATTAGTGGTTTACCTCAAGGTTCGGTGTTGGGACCCTTACTTTTTAACCTTTTTATAAATGATATAAAGTCAGAAATTAAAAGTACAATTTCGGTGTTTTGCAGACACCAAGCTATGCAGTGGAATAACATCTTTGCAGGATGTCTCCAACTTACAAGCCGACCTCAATGCACTGTCTAATTGGGCAATTATGTGGCAAATGAGGTTAATGTTGATACATTTAACATTATGCATGTGGGGGCTAAAAATATTTGTGCATTATATATTCTAAGAGTCAAACAGTTGGGGGGAGTCAATTGTAGAGAAGGACCTTGGTATTCTGGTAGATCATAGGCTTAATAATGGCATGCAATGCCAAGCTGTAGTTTCTAAAGCAAGCAAAATCCTTTCTTGTATTAAATGAGGTATAGACTCCAGAAAAAAAGAGACATCATATTGACCCTGTACAAATTCAGTTCAGTTTTGGGAACCTGTTCACAAAAAGGATATTGTTGAACTGCAGAAAGTGAAGAGAAGGGCAACCAAACTAATAAGACGCATGGAGGAGCTCAACCATGAGGAACGATTAGCTGCATTGAATCTTGAGAAGAGGAGATTGAGGGGGGATATGATCAGCATGTACAAACACATTAGTGAGCCATATATTGAACTTGGTGTTGAGTTATTCACTTTAAGGTCATTGCAAAGGACAAGGGGACAGTCTTTATGTCTTAAGGGAAAAAATATAAATTCCACTTACAAAAAGGCTTCTTCACAGTAAGAGCTGCGAAAATGTGGAATAGACTCCCTAAAGAACTAGTTCTGACCAGCTCAGTAGAGGGTTTTAAAAGAGAGTGGAATGCATTCCTAAATAGACAAAACATAACTGGATATTAAAATATATTGGTAATAACACCAGAGATTGTTGATCAAGGGAATATTTAAGTGCCTTCTGGGGGATCAGAAAGGAATTTTGAATTTTCTCTTCACTGCAGTCGAAAATGAACATTGATTTGATGCCACTAATGATTAGAAAATCAAACAAACATTCTCTAAATAAAAAAAAAATGTGAACAAAATTCTATTAGTGTATGAACAGCTTAGAAAAGGACATTTGTTACCAGTAGGATCACCAAGTGAAAATAAAAGAAAAGCAATTGCAACCACTACATTCAAGGATTGGTAAGCTATAATATGTGAATTTTTGTTATTTTTGGGTTTATGGCCCCTGTCCGTTGATCCCAGCTGAGCAGGTGGATGGCTGGTTTGTGTCCACTCCGCTTATGCAGAGCGGACACAGACACTTTCCTTTATTGGTGGTCGGATGTAAATGGACCGCCTGTCTGTTTAAATCCAACTGCCACCCAATCCTATCCACTAGACGCATGGGGTTCTGTTCCCTATCTGTCTAGTGGATTGGATTGGATGTCGGAGTAAATGGACACATATCTGTCACACTATAGGGGATATTGGATGGTCTGATCGGGTCCGCCAGAAAAACTGACAGGCAGACTTGATTGGTCCGCCCATGTGAACGGGACCCAATATACTGCTTTAACTGAACAAGCAGAAGATAAAAGCTGATTAGTTCCCATGCTATGCACAGCTGCTCCATTATTGGGGCCCCTTGATTGCATAGTAATTTGTTTAAAGGTGAATTAGCCCATGTAAGATTGGGGTGATCAGACTCAAGCAGTAGGTGCATTTTCAATGAGTACGCCAATCCAAAACTGCATTTTTAAAGGCATGGTAGCCCACTTTTATGTAAAAAAATGAAAAAGTTTGCAAAAGACATCAGTAGCCCACACAGGGATTTCCACCATTATTCTAACTTGCACACTGAAAATACTTCAGCCTCCTGGCTTACTCTCTTGCCACATGGCTGCTTTAGGCCTCAAGCTAAAGCCTTAGGCCTGCTCCAAAAGACTTCCTTAGAGTCAAGCTCTCTCCTAGCTTACTCACAATCAGCTCCTTGCTGCTCTGTCATGGACTAAATCTGCCTCCTGCAGACATGCACACTCTGGCTGCCCCATGCAGCCTCTCTAACTCCTGGAGCGGATAGAGTCCACCTGACTCCTATGCATAGACCTCCTGTCTGTTGGGTGGAGCCCTGAGTCATAGTCAGGTCCCAACTAATAGCCCAGCACACAGCTGTGCAATCAGTGTGACTGCCTCTCCAAAAATCTGGCGTAAACCAGCAATCTTTTAAGTAGCACGGGGTCCCACTGCTACACCCTTTAAAATAATGTTGCTTCTTTTTGCATCAGAAAAGTTCAGGTTTGCTTTATGTCTAGATTCAGCAATATAATGCATATAACTTTGTAAACCCTCCACACATTGATTGGCACACAAACCTTTACAATGCTTCAATGTGAAATTATACACAATATTTTCCTGTTTCGCAAATCATTATGTTGTCACCAAGTATACGGCAATATTGAAATTGACAGATCCTCTTTTCAATGACCATTACTGCAAATAAGCTAGCAAGATAGAAAAAGCATATATGGGAATGCTATGAATAGCACTTGCCTTTTGTTATCTAAAACAGGATATGACATTTACACTGTAAGAGTGATGATGGAAAAGAGAAGGCAACACAATAGCCTTCCTTCAGTGTTTGCTGATGGCTCATAAGACTTAAGAAATAAACAAAGTAATAAAAGTTTTAAACATAAAGTGCAGCACCAAGCAGCTTTCTTTTGCAGGGTATCGATTGCCTTTTAGCATTAGGCATTTATATACATCTTGCCTGTGCTGTAAATATTCTCTTTCTGCTACAGCAGCCACATATCAATAAACAATATCTAGACTCCAGCATCTGTGTATAGCATTTCATTTTCACTGTAGCCAAAAAGATATTTATTCTTACAACGGGTTTATCCTTGATAACACATAGATACACACACAGTAGAACAAAGACTGATGATGATAGGCAAAGTACATTAACCCATGGAAACCAACAAGATTTCAGTTAAGTGTAATTAAAATGCTTTTTGCATTGTTCTAGAACAGAGGATCTTAACTGGGGGTGTCTGCACACCTTGGGGGTACGGGAGCTGTGTGCTGGGTGTATAGGACTACATCTCTGAATAATAAATAAAAAGTGAAACAGGATTCTCCACATTACTGTAGCGAAAATCATACTGAAGGAAATAACACAATGTGTCAGATGACATGCTTATCACAATAGGCTCAATGCTTAAAAATCGGATCTGTTAAAGGAAGTTGAAAACGTGCTCAATGCACCAAAATTTAACACTGTGAATTTTATTATTTTTTTTGTAACATCTTATTGGACTAATAATTGCCACTTTTTTTTTTTTTTTTTTGTGAAAATGTTGTGAATTTATTCTATTGCCAGTTTAGCTTTACCACAAAACTGCCTATGCAGGAAAGCGGCGCCTGTAGGTAAAAACAAACTGTGCAGTCAAAGTTGAATAATTCCCTTGCTATAGATGTAGGCCTCTTACGTGCCTCCCGAAGTTTGATGGAAAAACTCCCAGTGATGCCAGCACCCTGTCATGCCTTGCTACAACATTGCTAAGACACTCCAAGCCAATTCAAATCCAATTGTATGCACTCGCTCTCCCTTTTCGGCAGTAGCTCTGCAGTTCAGCAGTGCTGCAATGGAGGACATAGTGGACCACATGTGTGGGGGTTTGAGAGCTGGCTCCTGTGATAGTGAGGGTGCGAAGTAAAGGCTAAGAGTATCTTAGCAAAACCTAGCAACAGAGTAGGAGGGGATGATGTCATCTCTGGGAGTTTTTAGGCCAGGCATTGGGAGGTAAGTTAATGACCTACAGTAGGGGCATTATCCAACTTTATTCAAAGTTGCACCATTTGTTTTTATCTATAGGGACCCTTTACCTGCATAGGCAGTTTTTTTTGGCGAACTAACTCTTTAAATAAATATTCCCTACTATTGTATGTAAAGCGTTCTACTGACATCTTTTAAAATCCTACTGGTATCTCAAAGGACTAGACGTTATGGCGACTTAAGAGTCTGGTGAGGGGGTATTGGGAAATATTGGGCCGTTTATTGGGGTAACTGTAAGAAGGTTAGGAAATCCTACCCTAGTAGAATAACCTATTTATGCAAATTCTCAGATAAGTCCACCAAGATGCATGACTGGATTGCCCAAGGTCAAGTGTGTGTGTGATTATATTACCAGACATGAGACTACTACCCAATCTTACTAAAATGACTGGATCAAAGATGCTCACCTCATACCCCTGGATAGCCTAAAGCAGTGTTTCTCAACTACAGTCCTCAAGGCACCCCAACAGGTCATGTTTTCAGGCCTTCCATTATTTTGCACAGGTGATTTGGCGCCTTGAGGACTGGAGTTGAGAAACACTGGCCTCAAAATGCCAGTCGAAACTTCTTCGTTTTGGATAAAGGGATAGATAGGACCTCTGTCAGTCTTACTGCTAGTTTTGTCACCACAGGAGACATGATGAAAAGTTAAAGGAAATTTCTCCAAAGTGAAAAGAAATCCCACCTCTGACAGATGTTACACAGCCAGATGTCTCCACTGGGAGATCATTCCTCAAATCTTGCTCTGATGACGATGGTCGGTGGTAGGAATTTCCTTCCCTTTTGTGTCCAGGTCACAAATGACACTAAGTTAGGAACCATTGGTAAATCCAACCAATAAGAAAACAACATGCAGAAATGAAAACCGGCACAAGGGAACAACCTTTAGCCCTAGCAACTGTTTGTAAAATTAAGGTGTCAGTTAGTCAGGTCAGTTAAGAGATTATTTGTGTCTTGATGCTATGGGTTAATGCAATTCGTAGACATAATTTTAAACTGCCTAACTTAATGAGCCTGCAAGTGTATCAGAATATGAGAAAATCTCATAACATACTCCTCAATTTGTACAACAAAAATAAATTATGTGATATCAACTCCTACTTGTGTACCACAAATACCATTTTATTTCCCAAATCTGCATTCTTTATTGGTTTTCCAATTCCCTGACTACAAGCATTTCTAACAAAAGTTCATCACTGTTTCAAGCCTTTAATCATGCCTGTCTTTTAGTCTTACAGCTTGCAAATTCAATGCAAGAAGCCAAAACATCAAGAATAAGGATTGATCTTGACTACAATAACTTCTCAGCATTTCAATCACAACAACTTCCATTCCAATACATTTTTTGCAATTAAAATTCTAAAAACACAATCTATAAAATAAATACAGCGTATAATCCCTGAAATTGCCCTGCTTATTTTCATAACATTGTTATCGTTATCCTGTAATGCACAATCACATCCTCTTCCTTAAAGGGGGTATAAACCCTCACAGTTTTTCACCTTAATGCATTCTATGCATTAAGGTGAAAAACCTTTTCAGTTGCAGCTGCCCCCCCCCAGAGCCCCCCTCTTACTTACCTGAGCTCGATCGTTCCCGCGCCAGGGACGAGCCTTCCACCTCCTTTGTTCTTGATTGAATAGATTGATAGCAGGGGAACCATTGGCTCCCATTGCTGTCATTCAAGTCCAGTAACGCGGGGGCTGGGCCGAGTCCTGTTGTCTGTGTCAAGGGACGCAGAGACAGGACTCGGGAGCGCACCCGCATGCGTGATCCCAGGGAAAGAGCTTCCCTGACGGGTCAATCGAGAAGAGGAGGAGCCAGGAGCACCGCTTGGGGACCCCAGAAGAAGAACTCTCAGTTGGATTAACTCTTTAAGGCAAGACTGGGCACAGATGACATGACATGCTATACTCTACCAGGCAGAATTATTAATTCATTTTTTTTTTTTTGGGTTTACATCCACTTTAACCTCCCTGGTGGTATAATTATGTCAGAGTCTTGCGTCTCAAAGCAGAACATTGTTTTGCATAGAAATTTGGCATCTTATATTGTAGGCCTGTAATTCTTAAGAATAACTCACTTAAATCTGTTCAAACAAGAGTCTAGTAGACATCCCAGGTATGATAAAGTTTGAAACAGGAAATCATAAATTATAATATATTAAATATCTATAAATAATTATCAAAAATAATAATATAATATTAATAAAATGTATTCAATAATGTAATCAAATCAAAAACTGATGATGAATTTCCCTAAGAATTAGTATCGCTCAATTCTGCAAGTGATTCTTATTTACTATCACTGTTTTCTAGCTGGTCAAAAACCACTTTTGAGGTAAAGGGATGCTTTTTGGATGCCATGGACATTCTCAAGTTTCAAGGCAGAAAGAATGGCATATATAATATAAAAGTGCATGTAGGGCACTGGACAAAGCACTAGGGACAAAGGGGATGTGAAATGATTTGATACAGCAATGTAATCTTACAGATTACAATATACTATATGTGTTATGCGATGCTCGCAGGGAACGTAGCCCAGCACACAGTACATCGGGCGGAGGACACAGCGCGCAAACAAAGCTGGAGGACATTGCAGGATCCTGGGGACAAGGTAAGTAATTTTGCCTGGATCCTGCGATGCAATCCTGAGTGTGGCTTGGGGTTACCGCTTTTGGTAGTGAAAATTCACCCCGAGCCACACTCGGGAATACCGCTAGGGAGGTTAAAGGAGTTGTAAAGTCAGTAGGTTTTTTTTATGTTAAAGCATTCTGTGCATTAAGATAAAAAGCCTTCTGTGTGTCGCAGCCACCCCAGCACCCTCTTATACTTACCTGAGCCCCATCTCTATCCAGCGATGTCGAGTCCCTCGGCCGTCCGGGACTCTGCCTCCTGATTGGCTGAGACACAGCAACGGAGCCATTGGCTCACACTGCTGTCAATCAAAGTCAGTTAGCCAATCAGGAGAGAGAGGGGATGGGACTGAACGACAGTTTTGTGTCTGAATGGACACACGGAGATGCATCCCAGCTCAGGTGTACCCACAGCAAGATGCTTGCTGTGGGGGCACTCTGCAGGAGGGAGGGGCCGGGAGCAGCAAAGAGCAACCCTGAGAAGAGGAGGATCCAGGCTGCCCAGTTTAAAACCCCTGCACAGAGGAGGTAAGTATAACATGTTTGTTATTGAAAAACAAGACTTTACAATCACTTTAAAGGCTTGTTAAATCTCTTAGAGGATCCTGTGTACATAGCACCTGTCCCTGGTAAAATCGGTGCTGTGGTTTGGAAATAAAATGCCACTTTTTATTGCTGTCAGTGGTGACTGTAACTCAACCCAAGGTAGAAGCCAAAATTATGGGTGTTCCTGTGGGGGAGGTACAGGCAGCACTGAATCCACAGCCCCCTATTCTGCAGCCCTCCTTGTTGTGATGCCCTGTGTCTCCTCTGCTCCATGTGTACAAATAAATGACTGAGCCCACAGCCAGCAGCTGGTTTAGAGGAGATGACTAATATAGTAACTGCCGGCATGTGCTGTTGTCAACTTGTGTTTTTTGTAAATGTTGGTACTCCTCCCCAGCTGTTGTCATTCACACAACACAATCCTCCAGGTACTACAGCTCCTTGGAACTAGCTGGCAGCTGTGGGAGATTGCAAGCCTTATTTACTTCTGGTGGAAATTCTATTTTAAATTTTTACAGTAACATTGGCCAAAGCAATGGTCATCCATGTTTTGCATGAACATCTGCTTTCTCAGTCATAAGCCTGTACTAATATCCTGTGGAAGGATACAAATGCAATAGGAAACCCATACAACATCAACAATACCTCCCTTGAGAGATATATCATGAGTCTTATGTTACTAAAAACAGAAACAAAATTCTTCCAAGACAATCCAACTTTGATCTGGAAATAAACAGTAATGTAAACCTGAAGTCCAACCAAACCAGAACTGGACAGATGCCATAGTACAACACACTGGTTTTCAAAATCTGTGTCTGAGAAAAAGTTCCTTGCTAATATTTTCATTTCTGCACCCCAATATTACATAATCAAATACAAACTACACATATTTTACATTCTTTTTTGTTTTCCAGCTATTTTACTCAATAGATAATCCTGTGTGCTGTATCATTCCGCGATCTGTCTCCTCTCTGTAGCTATTAAGTGTTGTGCTTATGTACAGCTTTGCATTGGACATCTGTCAGTGAATTAGGTTGGATGTTGTGTTGTTGTGTTTAGATTTTTATCTTTTGAAGTAGCTTTTTCTTCCCAATATGGAAATCCCTGCCCAAAAATATTTTTCTATTGCATTTTGAATAGTGTACACAATTGTTAGATTTATTGTCATGTTGTTTTTGTGGCCTTTGTCCCTTTGGAGATATTCCTTCTGAGATGTTCTCCTGGTGACCAGTGTCACCAGGACAGAAAGTGAAGGGAAATCTAAAATTGTACAACTGTCAGAAAGCAGGAAATGTCCCAACGGGTACATATGTTCCATCAACAACTGTCATAGGTGGAATTTCCTCTCACTTTGGTGATTTCTACTCACTTCCTAAAAATAATATAAACTTGAAAATTCAACCAATCCAGTGGAGTAGCAAGCGTCTATTAATCTGTATTAAAGAGCCAATGAACATATAGCACGAGTTACATCAGAAATAGCTAACAAATAATAGATGCTTACTGTGTTTATTTAGATGGGATATGAATAAATATATTTATCTATAATAATACATATATTATTTCACAAGGCAACTCATGATGTGTGGCATCGTCTCCTCCAAGATATAAACAACACTATCATTTTCCCAGGCCCTCCCACACTGACAGTTGTGATATGGGTTTCCCTAACAAAAGTATAGATCTTTTGGTGGTAAAAGTAACAGCCTCTAACTGCAACCCAGGGACAACAAAGTATTGCATGTTCACATAAGAACACTAGGGTCTGATAGCGTATATGTTCCAATTAAAAACTAGGTAGTTAGGCAGTATGTTAGGTGTTCTACAGCTTACAATATCATCAAGAGACCTTTTGGATTTAAGAAAAATTTGTTTTTACTTCATGCTTGAAATTTTCCATTAATGCTTTAGTTTATACTAATCTAATTTAGAAAGATGTTACTTGGGGTAGTTGAAATGGCAGCTGCTACTAGGCACCATGGCCTCCGGAGGGCCCAGTTGTAAGCCTGAATTGAGAATACTTAGTTCCTCCTCATTACACAGTTGGAAACATCATCATGTTTATTAGTTGGAGGATACACTGAAGTTTGTTAAACTGTTTCAGTCATTTGTGCTCTAGGCATTCTTAAAAACAAGATATCATGATAACTTAGTTACCATTTTCCATCAGGGCAAAGTGAGCAAAGCTATATCCCTGTTAGAACAATATAATTATTTCACAATATTTTATTGGCTGCACAGACAGATGTCACACAGAACAACACTCACATCCAAAATATTGTCCTTGATTAATACTCCCTCAAATCAGGGAAGGGTGGGGGAAAGGGGGGTCTGTAAAGACTGTAAATTGTTTTGATTCATACTCTTTAGGGGGGCACTTTACATCTGGAGGAAAATAAATTTAGCCTCCATATACATGAAGCATGGTGGAGGTTCCTTGCAAGTTTGGGGCTGTATTTCTGCAAATGGAGTTGGAGATTTGGTCAGGATCAATGGTGTCCTCAACGCTGAGAAATACAGGCAGATACTTGTCCATCATGCCATACCATCAGGTAGGTATGTAATAGGCCCCAGATTTATTCTGCAGTAGGACAATGACCCCAAACATACAGCCAATGTCATTAAGACGTATATTCAGTGTAAAGAAGAACAAGGAGACCTGAAAGTGATGGTTTGGCTCACCCAGAGCCCCGATCTCAACATCATCAAGTCTGTATGGGATTACATGAAGAGACAGAAGGATTTGAGGCAGCCTACATCCCCCTAAGTCTGTAGTTAGTTCTCCAAGATGTTTGGAACAACCTACCTAGTTCCTTAACCTCCCTGGCGGTATTCCCGAGTGTGGCTCGGGGTGGAATTTCAGGACCAAGAGCGGTAACCCCGAGCCACACTCGGGATTGCATCGCTGGATCCAGGCAATGTTACTTACCTTGTCCCCTGGATCCAGCGATGTCCTCCCGCGGTGTCAGCGTGTCTCCCCGCCGCCAGATGATTCCTGTGTGCCGGGCTCCGTTCCCTGCGAGCGTCGCGTCGCACGGGGACGGAGACCGGCGGGAAATTCAAAAAGTTAAACACACACAGTACATGCAGTACACTGTAATCTTATAGATTACATTACTGTATGAAATCATTTCACACCCCCTTTGTCCCTAGTGGTTTGCCCAGAGCCCTGCATGCACTTTTATATAATAAATGTCATTCTTTCTGCCTGGAAACATGAGAATGTCCATAGCAACCAAAAAGTGTCCCTTTGCGTCAAAAGTGCTTTTTGATCAGCTAGAAAACACCGATAGTAAATAAGAATGATTTGCAGAATTGAGTGATACTGATTTTTGGGGAAATGTATCATCAGCAACTGAAAGTGACGATAGCGACAATTCTGCAACTGAGCAAATTTCTGCGTTTTTGGTTTGATTACATTATTGCATACATTTTATTACTATTATATTATTATTTTTGATAATTATTTTTAGTTATTTATTATATTATAATTTATGATTTCATTTTTCAAACTTTTTCATACCCGGGATGTCTACTAGACTCTTGTTTGGACAGATTTAAGTGAGTTATTCCTAAGAATTACAGGCCTACAATATAAAACGCCAAATTTTCATGCAAAATAATTGTACCGCTTTTGGTACAAAATTCCAGACAGAATCATACCGCCAGGGAGGTTAAAAAAACTGTTTTGAAGGCAAAGAGTGGTCACACCAAATATTGATTTGATTTGGATTACACTTTTATTTCTGAAAGCATTCTTAACCACTTGAAGACCACCTAATGTACATATACGTCAACAAGTGGCATACCGGGATGATTGCTGCAGCTACATGCATCATCCTGGTATTGTTTTTTTCAGCTTTTTTGTAAAAGTCATTCTAGTGGCTAATTAGCTGCTGGATTGCTCTTACAGGTGGCGGGAGGGGTCACTCTCCACCCACCACCCGGTGGAGCCTCTCCAGGCTCTGCCGTCTCACCGGCTAGCCAGAAATTAAGCTGGAGGTTTTGCCGGCTTACCATAGAGCTGATTGAGGACAAGAGGGTCCCTGATCATATCTATGGTATAGGAAACTGAAAGCGACAAGTATTTTCTCACTTCTAGTTTCCCTGGATGTAAACAGCTCCAGTTTTTAAATTGTCAAAGCGTCTGGTTACATCGATCTTGGTGTGATCAGATGCTATTAAGGGCAGAGTAGATATATGGGGTTGAAAAGACCCTAGATCGCTCCATAAAGTGTTTCATTGCCCATTGCTGTCATAAGGGTTGTTTACATTCCTTGTGACAGCAATAAAAGTGCTAAAAAAGGACACAGTGTAAAAATAAAAAAAGTAATTAAATTAAAAAGAAAATTAAAGTGCCCCCCCCCCCCATGCTCATGCGTAAATGCAAACGCAAGTGTTGGTCCCCCACACATACGTTAATGACAATCGCACAACACATGTGAGGTATTGCCATGAATGTCAGAACTAGAGCAATAATTCTAGCACCAGACCTCCTGTGTAATTATAAACTTTTAACTTGTAAAAGCTTTTAAAGCATTGCCTATGGAGGTTTTTATATGTTTTGTTTGGTGCCATTCCACGTGTGTGTGTAATTTTAAAGCATGACTTGCTCAGCATCTATTTACATCTTTATATTTGACCATAAAATTGGGTATTATATTTTGTTTGTGTGCATTAAAATTCATTAAAGTGTATTTTTTCCAAAAAATTTGCATTCAAAAAACCGTTGCACAACTCACAAATGTATTTTCTAGGGCATTTGCTAAAATATAGTTTTCTAACAAAAAATACTGATTTTTACATAAACAAAAAGTGTTGCACGGTACTAAAACTTCTGCTCAGTACCTGCCATGTGTGATGTCCATGGTAAGCTGGTGCAATGTTGCCAGTCGGTCAATTTCATGTTTTTGCGTGGCCATTCTAATTTCTTGCCCTCCTGAGTCCTGTCCCTGAGCTACTTACTTGCTACTTATAGTTGTGCTTATAAGTTTAGATACCCTGGCAGAATTGATGATTTCTTGGCCATTTTTCAGAGAATATGAATGAGAACACAAAAACATTTCTTTCACTCATAGTTAGTGTATGCCTGGAGCCATTTATTATCAATCAACTGTGTTTACTCTTTTTAAATCATAATGACAACAGAAACTACCCAAATGACCCTGATCAAACGTTTACATAACCCAATTCTTAATACTGTGTTAATACTGTGTATTGCCCCCTTTAACATCAATGACAGCTTGAAGTCTTTTGTGGTATTTGTGGATGAGGCTCTTTATCTTCTCAGATAGTAAAGCTGCCCATTCCTTTTGGCAAAAAACCTCCAGTTCCTGGAAATTCATGAACTGAACATTTGAGATCTCCCCAGATCTCCCACAGGTCGACTTGGCCTTGTGTTTTGGATTATTGTCACGTTGGAATGCCCAAGTACATCCCATGTGCAGCTTCCTGGCTGATGAATGCAAATGTCCTTCCTACTGCATTCATCTTGCCATCAATTTTGACCAAATTCCCTGTGCCTTTGTAGCTCACACATCCCCAAAACATCAGTGATCCACCTCCGTGTTTCACAGGCCTTGTTGGCTCCTCTCCAAATGTAGTTTATGGTTGTGGCCAAAAAGCTCAATTTTGGTCTCATGACTTTGTGCCAGAAGGTTTGAGGCTTGTCTCTGTGCTGTTTGGTGTATTGTAAGCGGGATACTTTGTGGCATTTGTGTAGAAATGGCTTTCTTCTGGCGACTCAACCATGCAGCCCATCTTTCTTCAAGTGCCTCCTTATTGTGCATCTTGAAACAGCCACACCACATGTTTTCAGAGAGTTCAGAAGTTATTTATGGGTTTTTCTTTGCATCCCAAACAATTTTCCTGACAGTTGTGGCTGAAATATTAGTTGGTCTACTTGACCGTGATTTGGTTTAAACAGAACCCCTCATTTTCCACTTCTTGGTTAGAGCTTGAACACTGCTGATTGGCATTCTGATTTTCCTTGGATATCTTTTTATATCCCTTTCCTGTTGTATACAGTTCAACTACCTTTTCCCGCAGATGCTTTTACAATTATTTTGCTTTCCCCATGACTCAGAATGCAGAAACGTCAGTGCAACGCTGGATGAAAGATGCAAGGGTCTGTCAGGAGTCCAGAAACTCACTGACCTTTTATACACACACACTATTTACAAGGAAACAGATCACAGGTGAGGATGGTTACCTTTATTACTTATTCAAACCCCTTTGTGTCAACTTGTGTGCATGTTATCAGGCCAAAATCACCAGGGTATGTAAATTTTTGATCAGGGTCATTTGGGTAGTTTCTGTTGTCATTATGATTTAAAAAGAGTAAACACAGTTGAATGATAATAAATGGCTTCAGCCAAACACTAACCATGAGTGAAAGAAATATTTTTGTGTTCTTATTCATATTCTCTGAAAAATGGCCAAGAAATCATAAATTCTGCCAGGATATGTAAACTTATGAGCACAACTGTACTTACTATATTGAAAATAAAATAAGAAATATGTTTTTATCCTTAATACCTACCTTAATTCACATTGCTAGTTGCATATTGAACTTGTTTGTAGAATAAATACTGATATTTGCACTTAAAGCTGTAATTATGTAACTTTTGGAAATGTCAGTAAAAACTTGACTGTGCCAGTAAATTGTGGGTGTTGTATCAGTGAATTTCACTCTGGTAGGTTGGCAACACTGAGCTGGAGACATTTAGGTGTTTCGGAAACATAGGGATTGATTTAAAAAAATTTGAAAGTGTAAAATCTGGTGCAGCTCTGCATAGAAAGCAATCAGCTTCCAGTTTTTTTTGTAAAAGCATAATTGAACAAGCTGAATTAAGTTAGAAGCTGATTAGGTACCATGCACAGCTGCAGCAGATTTTACACTCTTCAGTTTTAGGCTACTTTCACACTGGGACAGGCGGGTGGTAGCGGTAAAGCATCACTAGTTTCAGCTGCGCTTTTCTGCTGCTATAGCGGTGCTATGGCACTGCTATGCAGGCAGGAGTGCGGTGCTTTTAACCCCCCACAAGGGGTTAAAAATGCTGGCGCATTGCGCTTCAGAGGCAGTGTGCAGCCCCTTCCGAAGCGCTTGTCATTGATTTCAATGGCAGGGGCGGTAGAGAAGAGTTGTAAAAACTGCACCGCCCCAAAGATGCTACTTGCAGGACTTTTTGTAACGTACTGCAAGCGCACCGCCCCAGTGTGAAAGCACCCAGACTTTCACATTGGGGTGGGTTGGGGGGGATTTTTTTTAGCTAAAAAATGCCTGTAAAGCATCCAAGTGTGCAAGTGGCATTAGAAAACCAACCCCAAGATGTTTATTTTAGGGTTTCCTTAAAGCTGATCACCAGGCAGATACAGAAAAAAAACACTTGAATGCAATTGTGTATTTAAAAAAAGAAATGTGTTTTGAATTGCAACTTGTGTAGGTAATTGAATTGGATTTTGTATCATCTCCCAATGCTCATTCAGCAACTCCCAGACTTGAAGAACAAGGTACTTGGAGGCAAACGGGTGTGTTGCATGCAAAGTTTTCTAACAAGGAACATGCTGGTAGGACGACAGAGTAGAGAGATTATCTCATCAGGCAATTACTACTTCTTCACTGTCCAATGAAAGGCTGTGGATAGGGAGGTGATCTAGCCTCCTGACTGCAAGGTCAGCTTACAAGGTTAGCTATGCTGTTTGAGAGGGCTGCGTAAATCTCAGAACAGGATAGACAGAAATATAAATCAGGTAGAACACCTCCCATTTATGTATATCCTCTGTGTATTTGGCCATTTCCTTGGAGTTTAGCTTTAAAGGCTAAGGCTAAGTTCACCTTTAGAACATGTTACATGTTAAACCCATATTTAGCGTGTAGCATGTAAATGTCACCCCCCTCACCTTCTGAGCCCTCCCCTTTCCCCATGACAGTGGATGGGGGTTCCTCTCCCCTGCAGCTGCTCTCACATTTAAAAGCGGCTCCACCCGCACAGGGATCTGTGAATGAATAAAATACAAGTTCTGTCTGCCACGTTGGCAGATGGCTTGTAGTTCTCAATGGGCTATCAGCATTCACTCTTCCTCCAGCTTTCTAACTGAACAGAGGTATGGCCAGAAGGCTGGAGGGAGAGTGTCCAGGAGCTTGACATTGAGTCCGACCCTGATCGTGGGCACTGATGCTTTGCAAGTGCCTGTAGGAAAAAAATAATAAATGTATATATTTTTTTTGCAAACGTATGAGCATTTATTATTTTTCCTTAAAGGTGAACTTAGCCTTTTACCACTGTAAAACCATCTAAATTTTTAATTTTTAGCGATCAGGAAACTGAAGAAACTATTTCATCATGTTTTGTGAATTTCCTCATTGGTGTATAAGTGTGCACCGAGATAAAAGAAATGAAAGAAGGCTGGGTATGTGAGAAGAGGGTATCACAACTAGCCATCTTAAAGTGGTTGTAAAGTCAAATAAAGATTACTGCCAGCCCCTCTGTTCTACTAAACTATACTACCCTGTGTACATGTTTGCATAACATTATGCCTGTAAATACCTTATTTCAGTTTGTCTCTAGCCGGTCACGTGACCTCCGGACGCTCTCCTCCCCTGAGCTAAGGGCTACAGTGGGAGAGGCCAAGATCCCCCTCTGATATCAGCCGGGAGGTCACGTGACCACTGTGCTGTCTACTCAGCTCCTCCCACTGAAGCCATGAGATCGGGGGAGGACAGCGGCCGGAGGTCACGTGACCGACCAGAGACAAACTGAAATAAGCTATTTACAGGCACAATTTTATACAAGCGTGTACACAGGGTAGTGTAGCTTAGTAGAAGAGAGGGGCTGGCAGTAATCTTTTTTTAACTTTACTGATAGCTACTAATAGCGACAAGAGGGGAGGGGCGGGGGAGAGATCGGCTCACACACACAGAAGCTGACACGCAGTGAGGGAGGGGGATAGGGGAGAGAGGAGAGCAGCAGAATGACGGAGGCACATAACCTGACCATGGTACCATGGATCAGCAGCTATGATTACCGTGGTCAGCACAATAAGGGGGAAACAGGAACAGGCAGAATCAACCAGGTTTTTTACATCATAGAGAGGGACAGATTAGACAGCCCAAGCATTATGGTGTTTAACATGCTGTAAGGGAGCAGGATCTTTTTTTTTTTTTACAACGTCTTAAAGGCAAGTGGACTTCTAGAAAAGTTGAAATCCCCTTTACGCATGGTGGGCTTTCTATACTTGAGCTTCTTTAAAATTATCAGCATGTGAGGCTTCTAAGAACATCACCCTTTGGAAATTGCCTATCCAGTTTTTGGAAAGACACTCATAATTTAATTAGTCACTATGGATGAATGGATTAAAGATTTATGAGTTTAAGCATCCATATCTAATGTCCATGGGTTTCTCTATAAGCCAAAGAATTTCCTCCAGAGACATGTGAAAGCTTTTTCTGTGTTGTCTTCATGACCACCATACCTTCCTTTCATCTTGAACTGTAAACTGTTGACACATATTATTTTTCAAACTTTCTGAAATCGTATATTCCAAATACACATAAAAAACTGGGAACACAGAAGAACATGTGCTATACTTTATGACAGTTGGAAGATATTTGTAAATTTGCATCTTGGCTTTTTGCTGCACATCTTTCATACACTAAGAACAGTTCATTGCCTCCAAGCAGCTATCATCACCTCAGGACTCTGCCAATAAATATCACAAGATGATTTTTACATACTGGGCTCACTTCTGTTATACACAAACTTCTCTCCGCACTTCACTTTCTACGTGATAATACGGCACTGAAACCCGCAATACTACAATAAACCTTAACCTATTTAGCACGCTCTATAAACTGCCAGTTTATGTTTTTACATATAATCACAAAAATACCATACTACATAGTGACATGTCCCCTAAAAAGGTTCAAAATACAGCCAATAGGTTGTCTACTAAAATAATAATTTGTTTTACTAGCATTGTTTTTAAACTGATAAAATATGTTTGCTAGGAAGTCAAAAAAGGCATTGACCCACAGCAACACGACTGTTCTAAATTATAAAAGCTAATTAAAAAGGTGTGCGTCACTGTACAGCATGGCACTATTTAATCTTACTATTTGCTCTTTAGTAAACAAGTAACTATACAGAACAAAGAACATTAAAGTGGAGTTCCACCCAAAAGTGGAAGCTCCGCTTATCTGTTTCCTCCGTCTCTCCAGTGCCACATTGGGCATCTTTCGGGGGGGGGGGGGTACCCATTCCCACATTCCAGAGACTGCGCCATGGCAACATCCCTTGGAAGTTCAGACCCCCCCTCCTTCCTCCACCACTGGCTGGGTTAGAAAGTGCAGTGCATGCGCAGCAGGGAACTGGCTGTGAAGCCAAAAGGTAAAAGGCAGCGCCCGAAAGCCAAACCAAAAATCGTCTGTGGTGCTGACATTGCAGGATCTCTTAAAAGTCAGCAGCTGCAGTATTTGTAGCTGCTGACTTTTATGTTCCTACTGGGGGGGGGGGGGCTCTGGAGAAATCTTGGAGACAAGGGAGGAAGAGACAAGGGAGCTAGAGAGCAGAAGGTCTTTGGAGTAGCAGAGAGGACGGTTTGGGTGATATTTGGAGATAAGATTGGTGATGGAGCTTGGGGCAGAATTGTGAATGGCTTTTTATGTTTTTGTTATGGTTTGAATTTTATTTGTTGGGCAACGGGAAGCCAGGGAGGGATTGGCAGAGAGGATGGCGGACACTGAATGGTTGGTAAGGTGGATGAGTCTGGCAGCGGCATTCATGATAGACTGAAGAGGGGATAGCTTGCGGAGAGGTAGGCCAATGAGGAAGGAGTTTCAATAGTCAAGGTGAGAGATAACAAGGGAGTGAATACGTTGCTTAGTGGTGTCAACTTTTAATGTCTTTTTTTCCTAGTGTAAAGAACTTCTTTAATGTGTATCTAAACCCAAAGCTGAATATGTACTATAATGCAGCTTACCAGTCCTTACATGTGGTGGCAGCATTTGTTTTCTTTTTTTCAAGCTACTTTTGCATTATTTTCACCTGGTGATCCTATAAATAACACATTTCCTGTCCCTGTGTGGCTACATCTCCCCTCCACTGTATCCATGGAGGGAGCCATTTTGTCTTTCTCAACTGCTTTCTTGATAGGTGTAAATATTTATCAAAAATATTTACAAAGATGCCTTATCTCTTCATCTCTATAACATGAGAGAAGGCAGTTTACACAAAATAGCTAGGAAGGAAGATGCTCTTTGATTCAGTTCACAGGAAGTGATTTCTGGCCAGATCAACATGTATTTTCTGTACTTGCTAAAAATATTCTAAGCTTGAAAAAGGAAAACTAAATCAGCCACCACAACTAATGACTGTAAGCTGCAATATATTACATTTACCCTTTAAAACTGAACAAAATAGATAAATACACAGATGAAATGCATATAAGGGAGTTTTCCTACCTGCCAACGGATGTGTATTTTTGGCCATCATGCCTGCATCCAGGGACGATCATTTACTTGTGATCACTGCATGGGAGACTGCATGCAAGTTTCCACAATTAGCTGTGGGAGCCGGCAGCCTTCCACTGCTTTCAATGGGGCTGCCTCCTGCATCTAATTGTGGGAACCCCTGTGGGGTTCTCGAGTTTAATGCAGGTGCATTTGTAGATGTGACTTCAAGGTTTTTTGAACAATGTTAGAAAGAGTCTGTCCTCATTAAAATACACTGCAAGAAGCCCCGCCTCTACAACTTTAACCCTTTGTTAGGAAGGGCAATGTTCAAATCTAGTTAAAATTGCTAATGAAGATCTAGCTGCACAGTATATACAGGGTTAATTATGGCAAACACAGCTGCCCAGCCCCCTCATAAACAAAGAAAATTACCTAGGATTTTTATCTGCTGGAGGGTCCAGAATAAAGCATCTAAAAAGGATAAGCTGCGATTTTTTTTTTTAAGGTAGGCTATGTGTATGGGGACATGGTAACAAATGCAAAGTAAGTGTTATCCTAATTTGAACACAAAAATGGTTTAATGTTTTGTCTCAGTTTTTCCAATAAGTGAAAACATTGCTATCAATTCCAGCATTTTTCACTTTTAAGTAGTTCAATAAACTCTTTCACGCCGCAATGTTAACGAAGTTTATAGCAAAGCATCTCTGTAGAATACATTTAACAAGGTACAGCCGCTTATGCTTTGAAACAATCAAGTTAATCAAGTCTTCTTTTGTAAAGGTTCACTACAAGGCACAGGTCAAATTCGCCATCATTTAAGTAGCCGATTTTTATCTTCCTTTGCGAACGCCCTATTAGTTCAAGGTCATTAAAACCTCTGTGGTTTGCTAACTGGAATTACTAAGTAATTATTTTTCTTGGCATCAATGAGGTAGTGCAGAGAATCATTTTAATCAATTACAGCCCTCGTTTGTACTTTCAGAGGTCCAACTTTTATATGGTTATACCCAGATTATCTGGCATATCTGTTTCTTTGTCAATACATCTGCATTTACATGAAAATCATAAAAAAAATATAAAAAAAAAAGCAATTGAGAATGATGCATGGTAATGAGAGGCAGGTTTCAGAGAAATGGAAGCAGCGCTATTCTGTATAATAACAAATAATCTAATAGAAAAAGCAATAGCTCACTTTCCTCGCACAATAAGTTTTAATAATTTCTCCAATATATGAGTCCACAAAAATATGGATGGAGTCATAACGATGTTTGATGTTCAGAACAAAAATGCTTTAGCTTGCATTTGTATAATCTCGCTACAAATCCATTCCAGAGGCGTTTGGTTTGAATAAGTAGCTGCAAATCCAGAGGGCATACCAGGCCAAAGCATAAATAGTCAGTGGGGGAGACTTACCAATAAATGTACAGACAGAGGTGGTGCAGGAGATGAGCAGTGTAATATTATTTTGGCCAGATTTAATAGATGATCATAGTACAATTCATAAATCCCCGTACCCCTGCTGATTTCAAATAGTTGCATCAATGTGAAACTGACCTCCTTGTAAATAAAAGTGTGTTCTGCTGCTTTCAGTAGAAATGTAGCAGGTGTGGTAGGCCTGACTCAGGCCAGGCACAGGGGTAACCTTTAAAAGCACAAACAATAAATTTAGACTTACAAATTATATGTTGGATAAAAAAAATCCTAGTGAATTATACAAAACGTGCACAGCAGCTTAAAGCGATACTAAAGGTTCACTTTTTTTCTTAAAATAACAAACATGTTATACTTACCTCCTCTGTGCAAGGGTTTGGCCCCGATCCTCCTCTTCTGGGGTTCCTCCACGGCGCTCCAGGCTCCTCCTCGCATTGAATGCTCCATTGGAGAAGCATTCTCCCTGGGGGCACCTGTACAGGAGCGCTCCCATGTCCTGTTGCTGCGTCTATTGACACAGACAGCAGGACTCGGGCCCGCCCCTGGCTCCTGCATCACTGGATTTGATTGACAGCAGCGGGAGCCAATGGATTTCCTGCTATCAATCTATCCAATGAGGACTGGAGCCTAGGGCTGGAGCTGCTAGGCTCGTCTCTGGCACGGGAACGATTGGGCTTAGGTATGTAAACGGGACAAAAAAGGTTTTTCACCTTAATGCATTGAATGCATTAAGGTGAAAAACCGTGAGGGTTTACAATCCCTTTAACTTCATTTTTGGGATATAGTGCTATTTGTGCAATATGTGGTCACAGAGGACCAAAGAATGCTACACTAATATTAGCCGATATAGACTTACAAAATTGAGCCTTAACCACTTGCCACCCAAGGTACGTCATATGACGTCCTGGGCTTTGAGTGGGAATATCTCAATGATGCTTGCAGCTACAGGCATCATCCAAATATCATCTTTTTTGGTCAGAGATTCCCTGCACTGTAAGAACAATCATAGCGGCAGTTCAGCTGCCTAATCGTTCTTACAGGTGGCGGGAGGGGATGTCTCCCCCTCCCGCTGGTGCCTCTACCGGCTCGCCCCTGCGATCGGCGAGCCAGAGAAGGAATCCACAGGTGCCAGAAGTTGAGCATAGAGATTTCCGGTGACCTGATGGTCCCCGGCAATCTCTATGAGCTTCGGAGGCCCGGGCACAACGTTAAGACGCCATGTCCGACGGAAGTAAACATTGCCAGGGACTTGGCTGGAAAGGCCAAGATTGTTTTTTTTCTTTTGATCTTCATCTTTCCTGCCTAGAGGAGACCCCACATCTCTCCATAAATAGGACCTGTCACTTTCCTTGTAATAGGAATAAGAGTGATCAAAAAAAAAATTGAGTGAAAGTGTAAAAATAAACTTTTTTTAAAAAAAATGGCGTGGGGGTCCCCCCAATACATACCAGACCCCCACAATCAAAGCCCAGGGTTGTGGGGAAGAGGCCCTTGCCCCATCATGTTGAGGGCATGTGGGCTGGAATGGTTCAGGAAAGGGGGGAATCAATTGTCCCCTCCCCCTTCCTAGTCTGCATGCTCATATAAGGATCTTTTATGGATTGGGGGATCCTGGCCCCGCTCCTCAACACACAGCTATTCATAATGCATTGACTGGACAAAGCTTTGCCCAATCAGGGCTTAGAATGCACTGTGCAGCATGCAGTGCATTGTGGGGCGCTCAGTGGGCGAACATCCTGCCAAGCACCATGCAAATTCGGGTGTTCACAGAACAGGCGATGTTCGGGCTGAACTTTTGCTTGGCTCAAACTGTTCACCCAACTCTACTGATAGGTGAGAAATTGTTTAGAAAACTGTTACATGGTTTGCTTTGTCAAAATAATTATTGACTTCCCAGTTAACATTCTACCTGCAAATCTGTTGACAGCAAGGATAGATAAATGAAAAAAGTTACTAATTAAATATGTCAGCGTAGGAAATTCTGTTTTACATATAGATCTGTTGTTTTGGACAAAAAAACAAGTTTAGGCTACTACTATAGGTTTGTGTCAGGCTTTAAAAGCGGTTGATCACTTTTAAGAGGTGTTTGACTGGTGGTGAGGTATGTTGCTTCCTTACTCATTTTTTTTAACTGTAAATTCCTCCCCCTTGCTGAATGCCCCCATAGCAATCAGCTTGCTGTGGGGGCAATCGTGCATGCTCCCTCTGAAGCCGGCTCTCAGTGGCTATAAAACACAGAGAGAGTGGCTCAGCCCTGCCCCCTCATCCCGCCTCACTGGTTGTGATTAACAGCAGTGGGAGCCAATGGATCCTGCATCTCAGCCAATCAGGAGTGAGAGTCCCTGGAGAGCCTCGGGTCTCGTGAACATTGCTGGATCGAGATCGGGCTTAGCTAAGTATTAGGTGGGCTGAGGGGGGAGCTGTACCCTGAAGGTATTTTACCTTCATGCATAGAATGCATGGTGTTAAAAATCCTTTAGCCTTTACAAACACTTTGGGGGGGGCTACAAAATACATCTCAACTGTCTGTTTCTACTGCCCACCCCAACTGCAAGTGTGAATGAGCTTTAAGTCTTAAGGATGGATCCACCCTGTTCCACATGCATGCAGCACATTTGGTAAAGCACGCATGTAACAGCCGTGGCCAAAAGTTTTGAGAATGACCAAATATTAGTTTTCACAAAGTCTGCTGCCTCATTTTATGATGACAATTTGCATATACCCCAGAATGTTATGAAGAATGATCAGATGAATTGCAATTAATTGCAAAGTACCTCTTTGCCATGAAAATGAACTTAATCCCATAAAAAACATTTCCACTGCATTTGCGAAGAAGGTTTGAGGGCACCCAAGAAAGTCCAGCAAGCGCCAGGACCGTCTCTTACAGTTGATTCAGCTGCGGGATCGGGGCACCACTAGTGCTGAGCTTGCTCAAGAATGGCAGCAGGCAGGTGTGAGTGCATGCACAGTGAGGCGTAGACTTTTGAAGGTGTCAAAAGGGGCAACAAAGAAGCCACTTATCTCCAGGAAAAACATCAGGGACAGACTGATATTGTGCAAAAAGGTACAGGGATTGGACTGCTGAGGACTGGGGTAAAGTCATTTTCTCTGATGAATCTTCTTTCCAATTGTTTGGGGCATTCAGAACAAATCTTGTCTGGAAAAGAAAAGGTGAGCACTACCATCGATCCTGTGTTATGCCAACAGAAAAGCAATCCTGAGACCATTCATGTGTGGGGTTGCTTCTTAGCCAAGAGAGTGGACTCGCTCACAATCTTGCCTGAGAACACAGCCATGAATAAAGAAAGGTGCAAAAACATCCACCGAGAGCAACTTCTCCCAACCATCCAAGAACAGTTTAGTAAAGAACAATGTCTTTTCCAGTATGATGGAGCACCTTGCCATTAGGCAAAGGTGATAACTAAGTGGCTTGGGGAACAAAACATTTTGGGTCCATGGCCAGGAAACGCCCCAGACCTTAATCCCATTGAGAAATTGTGGACAATCCTCAAGAGGCAGGTGAACAACCCCCCCCCCCCCCCCCACAAATTATGACAAACCCCAAGCATTGATTATGCAAGAATGGGCAGCCATCAGTCAGGATGTGGCCCAGAAGTTGATTGACAGCATGCCAGGGCGAATTGCAGAGGGCTTGAAAAAGAAGGGTAAACACTGCAAATATTGCAAATACTGCAAATAAAAGCCTTTGACACTTATGAAATGCTTGTAATTATACTTCAGTGTACTTTTTGTAACTCCCGACAAAAAGATCTAAAAAAACTGAAGCAGCAGGCTTTGTGAAAATGTATATTTCTGTCATTCACAAAACTTCTGTCCAGGGCTGTAGGTGTTAATGGGCCCATATAGTTTGCATTTCTCTTCACAGTTAACTGCAAGCCATAGATGTGAAGCAGCCACATAGAAAAGAATGATTTCTACTTGAAATGCATTTTCATACATCAAAAAGGACAGGTGTGAATGGACTCTCAATCTTTAGAAAAATTGACTTGTTCTATTCTGAATAGAAAATATTTGAGGAGAGAAGGTCAAATAAGCACTAACCTTAACTAAAAATGTTTTCTATTACAGAACTCTTTATGGTACATGTATTTCAATATCGCTGTAGCTATATTTGCTGGTAAAGTTAAGTACTCCCCTGACAACTTGTACATTGTTATTGTATCAGAGAGCACAGCTGGCAGAGACACAGATGAGCAGTGGCCAAGAATCCACTGGAGCAAATATTAAATTCAGTTCTATAAATTAGTCTACCAAAAAGGAAGTGAAATCAGTAACATTAATTATGCATTTCAATAGATGCTACACAAGTAACTTATAAATAATAGGGAAAACACTGAGGAAGATAACAATGGACACCAGGAAGAGAACAGACAAATTTGTACCACTCATCCCCTTCCCCACTCTGCCTCTAAGCAATTGTCAAACTTTTGTTTTAGAGAACAAGTGATTACCTTAGCTTGGTCCCCCACCCACAGCCTCCTATGACACATCACATGTCCCAGAAGGCTGTGGGACCAGTCTTATAGCACTGTTGAACCTCGCCCATGCACAGTGGGGTGCTGGATGTGAAAGTTCAGGAACTCACAGCCGGCTCCCATATTCAAGATGACAGAGTACAGGCGGTCCCCTAGTTACAAACATCCGACTTATGAATGACACCTACTTACAAATGGAGGGAGACAACAGGAAGTGAAAGGAAATCTACCCCTAGGAAGGGAAATTAACTCCTGTAAGAGTTATTATGGAAAAAGGCATTTCCACTGATGCTTTATCACCAAGGTTTGTTTCCACAACAACACAAAATTTTCAAAATCTGATTATAATTGGGACAGGGAGTGAGGTGAAATCTTCTGAACAGAAACACAGACAGCAAAACAAACATTACAGGGTGTTACCCCTTCCCTATGCTATCCAAAAAGCTTAACAATAGTTCTTTTGGCTGGAGATACACTTAAAAAATGTACCTGTTCTGACTTACAAACAAATTCAACTTAAGAACAAACCTACAGTCCCTATCTTGTTTGTAACCCGAGGACCGCCTGTAGAAGCCTGGTGAAGAATCAGCTTCTGGGAAGACAGAACTGGACTCCACGGTCTAGAAAAGTCTGCATTTTCAATGTGAGCAATACAGTATTTGTAGCTGCTGGCTTTTATTTAAAAAAAAAAAAAACAGAGTAAGTTCCTCTTTAAATTGTATGGATAGGGTGGGGAAGTGTAAGACTTTCTCTTGGGTTTATACCATCATCTGGGATGAGAATTTCCCTCATTTGCTGTACAGTACTGTTGACAATGCTTTCCCGGGCAGGATGTGAGAGATACTCTCCAACAGCAACACAAACAGAAATAAAAAAGAGTTTTCTTAGTGGATTAGGGTAAGGCTAAAGCCCCCATCAGATTTTTATTTCTGTCCTTGCCCCTGCTGAATATTTTTCTTCATTTCCTGTTTGGTAATCTCATTGTCAACAAGACGGGAAGTGAGGGAAATACTCTTAAACAGGAGTAAACACCAGAGAGAGGCTATACTCCTTCCCCACTATATCTAAAATCCAAAATACAATTTTGGCTTTAAAGCCCACTCTCTACAGTCCAACTCAAAACTTTTTTTAAGTTTTTTGGAGAATGGGGAGGAGATAAAGAGTCTGATAATCAATTCATTTTCCTCAAAGTATTCATTTCTATATAAAATAGATCCCAAGATGGGAGCTCTGTTAAGTCAGCCATAGGTTCATCGAAATTCAGCCAGTTCAGTAGGGATCCATCTATGGGCAGGTTAGTTGGACAGAAGTTAATCTCTCGATTGACTTCTGTCCAACCAGCCTGCCTGACTTTTTTTGTTCACTTGATCAGTGCCGTTGGCTATAGCCGGCAACACTGATCATTGTATTCTGATGGAGGGGAACTCTCCCACTGTCAGAATACAATATCTCCGCGGGAGAGATTCCCCTATTAACACCGAATTGGATAATTTTTTTTTGTTCAACCAACTGGTCAAAAAAATACATCTATAGCCTGCCTTAGATTAGAGATAGGGAGCACTACACAGAGAAGCCTTAATAAGGCAGAGTGCTTCCCTATACATTTGCATTGTTATGAAATTAAAAATGTTAGTTTTCGATACATATTGTTAAAACAGTGTTTTTTTTTTCCAAAAGATTTTATTAAGTTACCAAAAAGTTACAAGTACAGAGGTAAGATAAACATGAAATAGGAGACAGCTGCAATGTCCGGTATATGGAAGAATAACCCAGAAAACGTTTGAACATTTGAGAGGTCAAATCGTTACACCTGGGTTGACATTTGGTTCTTGGGCTGCAGTTCTGTATCAAAACAATAAGCCAGCAGTGTAGGTAGGGACCCTTCAGCGCAGGATCTTGTCGGGGAGTGACCAGCACCAGAGTATAAACGGCGGTATAGGCTATCTCATCCATCGGTGTCGGCTTTCTCCGCTGGCCGGCAGGGCATGGGTATCTGAGTTTCATGGTGTTAGGCCTGTTGGGTCGGGCAGTGCCCGGTGGGGTGATTGGGGCTAGAGGTTCAGGCGAGGGCCAGGGGGTAAAACAGTGTTTTTTTATGACTAACTGGTAAATATGCTGGAAAAAATTTGCATTGTATTGTTCTGTGAAATGGCCTCTCCATGAGTACCTTACTTTAAAAGCTAGTAAATAATTGATTAGAGTGGCTGCCATTTTTTCACTTGTTGACCTCCAATGGAGACACACTGGAGGTCTTCAGCTGTAATTGAGATGTGCTGGGCTTTTGGCATGTCTCTTTACATTTAAGTAAAGGCGGAATGGGATACATGCCCCTAATTAATTTATTGCTACACTGTATATGTCTTAATATGGGAGCTCTGTTAGGCTTGGTTTACACTGCTGCGACTGCAAAGTCATATGACTTTGCCTGTGACTTCCTTCAAACTTGATCTGACTTGGATGCTATTTAGGAACCTGTACAAGAGCTGAAATCGCACCTATGTTGAACCAAAGCAGTGCAGGAACCTTTTCTAAAGTCACTTGTGTAGTATCAGATAAGACGACTCTCATAGGGAAACAATGAATTTAACGTGTCATGCAACTTGGGGTCTCACAAGTTGGATCCCATGTGAACCAATGTGAACCGAGCCTAAAATTAGATTAGGGACCACACTTCACAGAGGGTCCTTGATGAGGCAAGTGTAACTTCCACATAGATGTGCATATGTTTGCACCTCAAAACCTGTTTTTAATGTGAATTGTAGTTTTATTTAATTTACTGACTATCTGGTATGTATGCTCTGAAATTTTTGTATTGTAAAATTTTTGTTTTGTCTGTCTGTGACTCACTTGACTTTCTGTTATTGAGGTGCCTGTACAAGAAATAGGGCTGCAATCTTCACCGACACAAGGGGCCCAGAGCAACAAAAACTACCAGAAAGTCGAACCATTCATCACTCTGCTAAAAATTTGTTTGCCTATTTTCATTCTCCCTGTTAGAAACATTTCCCATCACTTATGACAACATGTCACAACCTCTTTAACCACCTCTGGAAGATTTACCCTCCTTCATGACCAGGCCATTTTTTGCGATACGGCACTGCATTAATTTAACTGACAATTGCGCGGTTGTGCGACACTGTACCCAAATAAAAAGTCCTTTTTTTCCCCACAAATAGAGCTTTATTTTGGTGGTATTTGATCATCTCTGCGGTTTTTATTTTTTTGTGCTATAAACAAAAAAAGACCGACAAGTTAAAAAAATATATATATATTTTACTTTCTGCTACAACACATATCCAATAAAAAATGTAAAAAATCTAATTTCAATTTAGGCCAATATTTATTCTGCTACATATTTTTGGTAAAAAAATCCCAATAAGCTTATATTGATTGGCTTGCACAAAAGTTATAATGTGTACACACTATGGGATATTTGTATTTATTTATTTTTAAAAGTAATGGTGGCAATCAGGGAATTATAGCGGGACTGCGATATTGCGGCCACAGACAAATGGGACACTGACACGTTTTGGGGACCAGTGACATTAATACAGTGATCAATGCTACAAAATATGTACTGTCACTGTACTAATGTCTAGGAAGGGGTTAACATCAGGGGCAATCAGGGTTAACTGTGTGCTTAGCCTGTGATTCAGTGTAATGGGGCAGGTGCTTTTACTAGTGGAAGGCATGGATCGGTGTTCCTGCTTTACAGAAACACAGGATCCATGCCTTCTGTACTGACAGAATAGCATCCTGCCTTGCTTACATAGGCAGACTGCCGTTCTGCCTGTGAACCGAAGCATCGGCGGGTGCCAGCGGACACAGAGTCCCCCGTACCCGTCGATCAGCTCCCGCTGTGTAAAATCACAGTGGGAGCGGGACGCCGCCGGCACGCCACAGACCCGGAGGTGTCAGGTCATGTACTAGGTACGTGATCTGGCGCAAAGTGGCCACTCTGCCACAGTATATGTATGGTGGGTAGTCCGCAAGTGGATAAATAAGACACTTCAATTTTTTTTTTGCTTTCTAACTATGATAAAACATGGGACCTATTCACTATTGCATAACACAGCACTTTACAGAAGGGTACATTTTAAAAGAATGTAAAATGACACCTTCATCTAAGTATTAGTGAAGGAGTATTTACTCTTTTGTAATCTATGTACAGTAAAGGAACATTAGGCAATCTGCCTCATTAGACTGTATGTTAATCAATACACATATGTTACTTGTCTGCTGAAATAATACAATCTGTTTAATATGCTTCATTGCATATGTAAGCTTGTTTCTATAAACTACCTATCCCAATGCTGAACTCTATGCAGACAAAAAAAAACATTAACTTGTGTATATACTAAAAATATTTAATGCAATTTTAACAACATCAGTCCCAGAGCCTTTTCCCATTTTTACATCCTTATGTTCTAGAGTTTTTTCACGATTCTAAAGGGAGTGGAATCAGAGCCAAGATTTTAGTCCAATACACTTAATGGATTGTAGTTTGAAAACAAGGTTACCATAAGGCCTACATTTCAAACAAAATATGAACCTTTTTACTGATTTAGCTGAAATTGTTTAGATATGTATTTGCCCATTTTGGGTATTTTTCTGTGAGAGAGCCTGCCCCTATGGCCATAGTACCTGGACTCCATCTGATCTTGTTTAAACTGAAAGCTAAGCAGGGTCAGGCCTGGTTAGTATGTAAATAGGAGACTGCATTGGAAGTTGTCTCTGCAGGATTATGCTTTGTTAATGGATACCCAAACTAAATTGACAGGTGCCACTCAAGACTCCACAGGGTCCTCTTATGTAGCAACTGCTTATAGTGCAGACAAGGTAGTCTACCTCAGGTCCATGATACCGGTATCCCCGTCCGAGAGAGTGTCTTTTTATGGGTTTTACCCGTTTATGTATAGATTTGTTAAAGTCGATTTAGTCATTTTTCCAAGTATAA
>BLSH010274677.1:634509-646655 GCA_018402905.1 Glandirana rugosa
AAGAGTAGTCACCAAGGGAATAGTATCTGAGGGAGTAATCTCCGGTGGAGTAGTCACTGAGAGAGTGTAGTCTCTGAGGGGTAATCTCAAGACGGTAATCAAAGAGGGAGTAGTCTTTAAGGAGTCCATGAAGACAACTTCTGACAAAATTTCGCTGAACAGGTTTTGGGGGCTTTGGGTTTCGGGGACACTAATGGTGGGGTGCAGATGAGGGGGACACTGATGGTGGGGTACAGATGAGGTGGACAGTGATAGTGGGGGACAGAAAAGGGGGACGTTGATGGCAGGGACACTGATGGTGACAGATGAGGTGGGCGCTGATAGTGGAAGACACAGGAGGGGCACTGATGGTGAGAAACAGATGAGGGGCACATTGATGGCGGGGAACAGATGAGGGGCAAATGGATGGTGGGGGTCTCTGATGAGGAATTTCTGATGAGGGAGAAACTAATGGCAGAACTCTAATGGGGAGTCTCTGATGTGAGAGAGTCACTGATGAGGTGGCCTCTAATGAGGGAGTCTATGATAAGGGAACCACTGATGAGAAGTCTATGGTGAGGAGTCTCTAATATGGGGATCACTGATTAGGGAGGCACTCATGAGGGGGGCACGACAAAGGATGGCATGCCAGTCTGTGCATACAAAAAAGTGCATGAAAAATTATGTCAATGTGCATTAAAACTCACTGAAACATGCATGAAAACTGATGTAAACTCATGTCTCTGCAAGTGAAATCTGCTAGTTTTTTCCATCAGTTTTTTTGCATGTATAGTGTGAACAAGGTTTTAATGAGAAATCCAGCATAAAAAAAATTATAAATTCTAGAATATTCTGCAAGGCCTGTGAAATTATATGTCCAAATGAGAAGATTGCATAAATGACATCCTATTTTAATACAGAAAAATATTTAGACTTTCTAAAGTCTCTGACTGAAACATAGGTTTCTGCTTTGTGCAGCAAGAGGTAAGGGAAATGAATGAGTCACTGCTATAACCTATTCTCTTGTACTGGTAAAACTGGGAAAACAAACGGAAAGGAGCCTTAAATAACATCTGTAGGTAACAAATGAGAATACAAAATATCAATATAAAACATTTCATACTTTCCTAACTAAAAAAAAAAACTTTTTAATTATTTTTATAGGTTGGACAATAGCAAAACATATATACAAAAGCAACATACATTCTTTACAATAAATCAAAGATAGTTGGGGTAAAACATTAAGCAGACCAAAATTCTTTGATCTATGGTTTTATCTGTCTTTTTCATTTGCTTTGGAAATGCAGTAGTAAATGTGTACTTGTTTGTTCATTAAAAATTAAATTTAAAAAATGTTTACTGGTAGCCTTCGGCAACGTGTGCTTCCCCGTGAATATAAATAGACTCTGAAATGTATCTAGATCATATGTTCTTGCCCAGTGTGATGAGTGTCCCCAGGGTTTATTTCGGCTGAATTCAGGAGGTACTTCTGTATCCTAAAGTAAATTCATCACAATAATTTGGAGGTTTTTGAAATACTAAGCATCTCTAGATGTAAAATTCTGCCAGCGGGTCTCTCTACTGTACCTCATTATTGTATTATATGTTTTGCTATACATTGTGTGCTTGTCACAGCAAACTTTGAATGTGTATATATTTCTTCTTTTTTTTTGAGCATCAGGGAAGATGATGGTGCTATCTATTTAGTAATGATACAAATAACAAATCAAATCATAAATGAATAGCACTAAGTATTTAAAAACAAATGTTTGAATAACATTTATATACAGTACAATTACAGTACAGTGATCAGATGAATACATTTACTCATGTCAAGAGGTACACTTATTACCAAACTCCCTACCGTATATATATATATATTTATATAGAGGGTAATATTTTGAAGAGAAACTATAACTACTTTGTAACAGTTTTATATTATTTTTTTATATTGTTTAAATTGATTTCTGTTCATTTTCAGTCTCTTTGTCTCTCGCTAACAAACGTTATATGGCCCATCTAAAGAGTCAGGTGTGGGGAAGGAGGAAGGATTTTGTTATGTTTGTGTTCACATTTACATGTGCTTTTTTATAGTTTAGGATAAAGCTAGACACAGATCAGTTGATTAAATAAAGCTAGATACATTCATAAGTGCACAGAATATGACTGGATATCAACATTTCTAAGTAATAACTTTAGAGATTTTTTTTGCCCAGGGAATGTCTATTTGCTGTAGGGGATCAGGAAGGAATTTTTCCTGTTTGGAGCAAATTGGTTTATGCCTTATAAGAGCGGTTTTGCCTTCCTCTAGAACACCTGTGGGCATAGGGTTCTGTATATAGAGGGGTTTGGTTTATTCACTCAATCTACTTCCTTCTTTTTTCTTTTTTTCAAAAATATTATCTATACCTCACAATGCAGAAGCATGATCAATAAGTTGTGAAAATTATAATAAATAAAACAATTAGAAATATGATGTACATAGAAAATTTAACACCTGGAGTGGATTTGTTTTAACCACCCCCCCATATGTCAAAATTAGCCTTCATAATAGTAATCACTTGGAAAAAAAACAAAGTTGATAAAAGTTCTAGTGGCCCCATACATTGGTAAGCAGTGAGAAAAGAACATCCTTACACTGGTGGGGACTGGGAAGCATTCACCATTACTCTGGAGGTTAATTCAATGGATGCCTGTCTAACAGATAATCATAAAACATCATTAAAATATCATTGATATCAGTGCTTACTTATGTGAGAGAAGAGTGGAACAGATTAGTTGGTCCTCCCAGGGCTAAGTGATGTTGGTGCAGGAACCATGTAGGCACCATCAGCTAAGAAATCAATCTATAACAGCTCACTGCTCAGGGAACCCCTAAGTATTTCTGCCAGAAATGTAGGGTTCCACAGAACTCTGGTTAAGAAAATCTCATTAGGCTATGCTTCATACATCATGCCATATTATGAAGAGTGGTCAATAATGAATAATTTAGCACACAAAAATCTGCTATGCAATGCTAGAGTCATGTGTGACCAACATAGTGGTGATTAACATAATATACTGTCTTAACATATGTATGAAAATACATATAAAACACCAAGAAAATTAGAGAGCTCTGCAAAGGTTAAGAAGTTAAGAACTTTAATTAATCAGATTCTGTGTCTCAGCTTCAAACCGCATTTTAAAATAATCAACTACCACATAATCAGTGAAATGGACATGTAAGGCAGGTAATTGGTTTTCATGGTTTGCAGGGATTAAAAGATATTAGGAAGAAGACACTTTAGTCAACTAAAAATAACTATTATATAAAAAGCATCAATGCACATCATAGTGGACGGAATTTAAGTCTAACGCTGTCCTGAAATTAGATTGAAATATTTTTCTGCAGAATATTATGTTCCATGTATTAATCCTTTCCAAAATAACCTGACCTAATTCAAGTTACTTAACTTATCAACTACTAGTTAATCCCGTCACCCTGAATTATGTCACATGCGGTGATAATCTACATTTCCAGGGAAAGTGACAATTCACTCTAACACAAAGACTGTAGCTCTGGCTTCTTAACATCACTGTCAAGGAAGAACAGAGGCAAAGATTAATTTTACTTCTCTTAAAGCCATAGGTTGTTTAAAGAACCATGACTATGGGTGCATTTAATGAGTTAACAGACATGTTTTTGCAATCTACAATCAGATACAGTATCAAATAGTAGACTTCTTAAGGAGTTTGTTCAAAAGAAAAGGAAAGGGAAAACAAGATATAGACAGAAAAACAGACAGCCTTTGAACAGACAAACTATTAGCTCTTGATTCAAAAAGTGCCTACAGATAAAGGTGATATACTCGAACAAAAGACGTATAAAATTGACATGCTGTTTTCATTTTTATTTTCCAAATTAAAAAAAGGAGATATGTCATATGTATAAAGTTAATACCCCCCTCCGCATTAGCCAACACTTCCCATCCATAAGATGATCATACGTGTTCCAGATTAGGTGTCAATGACTAAAACCTCCTTAACCTCCCTGGCGGTATTACCGAGTGTGGCTCGGGGTGGATTTTCTGTACCAAGAACAGTAACCCCGAGCCACACTCGGGATCGCATCGCTGGATCCAAGGCAGCGTTACTCACCTTATCCCCTAGATCCAGCGATGTCCCTCGCCGTGTCTGCGGGCTGTGTCCTCCGCCTGATGCCTCTGTGTGCCGGGCTCCATTCACTGCTAGCGTTGCGTCGCACGGGGACGGAGACCGGCAGCAAATTCAAAAAGTGAACCATACAGCATACATACAGTACACTGTAATCTGTAAGATCTGAAATCATTTCACATCCCCTTTGTCCCTAGTGGTTTGCCCAGTGCCCTACATGCACGTTTATATTACACATGTCATTCTTTCTGCCTGGAAACTTGAGAATGTCCATGGCAACCAAAAAGTGTCCCTTTACATCAAAAGTGGTTTTTGATCAGCTAGAAAATACCGCTAGTAAATAAGAACCATTTGCAGAATTGAGTGATACTGATTTTTGGGGAAATTTATCATCAGACACTGAAAGTGACGACAACTGCTAATTTGTCTAGGTCTGAAGCTAAAAGAGACTTCCAAGAAAGTCAACATTTTATTGCAGTATGTTGAGGTAACTCTTTCAACAGTTGGTGTCAAAGTGCATGCATCTGCAATCAGAAAGAGATTGCATCCATTCAACCTTCATGAATGATGTGTAAAAAACAAAGCCATTGATTTCCAAATAGAACATCAAATCAAGATTGCAGTTTGCCATTGAACATATACAGAAAGACCACGCTTTCTGGAACAATGTGTTGAAGACTAATTCATCAAAAATCGAGTTGGTCACAGTAACAGTTGACATGTTTCCAACAAACCAAAGAGTATTTTAGGAGGGGGACCTTCATAACAATTGTAAAGCACTGTCATTCTGGAAAGGGATTTAGAAAGATCACTAAATGATTTCAAACCAATCATTCCACTGTGAGGAAAATCACCTACAAGAGCCATAGATTTCAAATAACTGATAATTTGTTCAGGTCAGGCCAGCCCCAGCAAACTTGAAAATGGGGGTGGGGAAATTTTTGGGACTTAAATGAAGCCAAGGTCTAATGGTCCTGTGCTTCCATCCCTGTAAATTACACAATAAACTAGGATAGATTGGGACTTTAAATGACACATGTGTGGGAATGAAATAAATGCTGGATCATGATAAAAGATTTTATTATAAAGAATTTTTTAACGACAACATTTATAATTACATACAAACATGATCAAAAGAATATAACAGCACTATAATCATGGTATCAATTACATATATAGTAATAAAAAAATGAGTAAATATTGAATTCATGATTGAAACAATTTCCCCCATCCATCAATTGATATATATATACATACAAGTGTAAAAGCTGATAATAATGATAGTTGACATAATTACCCCACCCCCAGGCACTTTTACCCCTCCACCTGCCTTCCATCCTTTCCCCAGCTAATTGGGTGGGTCCTTTCCACTAGTTCTTTTTTCCCTTCTGCTTTCTATTCCTATCCCTTGTCCCACCTCCTTCACCTTGCTTTCCCAGGTTCTTCTCAAAATCCTCTCCTTTTCACTTCACTGGCTTTCACCTCACCCCACATACCCCACGTTCATGGGGTTTTTTTACCCCCTCAGTCTCACTTGGTTCCCACCTCACCCTTCTTATGCACATATGGTCACCTATATACACATCCAGTTCCCACTTAGAGTCTTCACTTTTCATTATTCACAGACACCATACCGGAGGTCTCCTTGTCCATACTGGGCGTCGCTCTGAGTGGGGCTGCCGCTTTGTCCCCCACCTCAGCTCCTGGCCCCGATGAACTTGGGGACCTTGTGCGCTCCGGCGGTGTACCGTCGATGCGCAAACACGATAAGAGGTTACTTATGGGTCCCCATCCCTAGATGAGGGAGGTTCCATCGCAATTTGGTTTGCATATCTTTTAATAGCCGACAATTATTTTCAATATTTATTTCAGAATCAGAAGCTTGCTCCTGACGAGTGATATAAAAAATCACGAAACGCGTAGAGCTACCTTCTCACATCTCACTCAATTATTCTCAATTATTCTACAGGGGCACCCCCATAATGGGACATCATAAGGCCATGAATTATGTCAACTATCATTATTATCAGCTTTTACACATGTATGTATATATATCAATTGATGGATCAGTGAAATTGTATCAATCATGAATTCAATATTTAATCATTTTTTATTACTGTATATGTAATTGATACCATGATTATAGTACTGTTGTAATATTTTGATCATGTTTATATGTAATTATGAATGATGTCTTTAAAAAATTCTTTATAATAAAATATTTTATCATGATCCATCGTTTATTTCATTCCCACACGTGTGTCAAAAGTCCAAATCTATCCTAGTTTATTGTGTAATTTACAGGGATGGAAGCACAGGCCAATTAGACCCTGGCTTCATTTAAAGTCCCAAAATTTTCCTCACCCCCATTTTCATACTTAACAGGGATGGACACACATGATAGTGAATACCTTGCAGTATAATCATGGCCCATTTTTGAATAGCCAGGAAGATTTGTGAATAATCAGCGCCCAAATGTGAAATAACAGAAGCAGCAACGCAACGAAGAGAAAAGACACTACCTCCACAAAAATAAATGCAATTAAAATGTGCAGCGCTCAAAAACATAAACAAGGTATCCAGTCATATATATTGCACATAACAAGTTTCGAATTATTTCCTTCCTTTGGGATTGGACTATATGCACATATATAAGAACTTTGGACTTTTTTTCATCATTTTTGAATAGTCCCTCCCTGGTTTATATGCAGAATCCCCTATTTAACATGTTCACTCTTATGTTTCCTTATGCTCTAGTTCATACAATACAATGCAATCCTTATTTGATTGCCTCCCCTGTTTGGGCCCGGCGGTGCAGGGTTGGGCATGGCCTGGTTGCCTGGCGGTTGTCGGGTCCGGGAGCTGTGACACACACTGGGGTTCCCGCTGCCCCGCCTCTCGCTATGTGGGGGGGGGCGGTTTCTTCCCCACTGTGTGTCGGTGCCACGCCACTCAGTCTGATTACGCTACCTCCTCCTGGAGCGCAGCGTCAGCTGGGTACCCATGCTCACGGGCGCCATTGGGGGCGGCCCGCCATCTCCCCGGCTGCACTACCAATCTGTGGGGGGGTGGTCCCACCCCCCTCCTGCTCCCGCGTGCGTGACGCTGGCAGGTGCAATGGCGTCGGTGCCTACTTCAGGCACGCCTGCTGTGGCCTGGACACCTCCGGCATTCTTCATCCCTATTCCAGCACTTTTTATTCCAAGGGGGTACTTATTTTTTCCTCAGGATACTATTATACAGTACCAACTAATATTTTTGTTGAATAAATGATGTACATTGAATGATGAATTCACAATGAAAATGTTTAAGTAAACAATTTCTATGGGGTGTACTTAAAATGTAATTAATAATTCTGACTGGTAGAGTATAGCATGTTACATCATCTGTGCCCAGTCTTGCCACAAAGAGTTAATCCAACGGTAATGAGCTTATCTTTTTTTCAGGAAGAGAAAGTCCGACTAACAGGGAAATACACCGTCGATCCACCCCTTGCTCTGTGAGTGACAAGCAATTTGCTTATCACCTTCACACAGCAGAGAAAGTTTTACACTCCCCCCTCCCTCCCTCCTCAATGTCTCAGTATAGAGGTGGGTGGGGAGGCTTGTGACATCACAACTCCACCCACCAAACTAAAGCAAACACAGACACCTACTGATTTCAGAGTTTTACAGAGCTGCTAGTGCTTACAGGAAGGACATTTGCAAGGTAGGGATAGATGCAGGAGGCTTGCATGTATATATACATTAATACTGTGCCATTAGTTTATACTGGGTGGGTTTACATCCACTTTAACCAGCCTGTGCATAGATTTAAATTTCGTCTAGCTCCTGGTGAACCGTCCGAATTTAGATCCATCTATGGCTGGCTTAAGGCTCTCACTGAGATACAAGTTGTTAGAATTCCTGAACATCCCCAGTGGGTAAAAAATGGCTGAAAGGCAACGCCTAGCGTGAGACACGCAGGACTTCCTTATTGGTGAAAGCTGGCAGGAAAGAAAAAGACAGAGCCCCACATCATAAGATACAGTCCTAGTAAATCAGGGCAGAAAGTGGGATAGGTGGAATACAAGCATAGCTGGAAAATAAGAGAGAAGTCTGGAAAAGTGTCAAATAGAAATCAGGAATCCAGGTTGAGAAGTAACCAATGGTAATCAGCCAAAAGCATTTGTTTATAGACAAGTGGAGGGAAGCAGAACACAGTAACTGCAGAAATAGCTTTCAAAACTCAGATTATTAAGCAATTTTACTGAAGAAATGAGCCAGGATGAAACCCAGAGTTTGATTGTGGCCATGTGTGAGCAGCAGCCGTGGCCATGGCTTTTACTGTAAAAGGTATGCACTTACGGGTTGATTGTAAATACTGACCTTCTCAAAGTGCTCGAGAAGCAAACATTTAAAAAGACATTAGCCAAGGAGTCTTTGAAGTAAGTAATCAGTTGGCAAAAAGCTAGAAATGTTCTAATTATGCCTTTGATAATTGCAGAAAAAAAACATGCTGTAAATAATATTTTTAAGATTAAAATGTTGTGTTCAATATATTATATTATTTCCATGGAAAACCTTGGTTTGGTCAGACATGCCAGTGACTCATCCCAACAACACATTCAAGTGCATCAGTGAGGTTGCAGAAAACAATTGCAGCCATGACACCATCCAACAGCAATATAGTGAAAGCGCGTGGCAAAATTCACTTATGCTATAACATTTCATGACAAAAAATGTCATTAAAAACCATCAACATACTCATCAGTACGGTTAAAGCCTTGTAACTCATCAAATAGAAAATACTCTGTTCCTCATTTTCTCTCTGCCTTTCTGAATACACTCACTTATAACTCAACACTAAACTCCAAGCAAATAAAGATGTGCAGATGAATACTGCTTTGCAGAGGTGTAAGTAGAACCTTCAGGGCCCCAGTGCAAGAAACCATAAGGGGCCACAAGTGCGACCTTTGCACCCCGATAGTTCTGCCACTGATGTCAGTAGGTTTTATTTTTTTTACCTTTTTTTTTTCTATTTTTTACCATTTTTTAGGAGCCCCTTTATGGGGCTTTGGTGAAATATCAGCGGTCTATGCAGACAGGGTGGATTAAAATCTATGATTTTTTAAAAAAAAAATCAAAGAAATCCCTTTTTTTTATTTACTTTGTTTTATTTAAATAGTATTTTTTTTTTATCAAATTTATTTTAATAATATGCTTTTGGAGTAAAAATCTAAATCTAGTTTTTTTATTTAAGACACATTAATAATTTAGAATGAAATGGAGCAATATTTACATTTTTGGTAAACTCATGCAATGAATCCAAGCTCTGCAAGCTGAGATAACATGCACTGCATTGATGCATTCACACAATTTCACTGTAACCATGAGATAAAACTAAGTTCTGGAATGTTTCTTTATCCCATTGTTTTGCAAATCTATGTAAACTACAAACTGTATGATTGAATCGGTTCTGATATCTCTGTTTTATTAACCTGACATTCTAAATAAGAAACCTTCATTTTGTTTGCAAATATTAAAGATTTTAAATAACAGCAAGAATAAGTCCTTACATTTAAAGAGCACCTGTCATTTCAGATCCATCATGGCGGCGCCTGTTAGCGGGCATCCACTCACCTGCTGCCACCACGTCCCTCACCTTGTTGTGTCACAGCCGCATCACCAGCTGCCCCATTAAAGTGAATGGGACTGTCAGTGAGTCAACAGCGTGTCAGAGGAGGAGCCGCTGCAGGACAGAGATGACAGCTGCTCTTTAAAAATTATGATTTAAATCAAGCTTTTTTACTAATGATGAATCATGATTTAAATCAACTTGTTTTAAATCAAATCCACCCTGTATACAGACCTCTGATGTTCCACATTTGAGACAGAAAAAGGAGATTGAGGACACAGCCTTCAAACTCATTCTCTGCAGCCTCAGCTGCACAGAACAAATGGACAGGATTAGCTCTGTACAGAGACAGGGCTTTCTGTTCATTCACAAACTGAAGCATAGTAAACACAGTTTACTATGCCTCAGGTGTGAATGAGTCAGTGATTAGTAAGGATCACTGACTCTATTCATTAAGGCAATGTGTCATTTACTGGCCCCTTCCCTGCTCTTTATTCTGACAGATCCCCTGCAGCAGCCTGTGGGAGAGGAGAGGGGGAATCTGGTGGGGGATAAGGGGGAGCACACAGGAGCCCGATCACAGAAGGAGGTGGATAGGACGGGTGGCGGGACAGCATTTTTCTCCTGCAGCCACTGAAATGCTGCAGGAGGAATTTGGAGGGAATTGGTTCCTCTATATGCCGCCCCCATCGTCCCTCTTATCCGGGTGTATAGGGAGCCACGGAGAATGGGGCTGGGTCGCAATTGCGACCATTGCAGCCACTGTACATACGTCCCTGCTGCTTCGTATTCATGAATAAATGTTTACATTGAATTTAATTCTGCAAATCTCAGATTAGGTGAGGGAGGGGCAGCACTAGGATTCATTTGATATGCTGCATGCACATGTACTGACAAGGAAAATACTGATTGGAGAAAATCGATTGAGCAGATGGATGAATTAATTGGTTTGCTGCTGCTCATTCACTGCCTAATCACAGGCTGGGAGGAGTGAAGTGTTATCAACGTATTCCTTAAAGCGTAACCCCACTTTTGTTGAGAAAAAAAACATTCTCCTCTGGGTGATCTATGTACATTGCAAGAATTATAAGAACCTTTGTTGCAGATTCCTACCTTTTGTTATTCTGAAGAAACCCCTCTGTGTTTCTCTGTGCCTCTGTACTGAGTGGGTCTAATGGGAGTGGTTTCATAATTATCTGTCAGGTGTGGACCTGCTGGGCATTAATGATAAAACCAGCTGGGCTGCATCCCTTTAGACGTGTTCTTATTAAAAGTATCTCTCCAAAAATGATATTTTTGTTGCAGGGGATGAAATCTGACTTGTATCTTAGGCAGACTTCTGGGAAAATTGGTGAGCCAATCACACAAGCAGGAAATTATGTTTCTGGGGACTGGTCAGTACACACTATGTGCAGAACAACTCCAGGTAGCCATATTGCAATGCATTCTCAGAAAATTACAGCCACTGCACATTGAAAAGGAAAGGTAATTTTTAATAACATTCAATTACAATATGACTTGTATCGCCATAATACACGCTATATACGAAAGTGGAGTTACCCTTTAACCACTTGCCGCAAGTGGGATCCAATATTCTGGGAGGGCGTACTATTACGTCCTCCCAGAATCGCGCACCTGGGAGCATCCGTGACCGATCACGGATCACAGTAAATGGCCGCTTGCAGCCCATCAGTGCCACTACAGCGCCCATCAGTGCCACCACAGTGCCTCACAATAATGTAATAGGTAGTCAAAATAGATTTGAAATGTATGCCCCTAGAACGCCTGATGGTGCACCCTGCATGTTGGGCCTCTGTATGTGGCCAGGCTGTGTAAAAGTATCACACATGTGGTATCACCATACATGTAGCAGAATATATTTTAGGGTGAAATTTTTGCTGGGTACATGGCGTGTGTTAGAAATATTTTATAAATGGACAACCTTGTGTAAAAAAAAAAATGCATTTTCATTTTCTATCCATATTTTCCAAAAACTTGTGGAAAAAATGAACCGTTCAAAAGACTCATTATGCCTCATAGAATATACGTTGGGGTGTTTACTTTCCAAAACGGGGTCATTTTTTGGGCGTTTCTGGGGTTTTGTGTAAGACGATGAGGAGAACTCATACCGCTATGGTGTACACACTCTGCAAATGTGTCGGACCGGTGTATATCTCCGGATTGTACGTCCCTCGTGGTAGTCCGCAAGATTGCTGTATTTAATGTGTATATTAAAGGACTGATGGAGAACGTGAAAACTTCCAGGACCTCGTGGTCCCGTTACCTTTGCGGGTTTTTTACTGGGGCAAAACCTTTCATTTGTGGGGTTGCATATAAGATACTCCGTATTACTCAGAAAACTTGCCAAGTAAAAAAGGTGTTCAAAAACCTTTTATACC